>RDRW01000289.1:412500-518986 GCA_007896445.1 Puccinia hordei
CATTTCTTCATCCAACAGGTTAGTCGGCCGGAATATATCAATGACCTCCTGGATTACCATATGGCCCCCGTCGCTGCCACTATCTCCGCCAAAGTAAGTCAAAGTTCTCCCTTCTCCGCTGTGATATAATAAGCTGACATCTTCTGCTGTGTTATCATCTAGCTGCATATCGACCTTGTTACAACTTTCAATTGGAGTCTGTTGGTCACCGACCAAACTTTCACCGTCAATCTCACGGTTGACATCTTCAATATCTGCTTGCCCGTTCCCCGGCCGCAAATTTACCGGCAAGTTTGACAGGTGGGATTCCAATTTCGAATGTCCCTCTGTTGACAGCATCGCTCGACCGCCGCAAAATCTACATACCCATTTCGCACGAATATCAGAAGACACCGCACGTTCATATACTACTTTGTGGCACAGGTTAGTTTTCATTGTCGTTGCTTATGAGATATGAAACTAACACTTACCCCTACGGTCAACCTTAGATTCTTGAATCGTTGTGTTCATTATATCCAATCACGGTATATTTCAAATACCGATATCACCGGAGAAGCGAGGGACAAGGACAAACACGAACCAAATCAGCTGAGCCCCAATATTCTCGTCTATTTAACTTATCCCTCCCACTGACACACTTCCTCCCCCCAACTGCAAGCACCCCGACTGTTTTACAGCATACATCATTCCCCTTCTGTAGCATTTGAACATGCGACGTGCTCAATCGGGAAGTGTTTCTCCCATGAAACACTCCTCCTCCCAACCCCTACCCCGTGGCGTCAGTAGAGTCGATGCCAATGTTGCATCCCCAGCTCAATCATCTCCAGCCAAGAGACCACGTCGCTCAAGCTCTCAGGCAATCGTCCGAACCCCTTGAGTGCAACACACTACCCCCGGCCGAGCCCCTCACACTCCTTCAGGCAAGTAAATATGTAGATTAAATAAAATATACATATTTAACTGACTCACCCGGCCATTACAGCGCCTAATCAAGCCATCATCCCTCCAAACGAAGCCCCACCTGTTGTCACTCCCAACCAAGCACCAATCATCACCCCCAGTTGAGGCATCCTGAGCAGTGCCAGTCACAGCGGGGACGTTTCAGGTAAGATCATGTCCCATTATCACATGTTTCAAATCAACTTTGCTAATGTTATGTTCATTTTCCAGCTCGCAGGAGCCACCCCAGAGCAACTGCGAAACCAGTCAACGACATAAGATCGCCCCGTGAGAGGGAGCACATGTCAGAAGACGACGACAATGAGATGCCCAGTGACCATCAAAGCTCCGAGAACAAAGCCTACAGCGTCTATGGTAGTATGGACGGGTTCATTCGACCCCCCCGTCCTCGGGGATATGTGCCATACGCACCTGATTCGATTTTTTCCGCAGAAAACGCGCAACCATCGCCGGCGACGCCGCCGGCACCTCGGCCCCCCATAATCTGGTCTCAAGACAGCTCCATAACTGCCCAAGGATCTAGCAGAGGTACGCACCCCGCTTCACACCACCTTGTTGAGGCGCTGCTTGCCTCAGCGCAGCTTTCAACGGTTGACTTGGCGCTGGCGCGCCAGTTGTTTGAGGTAAGTCTCTCTCTTTTTTCAAGCAAGGACCTCTTGCTCACTCAATCCACCAGGCACCGCACAATACCCAATGGACGTTGTCCGTTATCATGTGGATGCGGCAGCATCCCACCCATCCCACCCATCCCCATACTGCAAATCCTCCACAGCCACCCGTCGCCGAAGCCCCTGGGAGTCATGTGTACAGCTCAATAGTGAGAGTACGCAGATTCCCTGATCAGCCAAATCATCGGGGCGCTTGCTGATGAATACGCCATTCATTGACTCAGTCCACAGTTCGCCAACGGCTCCGCGATATACTGATGCGAAGCGCGTTGGAGTCTTACAGCCGGGCTCAGTCGTTGCATGGGCAGCCAATTACGAACTCGCCCCTCCCTCTCATCAAGGTAAGTAAAAGGGATACTTAATCCCTCACCTGTTCCCCACAAGTAACATCTCAACTAACATCTTTACATTTACATAACAGAAATTCGTCCTCGACCAACCAGCCTCTTTCAGGAGGCAACACCTCCCCCCAGGCCTACCACAGAATCATGCGTCGATGGCAAGCTTAGTGACCTTTTTGAGGGCCATGGTCAAGCATGAAAGGACTCACATGCGAAACGTTGTAAGTGGACCCTTCCATTAATCATAACATCCTATACTGACAGACCTCCTGCCCCCTCCCCCCCTAATTAGCTACTCACCAACGTGCGCCAGGAGGCACGTTTGTGTGAGCTTGGTACAGTTCCGAAGCTTTTTGATTTGATAGTCTTGTTAGACAGAGCCTTCCAGCCCCGGAGTGCCATGCGAACCAACGAGGAGATCCAAGCTGGTCTCACCATGGGGGTACGAGTCCGGGTAGCGATTCTCCGCCTTGTTACCATCCACCATCTTGTCCACCGAGCACCTGGGGATGCTCGTTCCCAATGGGATCTCATCAACAACCACTTGGAGGCCATGAGGCAGCGGACCGACCTTGAGGTGGCCGCGTAAGTTTTCCATACAGGTCCTCATGTTTCCTCCGCAGCAAGCTAACCAGTTTTAATCATGACATTACAGGTATGCCGCCCTCACTTTGAGACGGGATCGCCAGTTATACCCTGGGAACATCATGTTTGCAGATGTTCCCGCCGAACTGATCCATTTGCCCACTGCCATAGAGGCAGAGATAGAATTACAAGCAATGGCCGCAGAATTCGGGGCCAATCCCTTAAAGGAAGAGGTCGGCACTTTTCTCTCAAGAGAAGTAGCCCTTGCCGGGTAGGACCAAGCTCAAACATTTTTTTTTTATCTTTTTTCCCCCATGTTCCCCCACCCAAAAATATATCACAAAAAATACAACATGAAAAAAAAAAAACGAAAAATGTAAAAAAAAATAAAAAAAAATATCACAAAAATAAAAAAATTAAATATCCTGTAAATAGAGCTTATTAAAATAAATGAAAAAAAACAACAAAAAAAGGCCTGGTGGCCGCCAACATTGTTCCCTCGGATATCCGTGAGCTGGCCAAGTAAGGTGACCCCCCGGTTAATGGGCGCAGGGGGTCAATTGACCCCGACCGTCGGTTGGACGGGGTTGGCTTTGACGTCAAACTGCCGGTTGGGTCAATTGGACCTTGAGTTTGCCGGCTTTTTGCCCAAATTCACGCCGGCAGGCCTGTTGGAATTTGGGCGGTCAATTTGCCGGCTGACCTGGGGGCCGTTTTTTGACGGTCAAAGCTGGCTGGGGGGGGTCCGGCAAATTGACGACCAAACCATCAGCGGTTTTGCCGGCGCCCCGCAACTGCTGTGTAGAGACAGATGACTCAGATGTTTCATTTGACGTGGGTGGTAAAGTTTGTTAGCCTGATTCTACTTTACAACAGTTTTCTTATCTCCGATTTGACTTACGCAACTCCGGTCCTTCATGCACCCTGCCAATTACATAATCAATCAACCTTGCTTGTTCTTGACAATGCCGTCCCGGTACCGGTACCGGCTCCTTTCTTTCTCTTCACCGAGTTTGGATCCGATACCGAGACGTGCATGGGCTAATAGCAAAGCATTTCTTTTCGTCAGATTTGCCTGAACATGATCAATCGACTGATTCCACCGCCCAGTCACTACACACAGGACATGATCCGATCCAGTGCTCTAAGCCCAAGGGTGCCAGCGTTCACGATTCCGAACTCACAGCCAATTGGACTGCGAAGGGAAGTTCTCACACACACCTGGGCCCATTTGGAAATTGGCACGCTCATTGTTTGATTGCCACACATCGTTGCAGTCTCTCGGGCTTGAAGCACTGGGTACATATTCACGGAAGTAGCGATATAAATATGTACATACATAGATTATTATGCAAATATCTTTATCGATCCTTCGAGATTTGACTTTTGCTTAGATACACACAAACATGGTTGCGACTCCACACCTCAGCTGGTCATGCAGCAAAGAGTCCATACAAAAAAACTTGGTCTCTTGAGAACCTAGCCTCCGGTCGAGATGAAAAAACAAAAACAATAAAACAATAAAAATGACAGCTCTGTTCACTATATTCTGGCCATGTTGAAAGCAGCGTAATCCGCACTGTTTTACTAACAATCACTCCGAAAACTCACTCTTGTGTTCACTTGATTCTACTATCTCCATCAGCTTCTTCTTGATACTTTCGTGCGACTCCAGTTGGGATTATTGTTTCTTCACTTAAATATCTTATCAGCTTCTAACTGATGAACATCCTCGAAGAGATGTCGAGTCTCCAGCGCAGGTCAGATGGTGAAATGTTCGACCAAAGCTCCGTTCCATCCGGTGTTAATCCATTCAACTATATCCTTGGCATCATTACTCCGCGGTACTTTATACCGCTCTCCAAAACTGCCACGACCTTCTTGATAGTATTTTTCATATTCCATCTATTCATTGCTATATTCTGTTTGGCCCTTTTGCTATTACCCTACTTCCGTGGCATCAAGCGATCCCAATGGCTGTTCAGGAAGCTATACATCAAAGATAACACGGGCGCGAATGGTAAATTTTGACGCTTCAATCCCAATGTTCTTTTTGCTTATCTTAAATCGCGGTTTGCGTTTGATTTTTCCTGTTCAAGTTTATAAGTCCCCTCTGTTATGGGTCAATGCTGGGATCCTGATGACCGCGTCCCAACTGATGGGCTCCCTTGGTGCTCAAGCCTTCACCTTGATACAGCTCAAGAGCGCATATTCGGCTACATACGCCGTACATTCGCAACTGGAGCCTTCGTAAGTTTTTGACAATTATAATCCTAGTCGTGGCAACTAAATTGGTTTTCGTGTCTCGCCTACAGTTTAGGTTTTATGTTCCTTGGTGAAATGCTCACCTACTGGAGTCTAATGCACTGCTTCTTGGTCGCCATGTTAGTTGCCTGAATAGTAAAATCCTACTCCAAATAAATTAAACTGACCAGGCCCTCAGTAGTCTAGTGACAAGTTCCATGATTCACGCCGTCTAAAAATAACTAGAAATTCTGCCTACTGACCACATCATTATCTTGAAATCTGTAGCTATTATGACGAGACTCATGAGGATGCAACGAAAGGCTTGATGAGATGGACTCCATCACCAACCATAATTAACTCAATATTTCTTGGTTTCCCCATATGCGTCGTTGCTATAGTCATTACTCTGTTCACATGGCTTTGCACTGCACATAGACTGTATTCAACTCAAGCCGGCGAGATATTGGATTCTTTGAAACAGGGGGCTTCGATTTGGAATCAGCTGAACGTGACATCGACGTCCGTTCAAAATAGAATCAAACTTACGACTCAGCTCTTCCAAGTGACATCGGAAGTATACAAGCTCAAAGAAAATGTCAGCGTTCATTTAGATGGTCTGGTGTATTGTTTTCATGTTCTCCAAAGTGTTTTACTGGTACTCCTCTGTATAACGTATCTGGTGAGCATTTTTTATTTGTTTTGATGTGAGGACAAGCCGAACCGGGTCTGGCAGATCGGCGGCGATTGTCTTCTTGCTCATGGAGTGGAACCACTGACACCTCGAGAGCTGATTCACGCGGCAGATCTTTATGACGATGTTTGGGCTGCTGGTTCATAAGTACCCAAGAAAGTTGCAACAAGTAGGCATCAGATCATCCCAGACACATGTCTTTCGCCGCTGGCTGAACCCAAAGGCATTTTCGGAGGCCAAGATGGACCAGACTGCTAGCACTACCCCAAGCTTGTTTGAGATCGCAAAAAGAGATCGTCAATTTCGTGAGTTATTTCACCCCAGCTATCCGAGGTTTTTGTAGAATCTGCAGGCGTAGCAATTAATGACCGACTCTGACCTTTTGGTTAAGGATGTTTCAGTTCATCTGCTCTTAAGATCTTTGGCTATGATCGTCGGAATGATGACTATGATGGCCCTATTCTTTCTGGGCATCATACGAACTCGTGATGTCATCAGAGCGTGAGTCAATCCTTAAATTTTGCCTTGACGCTATGTAGCAATAATGACAGTGCTCGACAACATTTGAAATTCTTAGGCCTTATTGGCGAGGAGTAGCCGCGTGGCTTGCAACTGCTTCTGGCACGTGGTCTGCTTTCCCAATCACCTGGCAATGCGTACGTTTTCTTCACATGCTTCTTCATACCCAACATTTTCTACATTCTTACAACCTAATCGTACCTCTTCTTGCTCGATAAATAGTGGAGGTTATACAATGAAGAATTGAATGGATCTTCACAAGGTTCCCAAAGTTCTCAAACTTCAAGTGCTCCCATTAGAGTGGATCATATTCCTCATCCGCCTTGGGAGTCCGCGGAGTCGGTAGAACTTGAAATTAAACTCTCTGCACAAAAAATACGCACCTCGCCTCCAATAGGACTGGAATCCTGAAACATGCTTGGAAATTTGTCAAGGCCCTTCCCTACCCTCACCAATAGACCGATCCGTTCGACAATCCCATCGATCACGCCTTACCCATGAGTTCATGAGTTTTAATCTGTCATTAATACTAATAATTATAATAAACTGGGAACTGCAGGATACTGTCCTGGTCAAGGTAAAAAAAATGGGATTTTGCTCCTTAACTTTATAGTAGATCTTGTTTGCAAGAGTAGATTTGTTATCTTTGCCTTTGAAATAAACTGTGGAAGCTAATGGAGGTCATGTGCCACCAAAGAACGGGAGGTTCTTAGTTTAAGCGTACTTTGGACCTAGCACCCGCGTCGACACCCTTTCAACTATTGTATAGTGTGCCACAGGTTTGAAATTGGACTAAACAATTGTTGCGAGCCGCACTTAGCTGTCCTCAGCAACCCCTAAGTGTGACATCAGTTTTTTCGTCAGATTTGATGACTTGGACATTTTTATTTGCCAGCTGCGCACCTTCAATTCCCATTGAGTTCAGCCACTAATTTTGTTACACACGCAAAAAAAATAATCACATTTTCCCTGATCTCACATCTGTTACGGTCTCAGTAACACCACACACCCCATCAAAAATGAACGTCAACACTCTTTTCAGCAATGGACAATCAATGCACCTGCCCAATAGCAATCATCACTCTGGTAATTGCTCCTCTCAATGCATTCCTCTGAACGGCCAAAATCCCCTTGGTCACAATCATTCCTCTTGTGGAGCTCAATTCAATGATAATCAACCACATTGCAGTTATTTTAACCACCAGAAAACATCTAATGGCACTCGCCTGAACGGACTCATGACCAAGTCAGCTGAACCATGTTGCTTGAACGGACTCTTATCAGTCATCCATAAGAAGGTGCCTTGCAACAATCTGCTTGAACAGACACTTACAGACACCATTACCATGTTTGTTCAAGCAAGGTTGAACAGACTCTTACGGACATCATTGGAGAACTTCTGTAAGTGGCCAATGTATAATACACATTACGTGGTTGTCATCTGTGTTGTGACCCAGAACTGGGTTATGTTAGGGTCTTGCTTAGGCCCCCTTTTAGCTCTGCTAGATTCATGTATTGTCTTTTGCAAAAGTCTTGGACAGTTGCGATGTGTTTTTTTACTTAAAGTTATGAGGATTTACTGCTGTGTAGAGGTTTAAAACTCGTTTTTGCCTCACAGCGGGTAGGCAATGACGTCATTGAGCCTGCTATAGTCAGTGGCCCAGTATCCCCGGCCCACCGGACCCAGCCTACCCGCCGTTGACTACGATCCGCCGATAACAAGAACGATCCCGAGTCTCCGGAAAAACATTGGATTTCAAGACTCGAAACCTCCTCGATGGTCTTTCGTTCCTACAAGCCAGACATCAAGGCGAGCGCTGTCCGGTTGGCTCTCGAAGGCCACAGCTATCCATCGATTCGACGTTTGCTTGCTGCTGGGATTTCGAGGCAGTCGTTCAATCGATGGCTGCGACTGTACGAGGAAACCCGATGCGTGATCAGGGACCCAGCCGGTTACGAGGCCCGCGGTCGACCAGCCCTCCTATCAAGAGAAGATTCTCGAGTCATGTTGGAACTCGTCCAACATGACCCTGGTCTGTTTCTTGAAGAAATTCGAGAACAGATGTATGATTCAACTGGCGTTCTCATCAGTACCTCGACCGTTCATAGAAACCTGGTCGAGCGCTTGTTGGTCACGTTGAAGAAACCCGAGACTTCGCACATTCAAAAGTCGTTGTTGGCGAAGTATACGTTTATTGAACGTATGGAGTTTTTTCCAGCGGAGTACCTTGTATTCACAGGTGAGTTATTTTCCTTTCATCCCACTTTAGACAGTAACTGAACAGCTCATCTTGTTTCTAGATGAGAGCGCTTTTGTCGACAAAGATTTACTCCGATCGTTTGCTAGATCGGTCCAAGGCACCCCGGCCGAGCGTTTGCTAGTCAACCAGAATGTGCCCCGATTAAGCCTACTCCCTGCCATATCTATTGGTGGGCTGGTCAACCTCACCACCACCTTCGAGAACTACAATGCTCGCAAATTTGAGCATTTTTTGGAGCATGATTTAGTAAGTCAATGGATTGCTTTTTGTTGATTACAAGCCAGCTTATCAATGCACTCGTTCACAGCTTCCATGTATGAACAGATACCCTGCACCTAACTCAGTCTTAGTGTGTGATAACGCCGCTTATCATCGAGGCGACCGTGTCCCTGAACTGTGTGGGGCTGCTGGAGTACAGCTAATTTTCCTTCCTCCGTATTGCCCGGAGCTAAATCCGATCGAATTGGTTTTTGCAGCTATCAAGCAAGAAATACGATCCTCCCGAGTGTTGGACTACACCACTGACCCTGAATGGGAGGTCCGACGAGTTACTGCTGAGATCGCCACTGCCGAGCTCTGCTACAAGCTTTACAAGCACTGCGGCTATTTTGTTGAACCAAACTAAGGAGTCCTATTCAAGTTTTTTTCTGCCCCTCTCTCACTCTGTTGCACACAGTGTTATCTTTTTTTTTTATCTTGAAAAATTGGTGTACAAATTATGAATCAAATAAATTATCTCCTTTTAAATAGCTTGAATTAAATAACCAACCAACATATTCTTTGCAATCTAAAAGCAAGAAATACTTTTTTTTTAAAAAATATGGAGACCTAAATCTTAAGCTCCACCAAATGAATCAATGGCAAATGGTTTGGAAAGATACAAGGATAAAGTCATCATCATCACATGATTGGAATTGCTGCTGAAAACATTTGAGGCACTTGAGTTAACATGAATAACTAAAGTATAGATTTTGGGTAATTGTGTGGATACAAAAAAAGTACATCCAAGAGGATTGGTTGGTTAACAAATGATTGATAATATGTTCTACATATTTAAATACAAGATGTCAAAAAAAACTTGATAAAAAGCTACTAGTAAGTATAGATAGGGTATGAATGTCCATCAGAGGCAGGATAGTAATAAAACAAGTTCAAATCAAGCTGATATCTTATTGAGAGGCTAAAAAGCGCTCATACTTATTTACATTGTCACGTAATCTGGCAATGTTTCCATCACTTAACCCCCATCTAATCATTTGCTCAATGGTGATGCTTTTTGATTGGAACATCTTGGGATGTGTAATGTCCTTGTCGTCGAGAATTCTGAGAACTTCCTCTTTTTTTTCTTGGCGGATTTTTACAAAATCAACATATTCTCTAATTAAATCAGATTTGGGTTCAATAACTGAGACCGAATCCGATTCAGCAGAGGAGCTACGGCCACGTGTCCATTCAGAAGTGGAGCTGTCTAATTTTTCGTTTTTTTAGCTGTTGAAATCGTTTCAAAGCGGAGGCCTGGGGGAGGTGAGTGGAGAGAAACACCCTCCTCTTTATTGATCTGTTATTTAAAAATAGAATCAAGGGGTTAGTGAGTGGTTATTGAATTTGAATGCTTGACTTACCAGAGCACGCGCCCATCTTTGAGCAATACCAGGAGTCAGTGGAATATATCGGGCCGAGTTGGTTGGATCAATGTACACCGGCAACTTCATCTCGTATTTTCCATTGGGGCGGTGGTGCGACCAAATACTGTTCACCAGGACATTGAGAGCATTGAAGTCTCCTGCCGATGTACTTTGAGCTGGATGCGAAGGGACTGCTAATAATGGCTTTGATGCATTAGCATCTAGAGCTGCCTGCTGAGTCAAAACATGAGTTTTGACTTGGACAGAAGCTCTGGCTTTCTCTTCGATGCTTGCAGGATTCACCATAGACACGTGTAGCGACGAGATCGTGTAGTCTTTACCGAGATCAAGTACGAATCGAATCCACGCCAAAAAATTGGTTTCATTATTAATGTTCTTATTTGCCTGTTTTGAGTATTCAGGTGCAGTCTTCAGCGAGATACTGATGTTCCAGTTGATCACTGGATTTCCTGAAGTAGTTGCTTGTTGGATAAGTTCGCCAGCACCATCGAACTGCTTATTACACTCGTCGGCCACAATTTCTTGAAAGTGTTTAAAATCTATTGTTCCAGCGTTAATCAAAATCTCAAACGTGGTTTGGGATCGGATTGTCTTCCACGAAGGCTTGGCCAGCCCGGGCTTTGGATAGTACAGCCGAAACGTTGTTTTGCATCGGATCATCTGTGGCTGGATCCAGAAATATAGAATGTCAGCTCATGCCACGATCAAATTAACAACTTACTCACCGGCATTTCAGCCGGCTGAGGTCCCATTCCATGAATCCGATAACTTTCACTCGGAGTATGATAGCCGGGAGGTGGGTCCTCCCTTCCAAACAGGTCGTATCCAAAACGCGACATAATCGGCTCGTTGAGCTATTTCCCGGAAGTCTTCGGTGTGGTTGCGGTGGGTGGATGGCAGGTTCCAGCCAACCTGTTTTCTGGATGATGATCCCTGGTGCTGTGCCTAGGTGACCGTCCATGAAGTCATTGACGTCACCATGGCTTTACAAAATAACAAAACTAAAAAAAACCCAAACTTTACTTTGGAAAATCCATGATTTTCAATGGAAAATCCCGCTGATCTGTCCAAGCGTTATTCAAAAGACAATATATAAACTAGTCTCTTGTTCATATACAGCTGATCCAATAAAGCTTGCAGTCTTTGCGGGGGGGGGACCTTCTTTCTTACTCATCCTGTTTGTTATCAAACAGGATGTTAACATGTTTTTTTTTTTTTCAGGTGGGCCGGTCTCAACACAGCAACGCTGAAGTTCAGCGCGTTGTACTACTCGATTGAATGAAACCCACCGAGTGGGTCGAGTCCATCCGACTGGATGAAGGCTGCGTTGCAGCTCTACCTAGAGCAAAACAAGCCCACCTTCAAGTCGGTCTTGGCTTGGGAGAAGCTGCGTTTTGCCCCCAAATGGCGCATGGAAACCAAAAAGGACCCAATCATCAATACAATCAAGCCGGCCGACTGTGGCGATCCTTTGGACGCAAACCACGGCTCAACGGTCTTGGAATCCTCTCCTACAAAGTCGATACGCTCTCCTACAAAGTCGATACGGCCTATTGGGGCGAAAGCTGCCAAGAAGCGCCGCCTGAGTCGGTATTCTGAGGATGGCAATGACAAAAAATCTGAGCAGCTCACCAAGTACAATAACATCTCCAAACAACAATTGGCGGCGGCAACTCAGGGCAATGCTATATGCAAAGACAGGAATTCAATTGCAAGGCACCATCTTGACTTGGAGAGAAAGAAGATTGACATAGAAGAGAAGAAACTTGAGGTGGATAGAGATAAACTGGAGGTGGATAGAGATAAACTTAAGGTGAATGAAGAACAGGTGGCCAGCAACATTCAGATGAATGACCTCAAGCTCTTGCTTTCCTCTGAGAAGGATTGTGGTGACAATGAGGAGGATTTAAAGGTATTGAGAATCATGAAGAAAAAAATGAAAGACAAATGGCTAGGTATTAATTCCCCTTAAATTTTATTAATTCCCCTTAAATTTTGTTATCCATGTCCCCTTCTTGTGGTATTTATGCCCCTCTCAAAATGAAAAATGCTTTATAAAGTGAGCTTTATAAATGGTAATCATGTTAGTAGAAACATAAAATGAGTATAAAAAAGGAAACAAGTGAGTGGAACAACTTAGTAGAAAACACAAGTGAGTATAAAAAAAAGGAAACAAGTGAGTGGAACAACTTAGTAGAAAAAAAAGTGAGTATAAAAAAAAGTAAACAAGTGAGTAGAAGAAACAACTTGGTAGAAAAAAAAAAGTGAGTATAAAAAAAGGAAACAAGTGAGTAGAAGAAACAACTTAGTAGAAAAAAAAGAGTGAGTATAAAAAAAAGGAAACAAGTGAGTAGAAGAAATATATTTCTTCTGTAAGGTCCAAGGATAAAAATCATCATCAACAATATGAGTAGAAAAAATGAATTTCTCCAGAAGGACAAAGATGATAATGAACAAGGACAAAACTTATACTCAAGAATCTTCTTCAGTGAGTATGGTCATCCATCATGCCCCTGTGTAGCCAGTTGTGGATCCTCAGGTCCTCTCTTAATCTGGAATGGGTTGCAGAGTTGTGAAGGTCTTGGTTTCTTTGGAGGTATGCCATTGTGGAATGTTCTAAAGAGGGGTCTCTGTGATTTGATAGAACTTGAGCAGATATAGAAGGATTTCCAATAAATTGATCATTTTCTGATCTGGATTCAACAATCATGTTGTGTAAAATAACACAACAGGTCATTATTCTCTTGAAGTCTTCTATATGCCATAAACGGCATGGCTGTTTGATAATTCCCCATCTTGCTTGCAAAACCCCAAAGGCTCTTTCAATGTCTTTCCTTGCAGCCTCTTGAAGCTTAGCATAATGCCGGCTGGCATCATCTTGTGGGTTTGATATAGTCTTAACAAGAGTTGACCAAGGAGGATATATTCCATCAGCCAAGTAGTATGGATGTTCATACTGGTTGCCGTTGACTTGAAAAAAAAACATGATCCTCTGTTCCAGATAGTAGTGCATCAAATAGGTGGCTATGGTGAAGGACATTGCACCAGGAAAAAAAAGTTGGAACCTCCATGGAGGTGACTTCTCTATATCCCCCACTTATCCCACCTCTATCTACTATGTATCCTTGGTGTGCACCAATGTTATCTCCATGCCTATCTATTATGTATCACCAATGTATAATGATATATCAGAGGAGTTTTCAAAAAAAATTCAAAAGATCCAATTGTTTTTATAGAAATTTCTGAGGCAAGAAATTCTTTTTATTACAACCAATGTTTAATAAATGACAGCTCATAATAAAATCAAACAAATTATAATTTGTGAAATGGAGACTATAGTTTGATCTTGGATGAAAATTATATCCAACCATGGTTTATCTATTACTAAAGTTCTTGGAAAACATCACCATAGAACTCTGAAATAAGCCAGTTATATTTGAAAAGCGCATACATCACCCCAGGAGATCCACCACCCCCACTGCCAACACCTTGGAAGCTGAATTTCTGATATGCACAAGCTTCAAAATCCAAAAAAAAATACATCAAGTAGCTTGATCAAGTGAAATTCAAGGTTTCAAAAATATTCTTTACAACATGGCTAACATGAACTCCTTGTGGTTTTCAACTCTGGTACAATTGTTGCACAGTCATTCAACCACAACTAATATTTTATTTTGTATAAATTTGATATTTTGGGATTAAACATGGAAATAAAACCGATCTTGATAATCAACTTGAAGTAAACAACATGATTCATTATAAGCCATTTATTGCAAAACAAAGCATCAGGAAAAAACTGACCGTCTTCTGAGTCGCTGGATAACATGGAGATGAATGGCATTTTGGATGCTTTCCTCTTTCAGACCTTTGGGAACAATTCCAGTGTACTCTTTGCATTCGACCAGCTCAAAAAATGTCTTCACGGCCAGATCAAGCAGATGCTCATTATCAGGACTGTTGATTGGTTGGTTGAAATTTGGGCGGAAGGAATGAACTCCGGCGGCAGTCATCATCCTGCGCATGATGGCCAATTTTTTGGGGGTAGCGGATGGATGACCAGGACCATGAGGATATGGGTAGTCTGGATCACTCAAGATATCCTCCACCTGATCATCAATATCCATGCGCAATTCCTCTTCATCATGATGAGGTAGAGTTGTGCTTTTTGACCCTATCAGGGTGGCGACATGTTGTTGTATCAAGCGCTGAAGATCAAAGTTGAGTTAGCAAGACGTAACATGTGGGGGACAAATGGAGACATACAGTGAATTCCCCTCCTTGTGGTTTTTCATGATCACTAGTCAAATTTCATGAAGTTTATTGGGGATTTACTTGCCATTTGAAAAATTATTAATTAAATATATGGAAATACTTCAACTTTGGAGCAGTCATGTGAAAACAAGATACCTCATTGATACATTCTGTTGAAGTGGGGGATACAGTCAAGATACAGTGTTGATATGTTGAGGATGGGTAAGAGATAAGCGAAGGCACCTCCATAGAGGTGCCAACTTTTTTTTCCTGGTGTTGATGTCATTGAGACCTCCAGGTGTACCAAAGAAACAGTGCCAGATCCAAAGGTTTTGGCTTGCAACAGCCTCTAATATCATAGTGGTAGTTCTCTCCTTTCCTGTAAACTGACCGGCCCAACCTTGAGGACAATTCTTCCACTCCCAGTGCATCCCATCAATTGATCCTAGGCAGCCAGGGAAACCACGGTCCTCATATTCACGCAATATTTGATGCTTTTCTGCAGTGTTTGGTGGTCTCAAGTATTCATGCTGGTATAATGTGATGATGTCTTGCACAAATTTCCTCAGAGTTTCAAGAGCAGTAGTCTCTCCAATCCAAACATATTCATCTGTAATGTCTGCAGACATCCCATATGCCAGCTGGCGCAACACACAAGTTATCTTCTGATGGGGTGAGAATCCAACTTGACCACGACAGTCCTTTTGAAGAAGAGTAGCATCAGAAACATGCACCAGCAGATAAATTTTCGTAACCAGAAAACAAAACTCACTTTTTTTAAAAGCCAATACCTATCATGGTTCTGCAAATCATAGCAGATCCTATTAAATAGGCTACAACTCATTTGAAATCTCCTCTCATAAGTTCTCTGGTCATACACAGGATTCATGGAAAAGTAATCCTTTAAAAGTCTTGCATGGCCTTCCACTCTATTTTGGTCAATGATTGTGCGTTGTTGAGAAGATCCTGCATGTAAAGATGATGAGCCATGTGAATTTAAATTATTGAAGATAACATCTTCTTCCTCCATTTCAAAAATATCTTCCAAGTGGTCCATAGACATATCTTCCAAGTGGTCCATAGCAAGTGTAGTGTAGGAAAAAGATATTACATACAACATGTAACACTTGAAACTGCAAGCTGAAATAATTAATAATAATAATAATATTATTATTCATTTATTTTTATTTTTTTACTAGATTTTTTGATTATAGAAGAAATTATGCTCAACTGTTTCAACAATTTGTATAGTAGTCTAACAGCTAAGAACAAGCTTAGAAGTATCTTGTTGATACATAAGGCTCTGTGTTCAAGCCACACTCATGACCACATGTAAAATATACTAATAAACTTATTTAAATTATAACTATTTTTTTATCAAAAATCCAAGGAAATTTAATTAAAGAAAATCCTTGGCAAATCAATTTTCAAACACGCAATAAATGGATCAAGAACCATTTATTGGTATAGTTTTTTTCCTTGAAAATCCTGGAAAATCCCAGCATAACCCATAGTAATATATACTATAAGATTACATATGTATTTGATTACATAACTTATGTAGTATGTATCAATTACATAAGTACATAATATATACTATAAGATTACATATGTATTTAATTACATAACTTATGTAGTATGTATTAATTACATAAGTACATGTGATTTTAAATTACTGATAACTCAGGGCAAGCGCTTTTTCAAGCTCTGGTCCCTAGAAAATTTATTCACAAGTAATACTTAGTGAAATAATTATTCATTGCTGAAATAATTATTTCCCACTAAGTAATTTATTGTGAAATAATTATGGGGTCATTCTACATAGAAATGACACCATTTTTCACATCAGATCACGAACAGGGTGATCATTTCCCCCTGGTGATCTTACCCTGATCACTGCTTCCAAAAAGCATGTGAAATAATAATTAATTTATTATTTAAGAGGAGGTTTTCTCCACTAAATTGGAAGATCACCTCCCCATCATTTTTTACATACACATAGATAACTTATTACAAGGTACCAAGGCGCTCACCTTCTCCTTTAAGTAAGGAGGACTGGCCTTTATCCCTTATATACTATCTTATAGTTAAAAATCCTCAACAAAATCCCCCCCAATAAATTAAATACTTTTAATTTGATTGGAAGAACCGTGTCTCAATCTGGTTAGCCCTTCTGAGGTATTATTCCATCAACAGAAGTTTTGGCAGCAGGGTAATAACCTGTTATTTTGTATTACTTAGTGTTTTTATAACACTTAAGTAATTATTGTTATTGTTATCTGTTTTATTACACTTTATAAGTGTAAGGTATTTTCTTAGTCCTTACTGTACACGCCACAATAAGTGCAGTAGAGTACAGGAAGCTGACAGAAACTATGAGTGTAGAACTAAAGTAGCTAGGTGAGTGGGGTGAGTGAGGTGGTGTAGTGTAGGAAACTCTGAGTGTGGAACTAAGGTAGCTGGGTGAGTGGGGTGAGTGAAAACAATGGCCAGAAATTGATCATTTAAATACCCAGAAAGGGGATGAAACCATCCCCTTTCAGACAGGGGGTGTATCAATGAAACACTGACTATCCCCCTTCAGACAGGGGGTGTATCAATGAAACACTGCATTGCTACACCCCCTGTTTTACAGGGGGATAAACCCCCTGTCTGACAGGGGATAGTTTCAAACATCCACCCCCTGTTTTTGTATTTTTTATTTTTTATTATGTATTTTGTATTTTTTTTTATTGTTTTTTTTTTTTTTTTATTGTTTTTCTTTCCGTGACTGGAAATGGGGTTCAAGCATATGTGTGTGTAGATATAAGCATACTATAATGCAAGTGCCTTTTATTTCTAAAGGTACTTGCTAACTATAATTTGCTGATTTACATAATGAAGGAGTGAGAATTAGGGGTACCTATGAGTGAGGTACCCTAGGTTAATTTTAGCGTAGATTCAGAATATCAAATAATATCTTAACTATTATTTGATATTCTATGTAATTTTTAATAAGTAGTGTAAAAATCCTGTGACAGGTTGCTCTGTCATAGTAGCAAGCTGACAGGAAGTGAAGGTAAAAATGAGCAGAGAGTCATTAAAAAATTTACATGACAGAGTGGATTGAAATAAGGATATTTCTCTGTTGATCCAAAGCAGCAAAAAATTTGATGCTCTAAGTGCTCCTCTGGATTGATCCCTAAGATTCAACCTTCAAATTACATGAGATTCCTTAGCATTTCTCAAGGAATTCAGATCAAATCAACAGGTATCCTCCAGATCCATGTAACAATATGATTAAAAATTAGTTATACTATTGTAACACCAGGGTTAAACTTGACCAATTCTGATCTAATACCAGTTTCATCATCAAGGCAATGTGCACACATTGCCTCTTTTTTTGGGGCGGTGTATACATAACTTATTAGTAATAAAATAATGCTTTTGCTTGTGCATGACTGTTTATCATCTTCCTGTGGGTTGTCATTGGTTGTCTTTTGATTCAAGTGCGGGTTCATATATCTGTAAAGAAAGAAATATATTCCATGAGATTGCGTTGACTGGTTTGTAAAATTTACACAGAAACTATACCCACGTGAGCCTCAAACGCTTCTTGTGACGGGAGTCTTATATCATTTTGGGCTGCGTGTTGGTTTGAACTTGTATGTATATCTAAATCAAATGGGTTTTAATTTCCTTTGGTTGCGTGTCAAGTTCAACATGGAACAGCTCTTACCTGGCGGATTGGATCTAAACACCCGTAGGCGTGCGAAATAATCCACAAAGGCTTTATTGTCCTTGTGAACCCAACACGATAGTTGCCAAATGGGACCAAGAGATATGTGTTCGCTCATACGGTAGAAAGGTTCGTAGCCCGGTGGGAAATTCAATTTCTGCTGGGCATAGTAATCTACTTTACTGGCGGGCAACCCATCCCAGAAATTATTGTAAAGTAGTCTTTCAGAGGTGTGTTGAATATATTCCAACGCATGGAGACCTTTGATGCCTTCGAGTTTTAGCCCTGTTTCTGGGAAATCGTTTCCTTCTGGCGCGATATTTGTATTAGGCTTTCCCTCTCGGGAATGGGAACTTCGGAAGAATGACTTGGCACCAGATCGTAGGCCCTGACTATCGAAGGGCTTTACTCATCCAATATCGTCATCATTTTTGATGTGTCTTCTTTCAGGGATATCATGTCAACTTACGTTGGAATCAAGACTTCCTGAAGAAGTTTCTCTACCTGGATCCAGGATAGTCACGATGTCAGTCAAGCAGTCACGAGGTAGGTGAATATTAATTCTTGAGAGTACCAACCTGGATGCACGTCTTTAGGGACTGGTTCGTACTTCCCGATTTTGCTGACTGCAGATGAATCTAACATGACCGGTGGCGCAATGGCATCTCGAAATGAGGATAAAGCTAGGAGTAGAAGGTATAGACGTGTCATACTGGATAGCCGTTCAAACGTAGCAGACAATTCTGGGGAAAATGGCGGATTACAAATGTCTAAGGAAAGACACGAGCAACGCCTTCAGCAGCTTGCGACGAACAGGCTTGTCCCTTTCTGTGGCCAGTGGGCGCGCCCTTCCCCAACACTTCCTCCCTGTATTTATTTACATATTTACGTACATACGCGACATCTCAGCAATATATGTACCTCCCCCCGGACCGCTGCAACATTTATCCCTGAAGTTCCAGAGAACATCCAGGAAACCCTTGATAGTTGCACAGGTTTCAAACGCATCAAACGCATCTTCTTTCTTCATGATGATGACATTTGACCTCCGAACGAGCTGGTACCCTCGTATCACATCCACAAGCAAAGCACAAAGGCAAGAGCATTCCAGCTTGTTGGAGTCGCAGATGCACCTCAAACGGCATTTTTTTTTGCCAAGGGACAAAACGTCCAAACTTTTCTTTACTTGTTTCCACAAAGTTTGGGCAAACCCTAACCATAACCAACCCTACCAGAAAAGGCAACCTAACCGGTGGATTCAAATTGGTGAAAGATAGGAGCATATCAAAAATTGAACTAGATCCGGAAGGTCCCAAGAGGCAGTCATTATCATTATGAGGGTCAATCCCATGACATCCACATCTCGGAAGGTATTGTACGGCGCTCTGGCCTGATCAGAACACCTTGCACAAACAGGTGACGCATCTTAATGCGCAGTGACTGCGGAGTCAAATAGGTTGCCTGTTTGCGGCGGTGAGAGTTGTGACCAACTGTACTTGATAGCCTGAATAAAACCTCCCCTAAGGTGCCTTTTTTGCATGGAGATTATCTATATATTGATAGAATTTCGACAAAATTTCTGAGAAACCAAACACCAGACTGAAAAGAGAATCAGGAGTGAAACAAATGGTAGATAAAAGTAACAGGAAGAGAAGAAGAGAGAAGAAACATAAGAGCATACCACTATTATAAAGCGGAGTATCTATCAGGATGAGGACTTTGAGGGGGATACAAGCTAGGATAAAGAAAGACAAGAGCTGAGACAAGAGAAAAATGATCTAGTTATTTGGTCATGAAACAAAAGAAGGGGGTAAGGAGGTGAAACAATCAAATTCAAGTCAAGAGAGAGCAGTGAACAAACTGGATTTGAAGAGCAGAAGAATATTGATGAGCAGTATACGTTTATAAGTGTGTAGAATGAGCACAGAGGAAGACTTGATGGGCAGAAGAGGAATAGAAAAGTGAGCCAGGAGGTTTGTTTAGTTGAGGAGAACTTGACACTGGATTTTGAACCAGTATTGAAACAGGTAGGTGTAGAGCATGTTGACTGACACCAGCAAAAAAAATTGGAACCTCTATGGAGGTGGTTTCTCTGTATCCCAGACTTATTCCACCTCTATCTCCTATGTATCCTTGGTGCATCAATCTTATCTACCTGCCTGTGTAGTATATATTACCAATGTGAAATTAGATTTTAGAGAAGTTTTCAAAAAAAACTTCAAAAGATCCACTTGTTTTTATCAAAATTTCTGAGGCAAGGAAATTTTGTATTACAACCAATTTTTGATCAATGATAGTTCATATCAAAATTAAAAAAATGATCATTTTTCAAATAGGAATTATAGTTTTGGCTTTGATGAAAATTCTATCCTGCCATAATTGATCTATGAATAAAGTTCTTGGAAAACTTGACCATAGAGCTCTGAAATGAGCCATTCATAGTTTAAAAGAACACACATCTTTCAGCCTGAGAGAAAATATAGTTGGCCTAAAATTACCTCTAGGCCAACAATTATTTCCCTAAAAAATTCAAATAAAAAAAGACACACCTTACAATGGAAAATAATACTATGTAACATATTTAATAACAAATAACCCATAAAGGATAAAGCACATAACTTACAATATGTGAAAAATATAGGATAATCACCTTATACATGGAAAGATAAGGATTTTCATCTGGATGAAATAACTAACCCATATCTGATACTGTAACAAATAATAAGACATTACCAATGAATAGTTTCTGCATTAAGACAAGTGGCTATTCCAGATTAAGAATTCCAAGCCACTGGCTTCAACACTAAGCCTCAAACATCATGTGCTATACTGATTACACAGCACATGTTCTATTGTGTTTCTACATACTTCTAAATCCCACATGGTAATTCAAGATGGAGGTTGAGAATTACACATGTACTTGTACAGGCAATAAAGCACCCAGCCAAGTCCTATATAAAGAGTATTTTGAGCTTAAGGGAAAGAAGTCATACATAAATTTACCCATTTTCACAAGCTTTTGATTGTGGGACATATAATCTCATTAGCTTCCAATAAATCACTGGGAAGCAATGTAACATTGTTGAAATGGACAAAGGTCTTGCCTGAAGTCAAGAAAATGAAGATAACTTCAGATGAGTTTCTTGGATTACTCCTTCAAAGTAGCTTTGTTGCACCAGCAGGAGTTGATTTCAAAATGTTTGAATTTTCAGTAAATGGCAAACTGAAGGCCAAGGTTACACCTTCTTTCAGTGACGTAGCCATGGTAATCCAGGTGGTTTTGACAAAGAATCAGAACAAGTCCAGTTCCCATGGCAAGTTGTACACACCGATGGACTTTGATTCAATCAATAATATGCGTCCTGGATACAACCATTACCAGCATCCCCACTCTCAAAAAAAGAGGCTGCCTCCTTCTGCTCACCTGCCCCACAAGACAGAAGGTCCCCTGATCACACTTTCAATTGAAAAAGCCACCTATTACAAAGGTCACCCAACCCCAGATCATCTCAAAACCAGGTACAGGGACGCATGTCATTACTGCAAACAAGGACACTGGTACTGGGAAGATGTCAACCTTTGTGTCATTGACCACCCACCGCCTGGACAAAAAAGCCCCCAATCCAGCTATTTTCCACCCAGTCAACCTCCTCATGCTCAAAGTCAACTACGACAAGTAGATATTCCTGATGTCAATGATGGAAAGGTGTTGCTCAATTCAGGAGTGTCAACTCACGTGAGTGGAAATGTCAAAAATTTCATTATTCACAAGGAATTGTCTTGTCCTAGGATGATTGGGCTGGCAATAGCTGAAATACCTTTTGATGTCAGTTTCAAGGGGAAGGTGAGGATCCACTTGCGCAATGGACCAATTGAACATCAAAATGTGTAAAAATGTAATGACCCTCAATAAACTCACTCAATTACCTTCCTTCAACTCATACTTATGGCACAGGCGTCTTGGACATGTATCTGAGGAAGTGTTTAAGAGGTATTTGAAACTTCATTACCCTGAAGAACTCAAGAAGAGTGTATGGAAGTATTTCTTTTTTGAACAGTGCGCTAAGTCAAAGGCACTTGACATGAAATCACCCAGTTCAAAATCACTGATCCCGCGAGATCATCCACTTGATCTTTTGGTCTGACGTAGCAGGTCCTTTTCCTTAAAGAATGTCCGGGAGGAGTTACCTGATGTTACGCAATCATGCAATAACTCACATTTGGACCGCAATCATCAACTCATGGGAAAAGGTGCCTGGAAAAATGGTCAAATGGATGCAAAACATCAAGACAGCAATTGGGTGATTTCCTAAATGCATCAGAAGAATAACACACCGGAGTAAACCGGCAACCTGCAGCAACCGCTGAAACCCATGGGCATCACTATGGCCCCGGTAGCACCATACAGCCTGGAACAAAACAGAGAGGTAGAGTGAGTCTACCAAACCCTGGGTGATGAGGCTTGGAAAATGTTGCCTGAGAGTGAGTTGCCCAAGCCATACTGGAGTGATGCATACCAGGTTGCCTCTTACATACATAACCATATACCCAACAGAAAATTCAACACATCACCAATTAAGGCACTATTTGGCATTGAGGTGGACCCCAACAAGTTGTACCCGTTTGGAGCAAACTTCCTAACCCTGATCCCTAAGGAGTGGAGGAGTAAAATTGATGAGCATACTCAACAGGGTAAGCTCCTTGGTTACCCGCAGGCAACTGGTGGCTGGTTAGTTTGGATCCCTTGAGAAGGCAGGATTGTACACTCAATGTTGGTAATGTTCCCTGGGTTGCAGAACCTACCAGTAAAGAAAGAGGTAAAAAAAGGGGAGCCTTGATTTTGGCCTGAATCAACTGGTGCTAAAGGTGGCAAAGAAAAGACGAGCAAACCACATCCAAAGAGCAGAAGACAATCTCAGAGCTCCCAGTGACCACAGATTGGTGCCTACCAACCAACATAAATTTCAGCTTGCTACTAGTTCAGAGACAGCCTGACTAGAACAATAATAATAATTATTAATTAATTAATAAAAAATACATGTGAAAGAGACATTATTACGCAGGTAATAATTTAAGATAAAATTATAATAAAACAAGATAACATTTTAGAATATAAACATTGTTACATAGTAATAATGTAATAAACAAATATAATAAATTAATTAATAACAAAATAAGTGATAACTCATTAAACTATGAGAGATAAGTGAGAGTATTATTAAATATTCTGATACAGCAAGTAAAATAACCTAGGGTACCTCAGCCAAACTATCCTAGAAAACTGGGTGTTGATAAACGCACGCTAAGCGCGCACGCCAACGCCAACCCGCACGCCAATTTTTTTTGGCGTGCGAAAAAAATTGGCGTGTAGGGTCTACATGTCAAAATAAATTGGTGTGTGAGACCCACACGCCAAAAATGGTGTGTGGTTCCCACACGCCAATTTCTTTTGGCGTGTGGGCCCCGCACGCCAAATAAAATTGGCGTGTGGGCCCCGCACGCCAATTGTTTGGCGTGCGCTCCCACACGCCAAACAATTGGCGTGTGGGAGCGCATGCCAAACAATTGGCGTGCGGGTCCCACACGCCAATTGTTTGGCGTGTGGGGGGATCCCACTCACATAATCAAATGGGAGGGCCCATTCGATTACGTGAGCGGGACGGCTGACAAGGTTATACAACCTTGTCAGCCGGGAGGACTTCCTCCCGGCCGACAAGGCTATACAACCTCGTCGGCCAGGAGGAAGTCCTCCTGGCCAACGCGGTTGTATAGCCTCGTCAGCCGGGAGGACTTCCTCCCGGCTGACGAGGTTATACAACCTCGTCAGCCAGGAGGAAGTCCTCCTGGCCAACAAGGTTGTATAGCCTCGTCGGCCGGGAGGACTTCCTCCTGGCTGACAAGGTTATACAACCTCGTCGGCCAGGAGGAAGTCCTCCTGGCCGACGAGGTTGTATAGCCTCGTCGGCCGGGAGGACTTCCTCCCGGCTGACGAGGTTATACAACCTCGTCAGCCAGGAGGAAGTCCTCCTGGCCGACGAGGTTGTATAGCCTCGCCGGCCGGGAGGACTTCCTCCTGGCCAACGAGGTTGTATAACCTCGTCTGCCAGGAGGAAGTCCTCCTGGCCAACAAGGTTGTATAGCCTCGCCGGCCGGGAGGACTTCCTCCTGGCCAACGAGGTTGTATAACCTCGTCGGCCAGGAGGAAGTCCTCCCGGCCAACAAGGCTATACAACCTTGTCGGCCAGGAGGACTTCCTCCTGGCTGACGAGGTTGTATAACCTCGTCAGCCGGGAGGAAGTCCTACCGGCTGACAAGGTTATACAGCCTCGTGCCGGGAGGAAGTCCTCCCGGCTGACAAGGTTGTATAACCTCGTCAGCCGGCTCGCTCACGTAATTGAATGGGCCCTCCCATTCGATTACGTGAGCGAGGGGGGACCCGCACGCCTGGCGTGGGCTCTCACACGCCAAACAATTGGCGTGTGGGACCCGCACGCCAAAAAAAATTGGCGTCCGGGGCCTACACGCCAAAAACAAAGGGCGCGTGAGACCCGCACGCCATTTTTGGCGTGTGGGTCTCACACGCCCTTTTTTTTTGGCGTGTAGACCCTACACGCCAAAAAAAAATGGCGTGTAGGCCCCGCACGCCAAAAAAAATTGGTGTACGGGTTGGCGTTGGTGTGCGCCGTTGGCGTGCGTTTATCAACGCCCTAGAAAACTTACTCCTTCTAATAATAAAATTAACTTAAAGAATACTCCTACTAAGCGCTAAAAATACTCACTAGGTATACACATATGTAATATGAGAGTATTCTAGTAAGTATAAGTACTTGAAAATACACAGGATAATACCTTAAATAAACTATGTAATTATCCTTTAAACACATAGATAAAATATTAAATAACATTTGACATAAATACCACACTGTTTGATAGTCTTTGCAATATTATTAACTTCTACAGATACATACTGTATAAGTTAACTAATATCATAATACATGAAAGAAACAAAACAGGGGAGAAGGAAAACACTAGATAACTTCAAATAAGTCTAAAGGAACTTGTACAATTAAAATAAATGACAAGCTCCTTTAATCACGGGAAATGAACTAAGGGGATTGATAAATGCATACCCCTGGCCACACGCCCACACCAGGGGCACACCCATCAAAAAAAGGGCGTGCAGCCCGCACGCCCTTTTTTTGACGGGCCTGCGTGCTGCATGCCCTGTTTTGGGCCTGTGGGCAGGCCTGTAGATGGGCGTGCAGTTGGCATGCCCATCTACAGGCGTAGGACTCCCCCAAGGATGGGCGTGCAGCCGCACGCCCTGTTCAAACCAGGGTGTGCGGTTTGCACGCCCTGCCGGGGAGGTATACAACCCCCTTGGCCGGAGGGATCCCCCCGGTCGAGGAGGTTGTATGACCTCCTCAACAGGAGGGATTCCCTCCGGTCGAGGAGGTTATACAACCTCCTTGACTGGGGGGGATCCCTCCAGCCAAGGGGGTTGTACAACCTCCTCAACTGGAGGTATTCCCTCCGGTTGGGGAGGTCATACAACCTCCTTGGCCAGAGGGATCCCCTCCGGCCAAGGAAGTTGTATGACCTCCTCAGCTGGAGGGAATCCCTCTGGTTGAAGAGGTTATAAAACCTCTTTGACTGGAGGGATTCCCCTCTGGTCGAGGAGGTTATACAACCTCCTTGACTGGGGGGGGGATCCCTCCGGCCAAGGAGGTTGTATGACCACCCCAACCGGAGGGAATCCCTCCAGTCGAGGAGGTTGTACAACCCCCTCAGCCGGAGGGATCCCTCCGGCCAAGGAGGTCATACAACCTCCTCGGCCGGAGGGATTGCCTCCGGTCAAAGGGGTTATACAACCTCTTCATCCGGAGGGGAATCCCTCCAGTCAAAGAGGTTGTATAACCTCTTTGACTGGAGGTATTCCCTCTGGCTGAGGAGGTCATACAACTTCCTTGGCCGGAGGGATCCTTTAGGCTTAGAGGAGTTTTTTGGTCTTACATGAAGCACTCACATCTTCATCAAGTCTCTTATGTAAGCAAGTAGCGCTTAGGTAGAATCTGGGCTCATAACCTGTAAAGACTGTAAAATGGAGATGTGTCTGGTGAGAGTCGAACTCACGACCTCAGCTAAGCTGAGACACTTGCTAGAGTGCTGCCTTTACCAACTAGGCTACAGGCGCTTTTGACTGCCAGGGTTTTGGTTGGTAGTCCTCATGGTTCAGCTGGTGATACATCATGGTAGCAGACTAACAGGCAACTCAACACCTGTTAATCCTTTTCTGGGGCACAGGCGCTGGGTTGTTGTTGGGTCTTTGCTATGAAGCCACCAGATGAAGAAGGGGCCCCGGATGAAGAAGGGGCACCGGATGAAGAAGGGGGTGATGAAATATATCTGGCAAGGTACATTGCGGAAGGATTTAATCAGCAAATAGGGAAGAACTGTAACAATATGTACACCCCAACAGCTTTGCTAAACAACCTCAGGTTTGTGATCTCTTTAAAAAATAAATATGGCTACTCAAAAGCAACCATTGATGTCAGTTCTGCTGTCAGCTTGCTACTAGTTCAGAGACAACCTGACTAGAACAATACCAATAATAATAATTTACCTAATAAAAATACATATGAAAGAGAAATTATTACACAAGTAATAATGTAACATAACATAACAATAAACATAAGAAAAAGATAACATTTTAGTATATAAACATTATTATATAGTAATAATGTAATAAACAAATATAATAAATAAATTGTTAATAAAATAAATAATAACTCATTAACCTTTGAGATAAGTGAGAATATTATTTCATATTCTGAAAGAGAAAGTAAAATAACCTAGGGTACCTCAGCCAAACTATCCTAGAAAACTTACTCTTTCTAATAATAAAATTAACTTAAAGAATACTCCTACTAAGCGCTAAAAATACTCACTAGGTATAAACATATGTAATGTGAGAGTATTCTAGTAAGTAGAAGTACTTGGAATACGGGATAATAACTTAAATAAACTATGTAATTATCCTGTAAACACATTAATAAAATATTAAATAACATTTGACATAAATACCATACTGTTTTATAGTCTTTGTATTATTATTAACTTCTACAAATACATACTGTATAAGCTCATAATATCATAATGCATAAAGAACACGAAACAGGAGATAAAGAAAACATTAGAATACTTCAAACAAATCTAAAAGAACTAGTACAATTAAAATAAATCACAAGCTCCTTTAATCACGGGAAAATAACAAATGCTGACACTTTTCCCAGGATGTTTGCTTGTCAAATAATTGAATGGAGAGCTGTAAAAGCGCCCAAAATGCAAGTATGACAAGAACTCTCATGTTACAGAACTTTATATATGAAATAACTAAATTAAACAGAAATAAACTTTTGTACCACAATTTGATCATTTGTTTCAAATATTGATTGATCAAATAATCAATACATGTTGTACATCAAACTAAGAGCTCTGGAAGCTCCCTCAGATGATGTCATTAGATGTTTGACAGGCTGTATTGATCATTGACAGCCTGTACATGTAATAATTTGATAAATTACATCATTTATTTCTACTAAGGATAACTCCTTCCTTGTAGTGTTCCCATAGCCAAAATAAGACTTGATGTGTTGAGTTTTTCTGTTCCTCCTCAAAAGTATCTTCCCTGCATTAAAGTTTCAGAGAATCAACTTGTTTTTTCAGACTAGAATAAATCATAAATATTAAGCTATTTGTAATTACAATCCTTGATTTAATTGATTGTTGTTTCTTTTTTCTGAACTCATTTTATGATTATTAAAAACTGATTACTAGAATTTACGCCTCTTAGTATTTGTGGTTTTTGTAATATGTTTTTTCTTGATCAATATACTAGCTTGACTAAAAGAGACTGAGAAGGCCCTGACTAGTTGTTTCTTCCAAGTACTTATTATACTCCTCTCAATTTTTATTCAAATTACTCTTTATTCATTTTCATTCCTCAAACACAAACTAACCACTTGTAACTAGTCTATATAAACTTAGCCTAGTCCAAGCAATAACAATCATCAGTTCTCCTCATAATAAACCAGTCCCATGAGTCACCCCAGAGTCTGTCCAAAAATCCTCCTCTCCTCTTTTCTCCTCGCCAAAAATTTTAACATGATGTTTCGCCATCAGGGCTTCAGAAAGGCATTTAACAGGCCCTCTCTTCCCCCTGTATTTTGATTCCCCAGCTTTATCATATTTACAACCAGCATTCCACCAGTCCAGCATACTAGTGTCCTGCCCAGTAGATCAGTCCTCAAGACTTAAAGCCTCTTTCTCTCAACTCCAACTCTGCCCAGCTGTCCAACACACCTTTCGAACCGCTTCAAGCTGTCCAGTTGTCCTCTGAAAAGTCCCCACTCCTCCCCTTAAAGCCTACAATAAGTCTTTTTCTTTCAGGAGTTGTGGCCCTTTTCAGCCACTATTACCACTGGGATCTAAACAACCCCTGCTTGCAGGCCCCAGTTTATTAAGGTCTTAAATAACCTTTGGAGGGAACTAAGCCACCCCTGCTTGCAGGCCCCTCCTAAGAACCTTTAATATCTTTTATATTAATAAAAAAGATATTAAAAATCACCCAACAACTCTCATTCTATATTTTTTTTTGCCTTGCACCTTGTGTAGCTAGAAGGATACCAGTCCTTGGCATCACAGATCGTGACATCTGCCTATCTACATAGTCTCATTGATGAGGAGGTGTATGCACAACCGCCAACAGAAATTGTTCTAGAATGGCAGGGTAAGATCATGAGGCTGAAGAAAGAAATGTATGGGAACCAACAAGCTGCTCGTTGTTGTTGGTTGTTTTTCAAGAGGAAGATGGAGGAGGTTGTTTTTTTTGCTTCAGAACTTAAACAGTTGGTTGATGTGTACAGGAAAGATAATGATTTCATCATCATCTGGTTGCATTTTGATGATGGATTGATGGTTTCCTTGTGCCAAAGTCTACTGGATCAACTGTGAAGTGCACTGCAAGAGGAAATTAAGATCAAATGGTATGATGGAATTAAGCAGATGGTGGGTATTATTATCCTGGGACTGAATGGCAAGATTCACATGGACCAGTTGAAACTAGCTTATCAGATTGTGGACGACTATCCAAGGTCAATTTTTAACCATTGAAGTCCTCTCCCTGACAATGCGCTGGAAATCAATGCTTTTGAATCCATGAGCAAGAGCAAGTATAGGTTTGTAATTGGCTCCCTGATGTATCTAGCATGCGGCACACGGCCCAATATTTCATGTAGTGTAAACCTCCTTGCAAGATACAGAAACAAATCCTGAGAAGAACACTGGAAGGCTCTCAGTTACCTAATTGGCTATCTCAAAGAATCTCTGACTACAGAGCTCATTTTCAGGAGCACTAAAGAAGATCTCTCCTTATGGTCCAACACCAACTTGGGAGCATGAGCACTCTACTTTTGGGTATGTGATGCAACATTTTGGGAACTACATTGCCTGGGGAGCAAAGAGGCATACAGTTGCAGCACTTTCAACTTGTGCGGCTGAGTATGTCACACTATTGGAAAGCTCCCAGATTCTAGCCGGCATTGCAATTCTCCTGGAAGATGTTCATCATCAACTTCAAATGAGTATATTCTACAATAATTAAACAGACATTCTCCTTGCCAAAGACAACAGGTGAAGAAAGACAATGAAGTTATTGAGAGCATTTTATTGTGTTAATGATCTTTAAGGTTAATTTAAGGTGGCCCCCGGCACTTGATGGCTAATTAAAGAGCCAACCCCACCCTCAATAGTCGGTATCCGCTTGTTAGCCCTCCTGCACCTAGCTAAAAACACTACAACCACCCTTGAGTCCAACTGTGCCACTCAGTAACATCACTCGGCAATGGATCCCAATCAACTTCATCTTGATTAACTCTGGGACATTGAGGAGGAAGAATAGATTTGTTGCCTCCTGCAAGCTTCCCAGCCTGAACCCAGACATATTCAAGCTGACCGGAAAGTAATTGTTCTCCATAATAACATTGCAGGCAACAAACATCTTATGGAAGACTACTTTCTTCCAAACCCAGTTTATACCAATGTAACTTTTGAGCAATGTTTCCAAATGAGCCACCATATGTTTGATTGGTTGTGCAGAGATCTTCAACAACACAATTTATTCTGGGTTTGCAAAGTGGTGTGTTATTTTTATGATTGTTATGACTAATATTTCATGATTAGCTGATATTAACCTTTTCTAGGACTGCTGTGGCCAGATAGGCCTATCAACTCATCAAAAAATGACAGCTGCTATCCAAAAATTGGTTTATGGGACTAATGCCAATATTATGGACAAGTATATCTGAATTGGGAAAACAACTGCACTCCAAAAACTCAAAATATTTTGCAAACACATCATTGCTCTCTATGCCCCCAACTACCTTTGACCTCCTAATTGCAACAAGATGCAGACTATCCTGGCCAAGAATGAATCACGCGGCTTTCCAGGATGTATTGGCAGTATTGATGGCATGCACTGGGCCTGGAAGAACTGGCCTTTGGGGTTTGCAGGCCAGTACACAGGGAAGGAGAAAAGACCAATGATGGTCTTGGAAGATGTTACTAGCAAGGACCTGCAGATATGGCATGCGTTTTTTGGGACTCCAGGGGCTCTTAACAACATCAATTTACTTCATCAGAGCCATCTATTTGACCAATTACTTGCAGGTGCCTCTGAATCAATCAATTACACCATTAATGGTCACAACTAAAGCCAAGGTTACTATCTCTGCGACTCAACCCACCCTCCTTGGTCCACTCTGGTCTCTTCAATCAGGCATCCACAGGATGTTGCCTCAAGAAACTTTGCAAAACTTCAGGAATCGGCACAAAAAGACATTGAGAAAACCTTTGGAGTCCTTCAGGCATGCTGGCACTGTCTCACTCAGGGTTGTTGGCTTTGGGAGAATCACAATGTCATGGAGATGATGATGTGCTGCATCATCCTCCACAACATGATTGTGGAGGAAAAATCACCAATCTACCCTTTTTTGACTCCCTCTTCAGCTGAAATCATCCCAAATCATCAAGACCCTTGTTTGGCCCATACCTGGGGTAATTATCTCCAAAAAAACTACAACTTAAATCATTGCGCAACTAATTCCCAGTTGTGCGAGGACCTGAGGATTCACAATTGGTTGCTCCATGGTGATGAGATGGAATAAATCACTTGGATTGCTTATTTAACTAGCTCATGTGGTTATTGTTCTGTTCCATGTAATAATATATTATCTTACATGGGACAATAAAAAACTGAGAACTGAGAGGTGAAATACAAGTGAAAAAGACAAAGTAATTCTCATTGAGCCCTTGAACACCATTTCTTTTTGATTTCATCCTTGATAATCTTGATGACCTCTTTGGTATCCTTGTCCTCAATATTATTGTCTTCACACAGAATCTTGAAGTTGTTCATCTGGTTCTTGCTGCAACAATGCTCCATCTCAATTTCTTGCTTGGCTGTTTCTAATACAAGCTTTTTTTCTTCAATCTTGATCTTGTCCTTTATTATTTTGTTCTTAGCCAAGAGTATGTTTTTGCCTTGATGAAGAGCACCAAGGTGTTCGTGAGAGATTCAAGCAAAGTTGTTTGCTTGCAAGAGGAATTCATCATTATTGAGGCCATTGATTCAAATTTTTGTTGCCGCCTTGCCGCCAATTAGATGTGAAATTGAGGAAGGTGAATGGCTGCTTATACCAGTCATACCCAAGTCATCTGCCACCAAATCCATTTGATTGGAACAGGTAAATGCTGGTCCACTTGGGGGTCTGCTTGACATTTTGGAGCATATAAAAGCTTTTTCCATGCCAGGATAGCATTGAAAGCAGTAACTTTACTCCTCTCCTGATAGATATTCTTTGATTCTTGAAGCCAATATTCAGGGCTGGACCCGCTCGGTGGGTTCTGCTCAAGGGCGTTGATAAATGCATGCCAATTTGTTTGGGCGTGCGGGTCCCACACACGATTTTTTTTTTGTGTGCGGGGCCTACACGCCAAAAAAAAAGGGGGTGTGGGAGCGCATGCCAAATAATTGGCGTGTGGGTCCCACACGCCAATTTTGTTTGGCATGTAGGCAACGCATGCCAAAAATAATTGGCGTGTAGGTCCCACACGCCAAAAAATTGGCGTGTGGGATAGCACTCACATAATCGAACCGGTGGACCGGGTCAATTACAAGAGCAAGTCCCCACACGCCAAAGAATTGGTGTGTGGGAACTCGTGTTGGCCAGCCAGGAGGAGTTCCTCCTGGCTGACAAGGTTGTATAACCTTGTTGGCCAGGAGGAGTTCCTCCCAGCCAACAAAGCTATACAACCTCGGCAGCCAGGAGGAACTCCTCCTGGCCAACGAGGTTATACAACCTTGTTGGCCAGGAGGAACTCCTCCTGGCTGACAAGGTGTATAACCTTGTCAGCCAGGAGGAGTTCCTCCTGCCCAAAGAGGTTGTATAACCTTGTCGGCTGGGAGGACTTCCTCCCGGCTGACGAGGTTGTATAACTTTGTTGGCTGGGAGGAACTCCTCCTGGCTGACAAGGTTATACAACCTCGTTAGCCAGGAGGACTTCCTCCTGGCTGACAAGGTTATAGAACCTCGTTGGCTGGGGGGATCCTGGCTGACAAGGTTGTATAACCTTGTTGGCTGGGGGGATCCTGGCTGACAAGGTTGTATAACTTTGTTGGCCGGGAGGATTCCTCCTGGCTGCCGAGGTTATACACCTTGTCAGCCAGGAGGAGTTCCTCCTGGCCAACAAGGTTGTATAACCTTGTCAGCTGGGAGGACTTCCTCCCGGCCAACAAAGATATACAACCTCGTCAGCTGGGAGGAAGTCCTCCCAGCCAACGAGGTTATACAACCTTGTTGGCCAGGAGGAACTCCTCCTGGCTGACAAGGTTATACACCTTGTCAGCCAGGAGGAGTTCCTCCTGCCCAACGAGGTTGTATAACCTTGTCAGCTGGGAGGACTTCCTCCCGGCTGACGAGGTTGTATAACTTTGTCGGCTGGGAGGAACTCCTCCTGGCTGACAAGGTTATACAACCTTGTTAGCCAGGAGGACTTCCTCCTGGCTTACAAGGTTATAGAACCTTGTTGGCTGGGGGGATCCTGGCTGAAGAGGTTTTATAACCTTGTCGGCTGGGGGGATCCTGGCTGTCGAGGTTGTATAACCTTGTTGGCTGGGGGGATCCTGGCTGACGAGGTTGTATAACCTTGTCGGCCGGGAGGAAGTCCTCCTGGCCGGCCAACAAGAGTTCCCAAACACCAAACAATTGGGGGGAGTCTCCATTGACGGTGCTTGAGGTTTGGTGTGGGCAGTCGGTGGCAGTAGGCTTGTCCTTGCAGAGGCTCTGTAGTGTAAATTGATAGAGCTGGTCCAAAAGAATTAAAGATTGGTTTGTTACAGAGCCTTAAAGAGGGCATGAGGGTGAGAATATGCTTACATACTCTGTAAATCTGCCTTACTGAGCGGTTTTATAGAGACAATGGTGGATGCTCTAAAGAGTTACCACAACGGTGGTGGATGCTCTAACTCGTGTTGCAGAGGAATACTACAACACATCACTGAGGAATTGAAAATACACAACACAAAAAGTACAAAAACACAAAACAAAACACAACACAAAAAAAAATGAAAAAAGATAAAACATAAAATATAAAAAATAAGAAATCAACAATACACAATAAAAAATTCAAAATACAAAAACCCGGTTTTTCCGCGTTTACACCCAGTTTTCTGCGCAATTGCGGCTGGGCAGTACACCCAGTTTTCCGCGCAGGCACCCGGTTTTTTTTTAATTTTTAATTTTTATGCAAATAGCATATGGAGGGCAGCATTTGATACGTGCAACCTCCCCAATCATCCTCATTCAATATTTTATTTAAAACAAATAAAATAAACAAGTGAAATAAACAAATTAAATTAAAATAAAATTATGGAGGGCGGCATTTGATGCGCAAGACCTCCTCAATCATCCTCATCCAACATTTTATTTAAAAAAAATAAAATAAATAAGTAAAACAAACAAAATAAAATAAAATAGAATAGAATAGAATAAATGAAATGAAATGAATAAAATAACTATAAAAAATAAAAAGCAACGGAAATAATTGCAAGTTGATAATTTCTGAATAAATAATAAATGTAATAAACAACAAAGAGACATTTTGGTCATATTTGATACCCCCTAATAGGGGGTATCAAATATGACCAAATCCACTATTATCTAATCAACTGGTTTTGAAAATCCACCATTTTTTAAAACCATGGATATCTATATAAAATGATTCAAAACTCTCAAAAGTGAAATTTTGTTGAAAAAACTAATTCACTGGTTTTAATTAAGGATTTGGTCATATTTGATACCCCCTATTAGTACAGACTAAGAATGCACACACAAATGATAAGTATAAGAAAGACAAATTGTTATAAAAACTACTGATAACAACTATAAAATACTTAAAAATGGTCAAGCTACGCCTGAATTACATTCCTGAACCCATAGGTAATGTGTAGTAATTATCTTACATATAACACTACAAAGCTTCATACAATGTACCATACTTCTGTGTATCTTTATATTTCCATTTCTTTGGCATGAAATCTGATAAGAAGTTAATTTTATAATCAGTATTTGTTTCCAATGAATTATTCACCCTCTAAAGTGTATGAATCCATTTAAAAACTCCCCAAATATCTATGTGAAGGTGTTTGGAAATAAATTGGGTCCAAAAATCACAAAAGTCCAGCCAATGAGTTTAAAAAGAAATTGTTATTCACATTAAATTCTACCCTCCTTAAAGTGCTGTCAAAAAATTAAAATGTTGAAAAACCCTGAAAATTAAGCTGTGGGGATTTCTTTTGAAAAAACCGGGTGGATTGGCCAAAAAAAATAGAAGCCATGGTTTTTTTGCAAAAATAAAAATTACCATCAAATTTTACACCCCTGAAAGTATAATAAATAAATTTAAAATTTTGCAAAAAACAATTAAAATCCGCCCACAAAAAAATAAATACAAGAAACCAGGTGTAAACGCAGAGAACCGGGTGTACTGCGTAGAAATTTTTACGTCGCCGCTGTGTAAAACCGGGTGTAAACACGGAAAAACTGGGTTTTTTTATTAATGCCCTCAAAAATAAAAAATAAAAAATAAAAAATAAAAAATAAAAAATAAAAAATAAAAAATAAAAATAAAAAATAAAAAATAAAAAATAAAAAATAAAAAATAAAAAATAAAAAATAAACAATAAACAATAAAAAATAAAAAATAAAAAATAAAAAAAAAAATAAAAAATAAAAAATAAAAAATAAAAAATAAAAAATAAAAAATAAAAAATAAAAAATAAAAAATAAAAATAAAAAATAAAAAATAAAAAATAAAAAATAAAAAATAAAAAATAAAAAATAAAAAATAAAAAATAAAAAATAAAAAATAAAAAATAAAAAATAAAAATAAAAAATAAAAAATAAAAAATAAAAAATAAAAAATAAAAATAAAAAATAAAAAATAAAAAATAAAAAATAAAAAATAAAAAATAAAAAATAAAAAATAAAAAATAAAAAATAAAAAATAAAAAATAAAAAATAAAAAATAAAAAATGAAAAATAAAAAATAAAAAATAAAAAATAAAAAATAAAAAATAAAAAATAAAAAATACAAAATAAAAAATACAAAATAAAAAATAAAAAATAAAAAATAAAAAATAAAAAATAAAAAATAAAAAATAAAAAACAAAAAATAAAAGAGGAGAAAAACAATACAAAATACAAAATAAACACTAATAAAACAAGGGAACTGTTTCAATCTGATAGACCCCTGTTTCACAAATAGACACCCCTGTCTCACAGTCAAACGGGGGGTGGATGTTTGAAACTATCCCCTGTCAGACAGGGGGTGTATAAATGCAGTGTTTCATTGAGTCTGATAGGGGATAGTTTGAAACCCTTTGATACTATCCCCCTGTCAAACAGGGGGATAGTATCAATGCAGTGTTTCTTTGATACACCCCCTGTCTGAAAGGGGATGGTTTCATCCCCTTTGTGGGTATTTAAATAATCAATTTCTTGCCATTTTTTTTCACTTACCCCACTCACCCAGCTACCTTAGTTCCACACTCAGAGTTTCCTACACTACACCACCTCACTCACCCCACTCACCCCACTCACCCCACTCACCCCACTCACCCCACTCACCCCACTCACCCCACTCACCCAGCTTTTAGTTACACTGTCAGCCACCAAGATATTACATGTAAAATGTAACACTTGAAATTGCAAGCTGAATAAATAATAATTCTTTACTATATATTTTATGTTATGTTATTTTATTTAATTTAATACACTTGAACATTTTGATTATAACAGACATTAGACTTAACTGTTTGAAAAAATTGTATAATAGTCTAACAGTTAAGAACACGCTTATGAATATCTGACTTGTACAGAAGGCTCTTTTTTCAAGCCACACTCATGACCACATTCAGAAAATAGTAATAAAATTTATAGCAAACATATCTATTTTTTATCAAAAATAAAAGGAAAATTAATTAAAGAAAATCCTTTGAAAATCAATTTTCAAACACACAACAAATTGATAGAGAACCATTTATTGGTATAGCTTTTTCCATGAAAATCCTGGAAAATCCCAGCATAACCCATAGTAATACATACTCTAAGATTACATATATACTTAAGTAAATAGTTTATGTATTATGTATTATATAAATAGTACATGTGATTTTAAGTCAATTATCCTTCAGGGCAAGCACTTTTTCAAGCTCTGGTCCCTAGATAATTTATTCACATGTATTTCTTAGTGAAATAAATAATAAGCTGCTGAAATACATATCACACTAAAATAGATAATGTGAAATATATAGGATCATTTTAATTAAAAATGACAAAATATTTCACATCTGATCACAAACAGGTTGATCACTTCCCCCTGGTGATCTTACCCTGATCACTGCTCCAACAAGGATTTTAAAGAGCAATTATTTTATTATTTAAGGAGAGGTTTTCTTCATCTAATTGAAGATAACATCCCCCATCAGTTTTAACCCCTACTTAGATACCTTATTGTAAGCTACCAAGGCGCTCACCTTCTCCTGTAAGTAAGGAGGACTGGCCTTTTCTCTTATAACTATCTTACATAGTTAAAATTCCTCAAAAATCCCCCAATTAAATTAATATTACTTAATTTCATTGGAAGAACCGTTTTACAATCTGTTTAACCCTTCTGTGGAACTTTTCCCACATCAGAAGTTTGGTAGCAGGCATATAACCTGTTTTATTTGTTACTTAAGTGTTACTGCACTCTAGTAAATTCTTCTTTAAAGACTTATATTGTTTGAAACACTTTTAAAGTGTATCTTATTTAATTTATCCTTTCTGCACACGCCAAATTCAGTGGAATAGAGTGTATTAAGTTGACATCCACCCCCATATTTTCCTACACTACACCTCCTCACTAACCCCACTCACCCAGCTACTTTAGTTCCACACTCAGGGTTTCCTACACTAAACCACCCAATTTAACCTGCAGGCTATTTCCTCTGCTCCTAGATTTGCTATGGACTACTTGGAAGATATTTTGTAAATGGAGGAAGAAGATTATATCTTCCACAATTTAGATTCATGTGGCTCATCATCTTCACAAGTAGGATCTTCCCAAAGACATACAATTGTTGACCAGAATAGAGTGGAAGGTCATGCAAGAATTTTACACAATTAGTTTTCCATCAATCCTGTGTATGACCAGAGAACTTTTGAAAGGCAATTTTGACTGAGTTGTAGCCTCTTTAATAGGATTTGCTATGATTTGCAGAACCATGATAGGTATTGGCTTTTAAAGAAAGTGAGTGTTTTTTTCTGGTCCCACAGATTTATCTGCCGGTGCATGTTTCTGATGCTACTCTTCTACAACAGGACTGCTGTGGCCAAGTTGGATTGTCACCCCATCAGAAGATAAATTGTGTGTTGCGCCAGCTGGCATATGGGATGTCTGCAGACATTACAGATAAATATTTTTGAATAGGAGAGACTACTGCTCTCCAAAATATGAGTAAATTTGTGCAAGACATCATCACATTATACAAGGATGAATACTTGAGACCACCAAATACTCAAGAGAAACGTCAAATATTGCATGAATATGAGCAATGTGGTTTCCCTGGCTGTCTTGGATCTATTGATGGAATGCACTGGGTTTAGAAGAATTGTCCTCAAGGTTGGGCCGGTCAATTCAGAGGCAAGGAGAAAGCTACAACAATGATTTTGGAGGTGGTGGCCAGCCAAAACCTTTGAATCTGGTACTGTCACCTGGAGCCCTCAATGACATCAATGTACTTCACTGCAGCCCCATATTTGATGGACTACTATCAGGCAGAGAGGATTGGGGTTTTTTTACAGTAAACAACAACCAGTATGAACATCCATACTACTTGGCTGATGGAATATATCCTCCTTGGTCAACTCTTGTTAAGACTATATCAAACCCACAAGATGATGCCAGCCAGCATTATTCTAAGCTTCAAGAGGCTGAAAGGAAGGAAATCAAGAGAGAATTTGGGGTTTTGCAAGCAAGATGGGTAATTATCAAACAGCCATGCTGTGTGTGGGATATAGAAGACATAAAGAGAATAATGGCCTGTTGTGTTATTTTACACAACATGATTTTTGAATCCATATCAGAACATGATCAATTTTACGGCAATCCTTCTATATCTGCTCAAGTTCTATCAATTCACAGAGACCTCTTTAGAACATTCCACAATGGCATACCTCAAAAGAAATCATGACCTTCACAACTCTGCAACCCATTCCAGATTAAGAGAGGACCTGAAGATTCACAACTGGCTACAAAGGGGTATGATGGCTGACCATACTCAGCCAAGGAGATTCTGAAGAATTTTTTTGATGATAATTTTTATCCTTACAGAAGAAATAAATTTCTTCTACTCACTTGTTTCATTTTTTTATACTCACTGTATTTTTCTACTAACTTGTTTCTTCTACTCACTTGTTTCCTTTTTTTTATACTCACTTTATTTTTTTACTAACTTTTTTACCTTTTTTAAGCTCAATTGATGTTATGCACACTTGTTTGATTATATCTTTGATTCAGATGAAGCATTTCTCAATGTGAGAGGGGCATAAATTCCACAAGGGGATAGGGCAATAAAGAGACAATTCTCAATATCTCTAAATCCTCCTCATTGTCACCAAAATCCTTCTCAGAGGAAAACAAGAGCTTAAGGTCATTCATCTGAATGTTTCTGGCCACATGTTCTGTATCCACCTTCAGTTTTTTTCTTCTTCTATCTCAAGCTTCCTTCTCTCCAGCTCAAGATGGTGCCTTGCAATCTTGTTCTTGTCTTCAAATATAGCATTGCCCTGAGTTGCTGCCACCAGCAGTTTTTTGGAGATCTTGGTGTACTTGGTGAGCTGGACAGATTGGTTTTCCTCACCATGGTCAGAATACCAACTCAGGCGGCGCTTCTTGGCAGCTTTTGCCCCAATAGGTTGTATTGACTTCATGGGAGAGGATTCAGGTGCTGTTGAGGCGTGGTTTGGGTCTGAGGGATGGTAACACTTGGCCGGCTGGATTGTATTGATGATTGGGTCCTTTTTGGTGTCCATGCGCCATTTGGGGGAAAAACAAAGCTTCTCCCAAGCCAAGACCAACTTGAAGGCAACCTTGTTTTGGTCTAGGTAGAGCTGCAAGGCCGCCTTCATCCAGTTGGATGTACCCAACCCGCTTGGTGTGTTTCTTTCAATTGAGTAGTACAATGCGCTGAAATTCAGCATTTCTGTGTTGAGACTGGCCCACCTGAAACCCAAAAAAACACATATTTGTTTGATAACAAACAGGATGAGTAAGAATCTGCTTACCTAGTATGAGTCTGGTTGTAATCCCTATGGTGGACATTTGAATGTGAATTGAAATCAGCCTCAACTCATTGGAAGAAACACTTTCCTGTATGATTTGCCACAAACTCTGGTTGCTCACTAATGCGGGCCCACAAGATTGCCAGTTGCTCTTCCTCTGAGCCAAGCCAGTTTGGTGTGTGTTTCTTTGTTTTTGTCATCGGCCGAGACATCAACCATTTTGATTCCTGATGTTTTATTATTATAATGTATTTATTTCTTTTTTTTTGGGGGGGGGGGAAGATTAGCTGGGTTTGACTGGAAAGTAAAAATTAACTGAAAAAAAAGAAAAAAGAAAAACTTACAATGGTGTTTGACGGTGTGAGAACTCCTTTTGGGACAGGGGTAGTTCTGTGAGGGGGAAATAGCAGTTATGTTTTCAGGTATGTATGAATTTATTACAACTGTTAAGGGTGGTTTGAAAGACCTGCCCCTCTATTTACTACAAGAGTTAATACAACAATTTTTTTTATTGTTGTGGCTGATAACTTTCTTTTTGTTTTCTTTAAGAGAACTGTTTATGTAGTAATCTCTTATCAGACAAAGATCTAATTTCAACTTACAAATAATCAGCAATGAGCTTGATGAAGGGATCAGGGACGTAGATAATAGATGGATTGTTACAGAAAGGTGTGGGAAATGGAATACAAGGTTTTTGTTGGAATGGATGAGGAAACAATTATTTATATGTTTATGATTTATTTATTTCTTTTTAGATGTAGTCTGAGGAAAGGAGTAAAAAGATGTTTTTGGTATAATGTGAAATATTCAAAGTGTTGTACCCTCTTCCTTAACCTTTAGTTAAAAGAGAAAAATTTTCCTTTTGTTTCTTTTGTGTATTTTAAACTGATATGAAAGATTTTGTTGTGGGTCACCTGATTAAGATCACACTATTATATGGATGGGTAATTTTATTTAGTTTGCTAGCTAGATGATGGGGTGTGGGATCCAAGTGGGATGCTACTGGGATTTTCTTTCTGGGAGGGAACAACCTCCCCTTTATATAGTAAAATGTGAGGGATTTTTGCTGGTGGGATGTCTGATTGAGTTATTTATGCTGGTGGTGTCTCTTCTTCTACGCTGCCTTCATGCATGGAGTGCATAAAGTGAGCTATTTCTGCTGGTGAGGTTATGTACTTAGACTGTGCCACAGATCATGTGCTGCGTCTTGTGACCTAACACTAAACTACATACTACTTCTATATATATACTATGTACTTATTATTCACTCTAACTCTTTGTAACTGTATAACTTTTGATTTAGCCGTGCAAAACCTAACATAAATGGGTGACTTATAGATTAAATTTACCCTAGATTTCAATTATGCACTTATTTTGCTACTATTTTAGCTTCTGAAAGGTAATGAAAGAATATAATCCTGCCTGATACTTGAAACAGGGTTTGGAATACCACAACTGGTTGGTTTTTTTTTTGCTTTGACTTTTTTTTAAACTGTGTATGTTATCAGGGTGGGACCTGGGTGGTGAGATTGAAGTCGGGGATTGGGGGGGGGGGGGGTTGTGACTTGTGAAAGATAATCACAATTTACCTTATTGAGCTCAATAGAGGTCCATAAATTTATGGACCTTTATCAAGAATTCTAGAAAATCAACAGTTATCAAGCGCTATCAACTGCACGAGTGTGGAGTTGTCTCAATAAAGTTAGCTTATCAAGCCAAATTATCAAGACAACTGTGGATGCTCTTAGTCTTTACCTGAGTTCCTGGTACCAGTTCCCTTTCTCTCTTCACCAAGTTTGGGACCCATACCGAGATCTGCAGGAGCTCACCATCACACATTCCTTTTTGTCAGATTTGCTGCATCTATTGTGGTTTTACAAATGCTTGGACTTTTTTGAAGATTTTTGGATGGCAAGGTTATGGGATTAAGGCCACAGCCCCAGTTTAATCTTCAGGTTACTGCAACACACAGCACTAGGATTCAGCCAGGGTTATCATTATTGACCAGATCATGGGTTTTGAAAAACATAAACGATTTATTTTTTTTGACAGATTTTAACTAATCTTGATGAAAATCAGTCCAAGCATTTGTAAAAACATAATACAATTACAAACCATGTGTTGAAAACCTAATACAGTCAACACAGAAAAGCTTGCGGACTCGCAAGACTGAAAATTCAAAAGAACAATTTTGGATTTGCAGCCACAGGTGTCCATACAGCATGTACAGCTCAAGTGTACAGGCTGTGGGATCACCTCCGGGTAACCGTTTGAGCCCTGGGATCTTGCCAGGGCTGGCAATGAGGGCAGCCCTTTGGTCTGATGGGGTACAACTGGTTGTGAAATTGCACCAGGATCCCAATGGTGCAGCTTTCCAAGCACCAAAGTTGAAAGCAAAGAAACTGGCAATTTTGCTCATCTAATATTGTTGTATGCAAGTTTCCATACACAAGCTGTACCAGCTCAAAGGCTGAAGTTTTCAGTTGCTGAAAATCAAAAAAATGTGACTGCCCAACCGCAAGCTTTCCTGTGTTGGCTGTAGTTTATAGCTCCTGACCATCTTACATCTACTATAAAACTAAAAAAAATAGGCTCCTGGAGCCAAACAAAACCTGTACCAAGTGTACAGGTTGTATTGATGCATCCTAACGGGTCGACGCCGACCCGTTAGGATGCATGACACATGAACTGATGCATCCTAATGGGTCGACGTCAATCCGTGTCACCTGCCCTCCTTGCTGGGAACAGCCATTGACAATAGCTGCTCCCAGCAAAAAGGAGTTATTGACATCAACATCGACATGAATAATAAAATAAAAAATAAAGTAAAACAAAATATAAAATATAAAATATAAAATACAAAATATAAAATATAAAATATAAAATATAAAATATAAAATATAAAATATAAAATATAAAATATAAAATATAAAATAAATAGAAAATATAAAATGTAAAATGTAAAATATAAAAAATATAAAATATAAAATAAAATATAAAATATAAAATAAACACAATCAAACAAAATCAACATAAAATAAAAATAAATTAAATTAAAAATAAACTCAACATAAAATCAACATAAAATCAAAATCAGATGAAATCAAATCAAAATCAAACGTAATAAAATCAAAAATAAAAAAAATAAAAATAAAAAAATAAAAATCAAAAAATCAAAAAAAAACAAAATCAATCAAAACAAATCAAAATAAATTAAGTACTACAAATATATTTTTTTTAAAAAATTTTTTCCTTTCCACACTCAAAAACTTTGAATTCCAATCCAAAAATCAAAAATCAAAAATCAAAAATCAAAAATCAAAAATCAAAAATCAAAAATCAAAAATCAAAAATCAAAAATCAAAAATCAAAAATCAAAACCAAAAATCAAAAATCAAAACCAAAAAACAACAAACAACAAACAACAACCAACAACAAAAAAAAAATATACCAAGTCTTGATCATTTTATTTACACCCAAAATCACAAATAAAATATGTGATGAAATCTGAAATAAAAAACTTGATAAAATCACACATAAAATACTTGGTACATTTTCTAAATTGAATCATCAAAATTTGTCTTTTCCACAATAAAAAACCTAAATTTCTTTGAAGATGAACTTCAAGTTTTATTACTGGGGAAGAACAGGAAAGAGATGCTAAGTTTCAGCTATGTGTATGAAACACTGGCACAATTTCTATAAAAATGCCAGGTACTATCACTGTGCTTAAAGGTTATCTGATTAATAATTACTATTATTCTCTCTATAGTGCCCAAACTATGCACAGAGGATAAACTAAACTTCTTTTTAATTGTCTTATTTGATTTAACAATTAGTCAATCAGGAGAAGACTAACAGCTCAACGTATAGGTTTGGCTATCTTTGTGTCTTTTTGAGAGTGTGACAATATAAATTCTTACTAAGCAGCTGGAAAACACTTGAGCTGATTGGCTACTGTCAGAGGTGGTAGTCTGGAAGCAACTGCTTTTTAAGGAAAGCTTCAAGGTTTAAGATGAGCAAGTTCTAAGGTGACTTGATAACTATTCCAGTAAACAAGGTGGGTTGGATAACAAAAGGGATAACACTACTCTAAAATTAGGAGGAGAATATTCAGGGAACTTACTAAAGTGGTATTGGGTGAATATGCTGAGGATCTAATCCTACGCCAGGAAATTGCCTCCTTTTATATTCTAGTGGTCTTCAGGGGGAGGTTCTAGAATTTTGGTGTATATTCTGCTCTAATGTATTACAATTCAAATGCACTATGATGCAATGGGAATTGTGTTTCATTGATCACAGGATTTTCTATGTCCTCATGAACTTATGACATGTATGTATAACCAATCACATCATGGGCCAATTCATTTGATATAACAATACTGGGAAATTACCACACACTTGGGTAATTTCTCTCTTATTCACATAATCTTATTACTCTTATATTTATGCAAATATCCTTATTATTTCTCAGCTATTTTCACAATAATTTCTAATTCATAAGTTATACTTTTTATTCCCTTTTATTCATGTATCTTTCTTATATGAAAACTAGAAGGAGTAGGATTTTAGTGGTGGTTTGAGTGAGCTACCCCACTTAATTTTACATTCTGATTTGATTGATATAATAATATTTAATGATCTGTTATTATTTGCAGTAGTACTACAGTATTTGTATTGTATTTTACAGTTTAGTCAGTTCTTAGGATACTCTGGAGTATCTCTAGCGCTGACACTAACCAACAACAACAATCAAGAGTTTATCATAGCCAGAGAATTGGTGTTGATGGAAATGTGAATCACTATAAAAATTATATAGTCTAAACCTTCCGTCAACCTTAATTCACAACAAAATTTTCTCCCACATCTTCCATTATAAATCAACAATCCACAACCATGATATTTCCCACTCTCAAAAATTTTGGGAACCTTTTCACAACCTGAACCACCCACAATCCAAAACCCAATCCCAAAGGATGCATTCACAATCATCACACCATTGCCTCCTGAAACCCAACACTCTCCACAAATTTCATCCTTCCCATCATCATGAATCTCAAAATCAAAGACAAATGTCTCATTCTTCACACCTCCCTATTTCTCACCCCTCTCATAGCACTCTTTATCAATTACATCAGTCACAATCACCTCATCACCCATCCAATTCTCATCAACATCCATTATCACCTTTTCATCCTCATGATTACCCATCATACACTTATAATCACCCATCACACCAACATTTGACCACCATTCAGAGCCAACGCTAATGTGGGCTTCCCTCTCCTTCTTCTCAATCTCATTTGATAGGCTACTCACAATCCCACCATGGCAACTTTCAAGTTTCAGCACCAAAGATGGCATTCAGAATCACTTGAAACCTCTGTTTCTTATGTTCTCATCAGAGAAGCCATCAGAAACCCCAATCACAAACCCACTACAACATTCAACACCAAACATATCACCCAACTTCACTTGGGTGTGCTCCTCTTTCTTCTCAAAATCATCACAGAAGCCACTCACAATCCCCCAACCACAACCTTCAGCACTTACAATCACTTGGACATCCCCATGGAACCTCTCAATCTCATCATAGATGAAACTCACAAGTCCCCCAGGGAGCTAACCTTTATTCTCACCTCACCACCATAGAATACCACATAGTAAAATCCTATAAGATCACCTTTTGCATCCGCATGTGCAAAATTTGAAAAACGGAAATACTGAAAACAAGTCTTATTGAAAATAACATTAGTTCTGCAAGCATCTCACCTGTTGATTCACCAAGAAACTGGGGTGATGAGGTTCCAGAAATTGATCTACAAAACATTCTGAACCACGTCAACAACCAAATTTCTCATGCTGGGTTCAAAAGTTCTCATCCTGCCAATATAGATAATGAGGATGGGCTTGATAGAATCAGATTAGGATATGACAATGAAGAGCCCAAAAGTTTATCCAATCCATACAAAACTTTTTGTTTGTGGAAAGCTTCAGTCCTTCAGAAATTTTGGCAAAAGCTGCCTCAGGAAACAGAATTGGTGAATTGGTTGCCATACCTCACATCCCATTCATATCTGACCCTGAAGAGACTGTACCCCCTTAAAGCTAATACACACCCAGTTTCCTATTAATCTTGCTTTTTGTCTCACAATCAACAAGTCTTAGGGACAGACCATTGGAAATGTTGGTTTTGTGCTTCTTGATCCTATTTTTAGTCATGGGCTGCAGTCACACAACAAAGGTTGTAATTCCTGCAGTCACACAACAAAGGTTGTAATCCCTCAGCCAGAATCTGGCCCTCCTTCATACCAAACTTCAAACATTGTTTACAAAGAGGTTCTCTCACGTGTTCAATAACAGTGATATGTTTCATGTTCTTTTTGGCTATTTGGCCTGTTTTTTTAATTTATTTATTTCTTTTTCATTTTGTTTTTGTTTTTATTGTCATTTTCATTTTCATTTTCCTTTTTATTTTTATTTTTCTTTTCCGTTTTTCTTTTCTGTTTTTATTTTTCTTTTCCGTTTTTCTTTTCCGTTTTTCTTTTCCTTTTCCTTTTCCGTTTTTCTTTTCCTTTTCCTTTTCCTTTTCCTTTTCCTTTTCCTTTTCCTTTTCCTTTTCCTTTTCCTTTTCCTTTTCCTTTTCCTTTTCCTTTTTCCTTTTCCTTTTTTTCTTTTCCTTTTTCTTTTTCTTTTCTTTTTCTTTTTCTTTTTCTTTTTCTTTTTCTTTTTCTTTTTTCTTTTTCTTTTTCTTTTTTCTTTTTCTTTTTCTTTTTCTTTTTCTTTTTCTTTTTCTTTTTCTTTTTCTTTTTCTTTTTCTTTTTCTTTTTCTTTTTCTTTTTCTTTTTCTTTTTCTTTTTCTTTTTCTTTTTTTTTTCTTTTTCTTTTTCTTTTTTTTTTTTTTTTCTTTTTCTTTTTCTTTTTCTTTTTCTTTTTCTTTTTTTTTCTTTTTCTTTTTCTTTTTTTTTCTTTTTCTTTTTCTTTTTCTTTTTCTTTTTTTTTTTTCTTTCATTTTTGTGTCATCTGATGGTTTTTCAATTGGAATTTATGTAATTACACCATAATTCTTCTTGCTAATTTCCCCCCTCCCAAAAAAAACACCCACTCTAAATAAAATCCACCTTGAATCCCCAAATTTGGGGGCTTTGCCCTTGTACAGCCATAAAGGAAAAGCTTGCGGGCTTGTGAGACTGAAAATTCAAAAAATTGATTTTGGACTTTCAGCCACAGGTGTCCATACAGCCCTGTGGGATCACCTCCGGGCAGCCGTTTGAGCCCCGGGGTCTCGCCAGGGGTTGTGGGGCAGCCCCTTCAACTCGACGAGTGGACTGCTGGTCGTGAAATCGCACCAGGATTCCAATTATGGTGCAGCTCTTGAAGCACCAAACTTGGAAACAAAAAAACTGGAAAGTTAGCTCATATCATACTGCTGTATGAAAGCTTCCATACAGGAGCTGTACCGGTCCAGAGGCTGAAGTCGGCAGTGGCTGAAGATCAAAAAAATCTGCCTGCCCAACCGCAAGCTTTTCCGTTTTGGCTGTACATATTTATGTGCGGAGAACAGAACAATATAAAAGGAACATTTCATTCCTTCCTTCAAATGAGATTCTGGCACGAGAAACTTAGGCCCCAATTATAAACCAAGTTTTGGAATTTATTTTGATATGTTTTGAAAATAAACCGAACTCACTTTTGATTCATTTTTCAATTGAATTTCAGTTTCAAAACCGATTGGAAACATCCCAAACCTCCTCAGGAGGAGGTTTGGGATGTTTTGAGGTTTGGGATGTTTTGAAAGCAAACCAACCCACTGTGCTGCCCACAAATTAAAGTTGCATGTTAGACTTGGCTGCGGCCCGGATCCCTTTTACAATACGTCGGGACAACTCAAACTGTGCGAGTTTATAAGTGCACCCAATGTTTTGAGCTTGTTTTGAAAAGGTTTTGAAATTTTTTTTTACTCATTTTTTTTTTCCATTTTGATTTCAAACCAATTCAAAACAAAATCCAAGATTTTTTCGAGATTTTGTTTATAATTGGGGCCTTAAACAATGTACCCCTACAACAACCAGTCCACCTTCTCCAGATCAGAAAATATCAAACTCTTCAACTCACTCAACCATTCTCATCAAGCTGACTTGACCACACACCACATAAAAATTAACCATCAGATCTTATCCTCTTTTCCAAAGAACTTACTCCATCCATTTCATTCCCACTTGATTTCATTCTACCTCTTTATCATCATCCTCTCAGCTACCATCTTCTCTCATCTTCAATTCTTCATCTTCTAAAATAGACTTGTTCGACATCCTCAGCCATTAATTAGTCAATCATACCTCTACCCTTTTAGGTACGAGAGACACGAGACCTTTCTCTCTTTCCATTACTATGGTGTATTACATATGTATGAAAACAAGATCCTGATAAAAGAAATACATCCTTTTAGTCTTTGCAATTCTCACAACGTCTTCCTTGTTGATCAACGGCAATTACAAGAAGGCTCACCGGAAGACTCTGGAAGACCTATTTCCCAGCCGACCAACCCCCTCAGACCTACCCTTTGGCTTTAGCTCGCTGATTAACCAACTAGACTCTGCCGGTCACTGTGCGCCGAAAACACATTTATTTCGAATATGCAGGAGCTTTGATCCCCTTGGCCCGAAATGTGGGGCAACAGAAACGGTTCGTCACTTCATGAGCTTCTGTCCGAAGATCAAATCTCAACGGAGATCCCTTCGGAAACACCTTCAACTTTGAACAGTTTGCTTTAAAGCAGACAGGCTTGACAAGCTGCTTGGCAATCAAAAAGTTGAAGCAGCCTTAGCAAGATTTCTCCAAGACTCAAAGCGGTTTTGGGAACACCTCCACCGATGATTCTCTCATCTTCCTTTTCCTTTCTCCTTCTCAACCGTTAGTGGATTTTTTCCTACGTTTTATTTTCTTCTTCTTCTTGTTGTTGTTGTTTCCTTTTCCTCTCTCTCCTCAGATGTTGTCATACCTGATGGTCGCTAGCGGGTTTGCGCGTTAGTGTGTTAGTTTTAAGTGATGTGTTTACCTTTCTACTTTCACAAAGATGTTACCTAGATTCACAGTGTGCAATGCCAAAGGCCAACTTTCACTAAAAGAAGAAAAAAACAACCCCTGACTTAAGCGTTTGGCGTTGAAAACTCGCCTAGATGGGGGTCGCCGGTTTAGCCAGTCCGTTGGAGAGGCTCTAAAGTGTGGCCTTGGAGCTCTTGTTTGGATTGACGAAAAGGCGGGAGAGGAACGGAAACACTTCCTCTGGTCCAGCTGTTACACTCGGATCTGCTGGCTGAGTACTGGGTGTCCAGTTGGTGATTTTGAGGAGATGGCTGTAACAGGAACCGTTTTCAGCCGCTACACCTGCCAGGCCAAGTTCAACCAAGTCCACCTGAGTAGGATCGATGAAAGCGCTATCTAAGGTGTATAAATGCCAGGCTTGGATGCCCATTGGCCCCCTGCTTCTGATTATACATCTCCCACTTCCTGTGACCAACCGACGACCTCTACTCCTCGACAAACTCTCACCCGCAAAAAGATCACTGGTTGATCCCAAGTCATCATGATTTCACTACACTTTCAACTCTTAATCGTAGTCGCAGCTGTTCTAATTCTAGATTCATTTCAGTACACATTTGCTCACTCGGAAGAACTTTATTCAGACCAGGCTATATCCGTCTTCAAAGATCGTTCTGATACCGACGAAAGGGATAATGTCTTGTCTGGTGAGTTAACTTTTCGTCATTAAACACCTTTTACCTTTGCTTCAGTCTGACTCTTTTAAGGTTTACAGAAATTGGCTTGGCGACTGAAGATCGACTAACTTACGGATTTCCAGCGTTGAAAGCCAACTGGAAAACCAATGACACCCTGGTGGACCCTGGCCGCACGCGTCGAGAAGTCGACAAGCCAATCAAAGAGTTATTAGACCATGGAGTTGGATTGGGTATTCTGAGGGACCCCAGAAATGATGACGATGACGATGGTACAGGATTTATTGGAGGCTGGGCAACCTACTTCACCCAAAATCAAATAGCAGGTTTGTGATGATTGTGGTGAGCTCGAGATACTTAATTGAACAATAGGGGCTAATAAACGCTTTCCTCATTCAACTTATTAATCAGGAGCATGTGGAAAGGTACACCAAGACACAGACGTTATCGTCGCCCTGGATTATCGGCGGTATGGGGCGTTAAACAAGATATCAAAATATTGTGGAAAGAAAGTGAGAATTACGAGTGGGGACAAAACAATCGTTGCAACCGTCGCCGATGCCTGTCCAACCTGCTTGAATCGAAACTCCTTGGATTTGAGTCAAGGTGCATTCAGAAAGCTGGGCGTGACCGTTGAAGAGGGCATCAAGCCAATCACATGGAAGTTTGTCGATTAATTTAATCTTGGAATTTGTCACTTGATCTTCTCTCGATGCTTGTTTTTTTTTTCCTTCTGTATCCAACCTGTACAACTTTGAAAGTTGTCCCCCCCCCCCCAAAAAAAAAAGAACCTCACAAAAAGAAGCAATTGATGTATTGATTTATTACATGATAAAAACATCCAAACATGCTTTCTGACCAATGAATCCAAACACAAATACTGGCAAAAACAGTAAGCTCAGCCAGAGTCCTGAAAAGTCTGGAGACTACTACTTGAAGCCTCTCAAACAGTCACCTTGACTAGGCAGAAGATGGTCCAGCATAGTGACAGGACCACGTTCCACGGGTCAATAGCTTAGGCCCTGGTTGTTTGCATCAAAATTGGATGATATGATTTAGACCCTGTTTGTTACTGTTATAATTAAGTGTTGTAAAGGTTGTTAAACCAGTATATATTATGTTGAACACCTGATTTAACATGAGAAACAACATTAATGATGCTCAATGTTGACACAAAAAATGTAGTTTTAAATTGTTTTGTTTTTTTATTGTGACCTGTGTAGAATTTTACCACAAGGAACAAGTTTTAAATGGTATTTGAAATTGAAGCATAAATTTTATGGGGGGGGGGGGAGAGTGGGAGATGAAGGGGAAAGATTGATTTGATGGGGGATTTTTAGTTTTCCTAGGTTGGAAAGGGTAGCAGACATGGGTTGGGCATGTGAGGATTCAAACACCAGAATTTTCATTGTTTTTTTTTTGTCAAGTTATCATGCCATGATCTGGCAGGGGGGCTTGGTAAGATTTCCAGAGAAAAATAAATGAACTTGCGCCTGAAACACTTTTGTAGCAAGTCAAATTGCAAGCACATCTTGCTAACAGATACCCCCTTTTCTCACCAAGCTAGCTGACCAATATAAAGTGCACCTGATCTGATCAATGACATTATTTTGGAGGAGAAATTGATCAGGTTGGTTGTCACATTTTTGGGAGGGTAGTGAAAATTTGGCTACAGAAACACTAGTATAATTTCCTGGGTTCATTTTATCCCATTTAGAGTAGGTTTCAGCGCTCCCTGGGTTTATATATTTAATTGTTGAGACCAACCTATTTGAAATTGGATGAGTAAATCCTAGTTTGACTTATAGGATTGATTCAAACCAGGTGATTAGTATGGTGGCAGTGGAAGGTGATGAGGGCTTGGGGGTGGGTCTTCTGGAGATTGGTTGTGGGGTTCAGGAACCCAGATTACGATTGCTGGGCCAAGTCCAACCCGCCCGCACCAACAGGTGTCTCAGTAGACTGATGGAACAGCCAATTGACAGCTTTGTAAGATACTATACTAGAACAGATTGAAAAAATAATAATTCAAGTCAGACTGATCTAAAATAAAATCAGATGATGTTTTTTTCTTTCTTTCTTCCTGATGTAATACCAGATTGAGAAATCTGATAAAACTTTGCTATTGATTTCTGATCAACCTGTAAGACTTTAGCTGGAGACAAAAGAAACAATAGATTTTCTGTAATGATTACTTATAACATCATTCAATAGTTTATAAGAATTCTTTTAATGAGTTAATGAAATCTATCCATTTGTGCTTTGGAATAATAATAATGATGAGAATCTCTTTTGAGGTTCGGGTGGTAGCGGGTCCTTCGGGGCGTATCTCCACGAATAAACCTGTTTCTCTTAAAATTTACTTTTATTTTTTTTTCCAACTCATCAACCAAAAAAAAACAAATCCAACCAACAACCACCACAATGGAACAGATACCCACCACCACCAACATCAAGTCTATCATCAGAACACCACCACCACTACCACTACCACCACCACTACCACCACTAACAGAAGATCAAAGACCCTTTCAACATAGACATCATCAACCATCACCACCACCACCACCACCACCACCAGTACCACCCAGACCAACCACTACGATCAAGATGCCAACACCACAACCATTACAACTACCACAACTACCTACCAATATTAACTCAGTCACACCTAACAGAACAAGAACCTCAACCTCAAGAACAAACTCACCAACCCTATCACCACTACCACCACCACCTAAACCACCACCACGTCCTCGTCATCGTAGTCATACGATCACCACTAGTAATAATAATAATAATCATCATAACACAAGACATCAAAATACTCCATTCATCACACCATCATCTCATTCACCATCTCAACCACCACCACCACCTAAACCATCACTACCACCATCCAAACCAACCAAACCACAACCTTCTAACCTTAACCTAAAATCTGAACGACCAGCTGGACCAAGAGAATGGACACCCACCAATTACTTCAACTCACCCACCCATCGATCGGCTCAATCGAGAGACTCTCACAGACTTTACTTTACTCCCACTACCCCTCAACCTATCCCATCTACTAGCTCAGCCTCTTCTCAGCCTAGATTCTCAGTCCCCTCAGATCGACTATCTAATAATAAGAAACGTACCTCGATCACCAATCCACTCGGAATCGGTTTCCCATCCACCAGTTTACTCAAGAACCGATCATCAACCCTCGCCTACGACTCAGACGAAGATGAATTCGAACCAGAGACATCCTCAAACCCAGACCGAACCACCTTCTCCTCCAACCTACCCTACGGTTCCTTCCCCCCTCCACCACCCCCACCACGTAGTCCAAGCCATCGTCAACTATCACGTGCTCTATCCGGTAGCTGGCTCGAATCACCTCTCAAATCCGATCCTAAACAGTTCCAATATCATCTCCCCCCTGTAGTTCAATCTACAATTTATGACTCCCCCAGTAGACTCCTTCAAGATATGCCCGATCCCACCTTTGCCAACCGTCGTCCGCCCTCCTTAAATCCACCCGTCTCGATCTCAGTTGGCTCCCAGTTCTCTAGTTGGGCACTCCGAGGTAACTGGCTCTGCACCGGTCATCATCAATTCAGACTCTGGCATGCAGGCACAGGTGAATGTCTCAGTCAGGTCAATAGCATCCAAGATATCAAGATCACCTCCATGGAGTTCAAAGCCACTGCCTCGAACGATCGACCTAATAGTCGAGATAATCGTTTCGTTTGGTGTGGTACCAAGGACGGTCAACTCTTTGAATTCGATTGCTCAGAGAGAAGGATCATCGACTCTCGTGCCTCCTTACATTCCACCGCCGTCGTAGGACTCTTCAGATGTAAACACGGTGGGATGTGCTCGATCGACGAGAGCGCTAAGGTACAGATCTGGTTAAACCCAATCACCAAGAACACTAACTCGACTGGTACAACCGGCTCGGTAAGGATCTCCGGCTCGGCTCGAACTCAACGAATTGCCGATAAGACCAACTTTGTCAAGATGATTTCCCATCGACTATGGACTGCCTCGGGGCCATCAAGCTCCAAGACCTCCTCGGCCTCCGCCCAACGAGGTCCCACCATCCGAGTCTATGACCCCGACCCAAGCCAACCTTGGACGGTCACCCCGAGGCCGATCAGCATCCCAGAGGCTATCATCGGTGGGGTCATGGTCGGTATGGTCACCGCCGGTGCCGTCGTCCCCTCCCGCCCCGAACTGATCTATCTCGGCCACGAATCAGGCCATGTCTCCGTTTGGGAGACTAAACCCACCCGGCCCGTCCTACCTCCCAAACCACCAACCACCGGCCCTTCGCCCACTGACTTTGGCACCCCTCTTCGCTCAAAGTCCGAACTACCCGATAATGAACCCATCAAGTTCAGGAAACTCATCAAGCTCTCCAATTACCAAATCACTGCTATGGAGGGTGTCACCAAGTATCTCTGGGTTGGCTTCCGGACCGGTAAGGTCTACGTTTATGAGGCCGAGATTCAGTCCAATAACGTCCGCTCGGCCTCGGTGATCATCGACGACTCACATACCAACGGCCTCACCCCCAACTTGCCCACCAGAAAATCTAGCTTTCATCAGCTCCATTCTCCCACTTCCCCCGTTTGCTCTTGGAAGGTCCTCAAAGTCTGGAGAGCTCACAAAGAGGCCGTCTTGAAAATCATCGTCGATCCTTCCTTACTCTGGGACGAGGTCTGTCTCTATCTACCTCTCTCTTGACTACATAGTTTATTTTTTTTATTTTTTTTTATTAATCTTCTGGGTTGGGTTTCATTCAAGGTTGGTAAATTACATGTGGCCACTACAAGTACGGATTGGAAGGTGAAGTTATGGGATGGAACGATGTCGGTTGATTGGCTAGGTGAGTGAGAAATGACTTGCAGGGAGGGAGTAGAGAGCTGATAAGGAACGAACAACAGCAAATGAGATGCGGAAGAGACAGACAGAGTATTGTACATATCGACCGATCAAGGCGTTGATCTGTTCGTGGAACGTGGATGCATGTAAGCCGAGCGACTTGAGTGGTACTTGCGATAACCTCAACTTTCTCGAGGACGTTCTCAAGTCTTCCCTGGGCACCGACCGCCCTGACGGCGTTCCTCCCGACTCCATCCCTCCTAAACCTCCCTCCTCAAAAACACATAGGTTCCCCCTTAACTCCCGCAAACCTTTAGTCCCCTCCTCTACTCCTCCGTCTACCGGTTCAACCCCTGACCTGATCGTCTTTGGATTTCAAGAGATGATCGACCTGGAAAACAAAAAACTCACGGCTAGTCAGTGCTCTCCTCTCCAAATAAACTCATGCATTTTTTTCTTCTTCTTTCTTTGATTCATTGTTGATGCTTCAATACAGAAACTGTTCTTCTTGGTGGTCGTAAAAAGGCTGCTGGAAATGGGGGCGGTGGTAATACGGAAAAGCTCTCAGACTCAGTTTCACAAGTATATCGTAAATGGCACGATAGATTGGTGGCCACTGTGCGGACGTTCATGCCCCCGGACGACCCATACGTAGTGATTCATACCGAGAACTTGGTCGGAGTGAGTCTTCTCCCACTCCCCCCTCGCTTTCCTGGAGTTTTGCGGTTGTGGACGGCTGAGGAATTGGGTCGTTTGTGATAGCTGTTTACTTGTGTCTTTGTCAAGTCCTCTGAGCGGGCAAAGATGCGGGACATTGCGGTGACGACGGTGAAGACTGGGATGAAGGGACGGTATGGGAACAAGGTATACACACAGAGATCGATCATCTTGAAAGAGTGTCGGAGTGGACTGATTTTGAATTTTCCTAATAGGGGGCTATCCTAGCCAGATTAGTGATCGATGACTCGTCGATCTGTTTCATCAATTGTCATCTCGCAGCGGGTCAGAAACATGTGCGCCAACGGAACTCAGATCTGATCGACATACTGGAAGAGAAGTCGGGTTTCCCAGACCCACCTGAGCGAGCCGCAGGAGCGAGCACATCGAACAGCAACAACACGGCCGCAGGCGGCTCTCAACACGAGATGGTCGAGATCAGTAACGAGGTGTACGTTGGAGGTGGAAACGGCTCGTCGATTTCCGACCACGAAATTTGCTTCATCCAGGGCGACCTGAACTATCGGATCGACGCCCAACGTGAGGACGTCATTCGAGCTATCGCTGCTGGAGAACATTGGAAATTGCTCGAGTTCGATCAGCTTATTAAAGAGAAAAAGTGGAACCCATTCTTCAGATTAAGGGCCTTTAATGAACCCCCGATCCGCTTCCATCCCACCTACAAATACGACCCGTAAGCCCCTGCCACTCCATCTTGGAAATCTGCGAATGTTTGTTGACTGATTTGGTCTGTCTGTCTGTCTGTGTGTGTGTGTGTTGATGAAGCGGTACTCACATGTACGATTCTTCAGAGAAAGCGAGAGTACCCGCATGGTGTGACCGAATCCTGTATCGAACACCGACAGATGAGACTGAGAATGGTCAAGAAAACTCACCGCCGACGATCTACATCCAATCCGAGTCAGCATCGATGATCAGCTCCTCGACTCCATCCAGCCCACTCCCCCATGTCTCCCACTCGAAAATCGTCGAAAACTTGGACTACAGACGTTATGAAGTTAATATCTCCGATCATCGTCCTATCTCGGCTACCTTTAACGTCCGTGTTAAGGCTATCGTGCCCGGTCTTAAACGTAGAACTAAGGAAATCGTCATCGATAAATGGGCCGGTTATCAGAACGATATCGTCTCTAATTCTAGGTCTTATTATTCTTCTTTTTAACTCTCTCTTTTCACTCTCTCTCTCTCTCTCAAGTTTTTTTTTTTTTTGGTTGCGTCTTTCTCATTTCATTGCTCTCCTATTTGGTTTTGTATATTTATCTATCTATCTATCTTTTTTTTTTTTTTTTGTATTATTTATATCATTCTTCTTTCTCATTTTCTCTCTCTCGTTTTATCATTTTATTTCATTTTTTTTGTCTTCGTTTTCGTTTATTAAAATTTTTAGATTTATTTATCTTTTATATAAAAAAAAAATAAAAAATAAAAAATAAAACTTTTTGTAGTCAGTCTGATTATTTCTCTCTTTTTCTTTTACATTTAGATGATTTTACATAATGTTTAAGATAAAATAAATATTTTTAAATCAACAAATCAATCAAAGAAAAAAAAGGCATCATCAACAACAACAACAACAACAACTATGATTGTTGAGTAATAATAAATAAATAAATCAAAAATCAGTTTTCTTTACATAAAATATCTAAATTATATTTTCATAGCTATCCAATGTTCTTCTTAAAAATATTCTCTTGAACATACACACTATGTACATCAACACACACATGACATGATGAGATGACAAAAAAATAGTTTTTTTCATGCACTCAAAAGACTACTTACTGCTAAGTTTTTTTGATCATTGGCTTCTGTTTTCTTTCTCTTTTTTTTTTTTTTTGAAATCTCGATGGAGGAAAATTTATGTTGTTTGATTTGTTTGGCAGCATTGATCAAGCTTCTGTGGATTGTTTGTAAATTGTTTATGTACTAGAGGTTTGATGTCTACAAAAAAAAGGATGGTTGTTTTATGTATGTGTGTTTTTGAACAACACTTGGAAAAAAAAAAAAAACATGATTGTTTTTTTGGTTTTTTGTTTATGATGTTATGATTTCATTTCATTTCATTTTTTGGTTATTTTTTTGTTGGAAATCAAAAATGAATTGTAAAAGAAACCACAAAGATCCACAGAATTGATACCCCGTGCACGCAAAGGAGATATGTAAGATGGAAAGTGATGAGTGTTACCGCTTGATTTGTTTACTGTATCATTGACAAGGAGTAAAAAAACAAAACAAAAAAGGCCATGTATCTAAAAGTGAAGTCAAAAAAGTACAAGGATACTTTTGTTTGTTGCCAAGTGGCCATATATTTCTGTCCTGGTAATATCAATTACAAAAGAAACAAAGGAGGAAGAAGAAGTGACTGCACTGTGTGAGACAGATTGGGTCTGGTTGACCAAAAGGATGAAGGGATCATCTGTTTGTGGTGGTGCTGACACTCTTAGTATGCTAGCTATGATGTTCCAATGGCCAAGGATGTGATGAATCCAGCTGTTGCAGTTACCATTAATCACTGTACAACAAACAAAGTTAAGTTGCATGAAATATGTCTGCTTGCAATCATCACTTTGGGGGATACAGTTTTCTGGTACCTCCACCCAAAGCCTGAAAGCAAGTGTTTTTTTAGCTATCTGCATATAAGCCTCTTCAAGTTCAACAAGAGGGAATCTGTTCAGCCAGACGGGCTCCATGGCCTCTCCCACAGGCTGTGTGGCTTTGCTGACCAGAGCAGATCCCTCTGGTTGAAGAGGCTACATAGTGTCTTTGACCAGGGGTGTTCACACCAGTTGGGGAGGCTACATAGCCTCCTTGACCAGAGGAGATCCCTCCAGTGAAAGAGCCTATGTGGGTTGGAGAGACTATGGAGCCTCTTTGACCAGAGGGATTTCCTCCAACCAACAAAAGGCCTCTTCCACCCAGCACTTCAAGTATTTTCAGTCCCCTTTCTGGACCTTTCTTCTCTGACAGGAGTCCTTCCCTGTTTTCCCCTCCTTGTCCCCTTTTCCCCTGGATCAAACCAAATATCAAGATCAACTCAATCAAACAATCAAAGCATCAGATCCTCTTCTTCAACAGGTTCCCCTTTTATAAACCTTGACAATAAGTCTAAACATCAGGGCTAATTAGGTTACTAATTCATTCATCCCTCCACTCTTTCCTTAGTCTGTGAGCAAGCTGTTGCATTTCTAAATCCTGAGCCTGTGAGCAGGCTGTTGCACTTCTCAACGCTCTGGAACAGCTTACAAGCCAACTGTTCCAGACTGAGCTCATTTCATTGTAAAGAGCACTCTAAAAGAAATATAAAAAACAATAGAAATCAAGATCAATTGACTCTTTCTTTTGCTCTACTCTCCCTCCTTTTCCTTTGACTAGTTGTATTCCTTGTTAATTTCAATTCAGCCAGTAGAAGCCCTTTCAAATTATGTCTTGTTGCCACTTTAGAGGCCCAGGCTCACAGTTCCAGTAGATCTAATCAACCAGCTTAAAAATAAGAAATCCTTATAGAAACAAATTATTGACTTCAACACTTACCCAAATATCTTGGGTCCTCCTGTAAAAATCATGCTCATGTCACATCTGTGACATCTCTCTTTGTTCCCGCTCATCTCTCTCTCTTCATACTTTTCCCCAATCTAATCCTGCCCGATTCTTCTCTTCATTACTCTCCTCGACTTCACTCTATCTCCTCAACCTCACCTTCAATCAACTCAACAACCCAACAACCTCAATTCTCGATCTTCAACATCAAGATACTCCTCATCTTTTTCCTAACACTCTATTCTCATTTCCCTTCTTCTTCCTCTTCACTCGAACTCAATTCCTTCTTGTCTGGTGAGATCATGCTTCAATACAACTCTCTTTATTCCTCTAACTGATCAATCTGTTTTAGTCTACTGTCCAACTTCTGTCCTTCACTTCCGAGTCCATCTAACAATTCCTGCTCAAAGTCAAGTCTCTGTTGATCTAAATGTTGGTTCTTAGCTTTCCTACTCTTTGTCCTTTCTTCATTTCTAACTAGTTTCTTTCTTCAAGTGTGCCGGCTTCATCTAGCAATTCAATTCATCAATCATAAATTTTATACCTCCAACTCTGGTGTATCCAGCAAGCACAGATTGTTAGTGTTTATTCTTGGAAAACAGAAAAATTGGGTAATATTAATGTTAATTGTGATGGTGGTGGTTGATTCTGGGGGGAAGTGGATGTTGGTGGGCAAGTAGGATTAGGGTTGGTGCTGGAATTTGTATGTGGAATAGCTGGTGTATCTAGTGGCACACATGGAAACCATATGTGCTCAAAAATACAAGGCACCCTTCTTACTTGAAAGGATTTTCATGTGGAGAAATATCCTCACGTGGCTGTACTAGGTTTACACAAGAGCTTTTTTCAAATACAACTTTGACATCTTTAATTAATTAATTTGACTTCTTGCAATTTTTTTTCTTCTTCTCTTCTCTTCTCTTCTCTTCTCTTAATTTTCTTTGTTTTTTTTTCTTCATCAATTTAATTTAGTAATTTAGTTGCAAGATTAGTGTGGGAACTTGGATCCTTGACCTTTGCAGGAGATTGGTGTATTATATATGGGCATCTTTCACACTGCAACTGAATGGGCTCAGCCAGATGTAGCACAGTCCAACTGTTCCATTGAAATTTGAATACACCCTCAGCTTCAAACATTTCAATCTACCTATTTGTGTGACACTTAACTCAATGAAACATTCAATAAAATCTTCAGAATTCCAAATCAAGGGACCTTGTCTGGTGAGGAAATCCAAAAGGATCAGGAAAGAGCTTGAATGTGAAGCATGCAGCATGCAGGCTTGGAGATTCCCATGCCCCATGGTGCTACCTTAAAAAATACACACAACACCTCAATTTTTTCACTTGAATTGGGTATCAGCATATGTGGGAAGACATGTAGGCATTCAGGTCACTCTTCTTTGGAGGGTACCTGCTGATTTATCAAACTTGATATACATGTAAAAGGAGTAGGAATTAGGGGTACCTGGAAGTAAAGGACCCTGTGTTGATTTTTACATAAATATTGATTATCTGATAATACACCACAAGAAAAAATCTAGAAACTGCCAGCATTTGACATGAAGAAGCTCAAGGGAAGCTTGTATTGACACTCAAGTCTTTGTCAAAGATTGTTTCAACCAAGCTTTGATGCACAGTCACTGTTCATCAAGGTGTATGATGGTGTCACATGGAGCTAAAATGGCAGTCACACTGAAGTATTCTGAATGTTAACTTCTGGCATTTTCTACAGTTTTTCTTCTAGTGATAGGGGTTATAAGATATGAGTGAATACACCATTGAAACCATTGAATTAGGCTTTTCAGCAATTCTTCACATTTGAGATTTCTGAACCATATTATAATGATATTGTCAGCCCTAGAGATACTCCAGAGTATCCTAAAGACTGACTTTAATGTAAAAAATAATAAAATATTGTATTAATAATAATATATCCTAGAATATTATTACAGAAATCAACTTTTCATACAAAACTAGGTGGGGTACCTCACTCAAACCACCACCAAATTCCTACTCCTTCTATTACCTTACCATATCTGTCAGCTATGTGTATGAAACACTGGCTTGATTTCTATAAATAAACCAGGTACTGTCACCATGCTGAAAGGTTATCTGAATAAATATGTATTTTATTCTCTCTATAGTGTCCAAACTATGCACAGAGGATAACCTAAAACTCCTTATAATTGTAGATTTTATATACAAACCACTCAATTGGAGAAGACCAATAGCTTACCATTTAGGTTTGGCTATTCTTTGTCTTTTTGGGTAAGATATAGCAATAAGAATTGCTAGTGAGCAGCTTGCAAGCACTTAAGCTGATTGGCTACTGTCAGAGGTGGTAGTCTTGCAGCAACTGCTTTATAAGGAATAGATCAAGGCCAAGGATGGGGAATTATAAGGTAACTTGAGACTAATTCCAGTAATACAAGGTTGGGTTGGATAAAGGGAATACACTACTCTAATAGGAGGAGAATATTCAGGGTACATACTAATGTGGTACTGGGTGAATATGCTGGAACCAATCCTAGGCCAGAAATGTCCTCCTTTTATATTCTAGATATTCTTTGTGGAAGGTTCTAGAATATTATGTTAAATTCTACTCTAATGTATTACAATTCAAATGTACTATGATGTAATGGGAATTGTATTATATTGAGTACAGTATTTTCTATTTCCCCATGACCTCATGACATGTATGTATAACCAATCACATCATGGGACAATTCTAATAATAGAATAATACTGGGAAATTACCATGCACTTACATAATCTCCTTCTTATTAGCATAACTTTAAGTTCTTATAATTATACACATAAGTTTTATTGTCTCTCAGCTTTCATTACAATAATTTATAATCTATATTTTTTACAGTTATTCTATCTCCTACTAAGTACCTTCTGAGATATGGTAAAGTAATAGAAGGAGTAGGAATTTGGTGGTGGTTTGAGTGAGGTACCCCACCTAGTTTTGTATGAAAAGTTGATTTCTGTAATAATATTCTAGGATATATTATTATTAATACAATATTTTATTATTTTTTACATTAAAGTCAGTCTTTAGGATACTCTGGAGTATCTCTAGGGCTGACAATATCTCAGAAGGTAATTAGTAGGAGATGGAATAACCGTAAAGAATATAGATTATAAATTATTGTAATAAAAACTGAGAGACAATAAAACTTATGTGCATAATTATAAGAACTTAAATTTATGCTAATAAGAAGGAAATTACATAAGTGTGTGGTAATTTCCCAGTATTATTCTATTATTAGAATTGTCCCATGATGTGATTGGTTATACATACATGTCATGAGGTCATGGGGAAATAGAAAATACGTTACTCAATATAATACAATTCCCATTACATCATAGTACATTTGAACTGTGATACATTAGAGTAGAATTTAACATAATATTCTAGAACCTTCCACAAAGAATCTCTAGAATATAAAAGGAGGCCATTTCTGGCCTAGGATTGGTTCCTCAGCATATTCACCCAGTACCACATTTTGTAAGTGCACTGAATATTCTCCTCATACTATTAGAGTAGTGTATTCCCTTTCTATCCAACCCAACCTTTATTACTGGAATTAGTCTCAAGTTACCTTAGAATTCCCCATCCTTGGCCTTGATCTATTCCTTATAAAGCAGTTGCTGCAAGACTACCACCTCTGACAGTATCCAATCAGCTTAAGTGCTTGCCAGCTGCTCACTAGCAATTCTTATTGCTATATCTTACCCAAAAAGACACAGAATAGCCAAACCTACACGGTAAGCTATTGGTCTTCTCCAATTGAGTGGTTTGTATATCAAATCTACAATTATAAGGAGTTTTAGGTTATCCTCTGTGCATAGTTTGGACACTATAGAGAGAATAAAATACACATTTACTCAGATAACCTTTCAGCACAGTGACAGTACCTGGCTTATTTATAGAAATTAAGCCAGTGTTTCATACACATAGCTGACAGATATCCATGGTTTTCAAAAAAGGGTAATTTTCAAAAACCAGTTAATTAGATAATAGTGTATTTGGTCATACTTGTTCCCCCCCAATACTCTAAGTTTTTATCATTTCATTGTATTTTTACTTACATATTTTTGAAATAGTATAAGGGGTATAAAATATGACCAAATCCACCATTATCTAATCAATTTTGTTTTAGAAAATCCACATTTTCTAAAAACCTTAGATATCAATATAAAATGGTTCAGAAATATCAAGAGTGAATTATTACTGAAAATAACAATTTACTGCTTTTAATGGTGGATATAGTCATACTTGATACCCCCATATCTCTTTTTCTTATTTATTGATAAATTTTATAATCTGTGGTAATTATGACAGGTTTTATCTGCCATAGTAGCAAGCTGAAAATGTGTTTGTATTATGTCAGGTGTCAGCCACCAAGATATTACATATGACATGTAATACTTGAAACTGCAAGCTGAATAAATAATAATAAACCTTTTAATTTATTATTATTTAATTTATTCTATTTTTTATTTTTACTTGATTTTCTGACCAAAACAGGAATTAGACTTAACTGCTTCACCAAATAGCGTAATAGTCTAACAGTTAAGGACAAGCTTATGAATATCCTGCTTATATTAAAGGATCTGGGTTCAAGCCACACTCATGACCACACTTATAAAATATTATTAAATTTATTTAAAATTATATCTATATTTTTATAAAAAAATCCAAGGAAATTTAATTAAGGAAAATCCTTGGAAAATCAATTTGCAAACACGCAATAAATGGATAAAGAACCATTTATTGGTATAGTTTTTTCCTTGAAAATCCTGGAAAATCCCAGCATAACCCATAATAATACATACTATAAGATTACATACTCATTTAAGTAAATAGTTATGTATTATTTATTTATATAATTAATACATGTGATTATCAATCAATTATTCTTCAGAGAGGGCGCTTTTTCAAGCCCTGTTCCCTAGATAATTTATTCACAAGTATGCCTTAGTGAAATAAATAATGTATTACTGAAATACTTATTTAATTTAAAAATTATAATGTGAAATAATTATGATATCATTTTAATTAAAAATGACACCATCTTTCACATTTGATCACGAACAGGTTGCTCAATTTCCCCTGGTGATTTGCCCTGAACATTGCTTTCAAAACAGAAGCATGTGAAAAATAATAATGATTTATTATTTAAGGAGCTGGTTCTTCCACTAAATTGAAGACCACCTCCCCATTAATTTTAACATATACATAGATAACTCATTATAAGCTACCAAGGCGCTCACCTTCTCCTGTAAGTAAGGAGGACTGGCCTTTTCTTATATTTATCTTATTTAGTTAGAATTCTTCAACAAAACCCCCCCCAATAAATAATATCTCATTTTATTTATTGGAAGAACCGTGTTTAATTCTGGTTAACCCTTCTGTGGACTTTCCCCCACTAGAAGTTTTGGTAGCAGGCTAAGAACCTGTTTTTATTGCATTACTTAAGTGTTTATACACTATAGTAATTATTCTTTAAAGCTTATAGTCTGTTATATTACACTTTTTAAGTGTATATCTTTTATTCATATCTGTACACGCCATTTTTCGTGGAATAGAGTCCAGATAGTTGACATCAGGGACCTCCAACTTGGAGGTCCCTGAGGTCATCAGCCATCACAGAGTGTCTGACCCTCTGATAGCTGGTTTCAGACACTCAGTCACTAGCCTGCATACCTACCAATACCTTGGAACACTGGAGTCCAATGGTTACAGAATCACTTATGCAAAACAAAAAATTCATCATCAAATCTTAAGTTCAAAACCCACCCATTTCATATTTTATATATATAAGTATTCTTATTTTATAATTAGTATTTCCATAAAAAAAAATCAAGCATTAATACCAATTAAAAAAAATCCAAATAAGTAGGTGAGACAATTATCTTCCATTGTATTTCTCCTTTTGAAAAAAAATTAAATATGATTATCACTGCTTGAAAGGAGATTAAATTCACTCCAGGGAATACAAACCCTTTAAGTTTTTGCCCTGGGGTTCTTTTTTTGTGTAATATATAAGAGGAAGTTCTTTCATACACAGAAAAGACGCTCCCCCAGATTATTACCATACAAACCCACCCACCTTAGTATTAATTAGTGAGTGGGGCCCTACATATAATCCTCCCACCTTTCCCATCCTACACCAAAATTCACCTTCCTTTTCCCCTTTTCTCTTTTAAAACATATTACTTCCTAGTCACTAGTGTTTTATCACACTAAGTGAATAGTAGGAGTCCACTAAGTGTATCAAAAGGAAGTGTTCAGGATCTGGAGCTGGCTGATTTACTGCTGTGTCCCTTCCCTCTAATTAGAATTAAAGGTGCTAGCCCCTCTGTTTTAAGCATTGAAGAGGCTTCATTCCCACTGGCTGCGTCATATATAGTGTGATATTACTTAATATCAGTTTATATTGTATAAACTTGACATTTTGCATATTCAACTTCTCATCACATAAGAGACAGAAGCTGACAGCTGGTATTACTCTCTGGATGGCCACTAATGGCAATTGGAGAGCTTGCAGCAGAGGAATACCAAATTCTCCCACAATACCCAGAGAATTGTTTCTGATGGAGAGTTTACTGGGTTCCAAGATATTTTTCCACCAGTTTTGCCTTGGAATGTCTGGGCTTTGATTTTTCTTTGGGATTTTGTGTTGGTAAGAAATGCTCCAATGCTCCACCTGCCTGAAGCTGGAGCTTCCCTAGGATTCCATATCACTGACTGAAAAATAAATAGGCACAGATGCCTGCAGTTGACATGCAGAAACTCTAATAGAGCTGGTGGTGTTACTCCAACCTTTCTCAATGGGTGAATTGACTAAGCTTCAATGCCCAGTCTTGAGTTTACAGCTGTGAGATCCTGTGTGACAGATGTGACTCAGAGATCCCTCATTTCTCTCTCTCTTGCAACCTCTTTGTCACGCTCTGTGATGCCAAGGACTGATAACCTTCTAGCTACACAAGGTGCAAGACTCAAAATAATATTGAATAAATTATTCTAGAGGATTTTAATCTTTTTATTAATATTAAAAGATTATAAATTTAATTGGGAGGGGCCTGCAAGCAGGGGTGTTTTGGGTGCCCTCCAAAGGTGTTCGTGATAATGCACAGGAACTTTGTAACCTTTTACACTGGGGCCTGCAAGCAGGGGTGTTTAAGTGCCCAGTAAAAATAGTGGCTAAGAAAGGGCCACAACTCCTAGTGAAACAAGACTTACTGTAGGCTTTAAGAGGAGGAGGGGGGGCTTTCTTAAGGTAAACTGGACAGCTGGAAGCGGTTGGAAAGGTGGGCTTGATGACTGGACAGAGTTGGGTTTGAGGAAAAGAGGCTTTGAAGTCTTGAAGACTGATTTACTGGGCAGGACACTAGTAAGCTGGACTGGTGGAATGCTGATGGTAAATATGATAAAGCTGGGGAATCAAATTACAGGGGGAAGAAAGGGCCTCTTAAATGCCTTTCTGGAGACCTGATGGTGAAACACCAAGTGGTATTTTGGCTATGGGAATACTACAAGGAAGGAGTTATCCTTAGTAGAAATAAATGATGTAATTTATCAAATTATTACATGTACAGGCTGTCCATAATTGATACAGTCTGTCAATCATCTGTAGACATCATCTGAGGGCGCTTCAAGAGCTCTTAGTTTGATGTACAACATGTATTGATCACTTGATCAATAGAATAAAAAAGAAATAATCAAATTATAATACAGAATCTTATTTCTGTTTAATTTGGTTATTTCATATGTAAGGTTCTGCACCATTGTGAATCTCGCCGGTTTCTAAGTTCAGGAAAGTGCGAGTAAGCTAAGCTGGGGATTGATTACATAGACTCGGGAGTCTATTTATAGGCACGAAGATGTGAGAGAGTCTACAAGAGAAATAGTACAAGAGAGAGAGATGGAGCCGGTCACAGTAGGTGGCCGGTTCTGGGTTACAAGAGACACGGATAAGACCGGTCATGGCTATGGGCCGGTTACGAATAAGGTGTTACAGTAATATACAAGGTACGAGATAGGAAAGGGGGAAAGAAAGAGAATTGGCCGAGAGCGGCGTACAACAACCGGGGGAATTTCCTATTCCAGTCCTCCGGATTAGGACTCGGAGGCGGGACTTCACATCATCCCCTCCGAGACTCCAAGACTCCCGGCTTGGTTAAGCCGATGATTTCCGAGCGTTTCGAGCTGCTTCGTTGTGGCCCATGTAATGACCGGTGCCTTTATTCACGTTCCTATTAAAAAATAAGGCAGACTTACTGCCGTGGTATTTCTTCAAACGATCACCGTTGATCGTATGTTTCAATAAGTGACCAGTAGGTGTTTCCACTCGGAAGCTACCATTTGAGTATGCCGTGTTCACGACGAAAGGACCGTCCCATTTTGGATGTAGTTTAGTTGGGCGTCCTTCATATTTTCGAAGTACTAAATCGCCGGGTTGTAGATTTCGTTCGTAGTAGTTTGATTCCGCATTGGCTGCACGGGTTGCGGCCTTGCGATTTATCTTGTCTATTTGACCTTGTCTTTCAGCGTCAAAGTTCCTAGACCTAATGTGTCGTCGTTCTACGCGATCCTGTTGGTTACTTACAGCAACGGTCGGTTCGATACCGTAACACATGTAGAAGGGCGATCTCTCTAATCCTGCTGTTTTAGATGTTCGATAACCCATTAATGCTAATCCAAGATATAAGTCCCATTCTAGCTGTTTATCAGGGATGCAGAACTTACGTAAACTCCCAACTAGAGTACCATGGAAGCGTTCCACTAGTCCGTTCGATTGAGGATGGTAGGGCGAAATTCGATTATGCTTGATCTTATGGTCTGCTAGGAAGGTTTCGAATACCTTTCCGTTAAACTCGCTACCGTTATCTGTGGTGATTGAGTGAGGGAAGCCATGTGTTTCTATTATGTGTTTCACTAATTTTGCTACAGCTATTCCTGATCTTGCGCGTAACGGGACGGCGTAGGCCCACCCGGTTCCATAGTCGATAGCTGTCACCAAGTATTGATTGCCTCTGAGTGTTGTTGGTAACGGTCCTACAAAATCCATTCCCCATGTGACAAATGGAGCCTTTCGTTCCACGACTTGCAGCGGCATTTTGTTCCGATCTGAGTTAGCACTGCAGAATTGGCAAGATGTACAGTTTTTAACTACATCTTCTACTATCTTATTCATGCAGGGGAAAAAGCACTCTGACCTTAGCTGAAAGAGGGTGTCTCGAGCATTGCGATGTCCTAGTCTGATGTGTGTTTCTTTCGCAAGCTTCTTGGCACGATCGAGTTCAGAGATGATCTCTAAGTCGGGTTTTCCAGGGATGATCTTAAATAGGTCTTGATTATCTAATTTGAATCCGCTCTTGAGGAGGTCTGTGTGATTTTTTGATTTTAGATCCTTCAGTTTCTGGAAGGATTCGTTGACAAAAGGTTCCAATGAGAATAATGATTCGGCTACTTCAGGGGGGTCGACGTCGTTCCTGCTATCAGGTTTTCGCGAGAGAGAGTCAGCTGCCATTTGTTCAGATCCTGGTCGATAGATGATGTGGACATTGAAGAATTCAATCTCATCGACGAATCTTGCTAATCTTCTGTTGACATGTCTCTGGGTTTTGAAGTATTTGAGTGATTCATGGTCAGTACGTACTAGAATCGGAGACCCTTCGATGTATCCACGGAAATGTTTGAGGGCATGTACAATTGCCAGCAGTTCGCGTTCTTGGGCAGAATAGTTTTGTTCTGTTTTTGATAATTTACGAGATTCGTATGCTATCGGTTTCAGAAGGCGGGTTTTGACTAATTTAGCATATTCTGCTAGATCGAAGGTTTTGTCAATTGTTTTTGAGTCAGGATCTTGTTGTAGGATAGCTCCTATATTTTGTCCAGAGGCGTCGGTGTCCAAGACGAAAGGGTTAAAAGGTTTAGGGTGATGTAGGATTACAGTTCTGGCCAGGTGATATTTCAATTTGTTGAAAGCCATTGCCTGGTCCTCCCCCCACGAAATCTTAGCTCCCTTCTTCGGCGACCCTTCCGTCAACTTGTATAAGGGTGTTGCCGTCTTTGAAAAATCTTTAATGAATCTCTTATAGTATGTGGCCAGATTCAGGAACCCACGTACTTCGGTTATGTTAGTCGGGGTTGGCCAGTCTTTTATCTTTGCAATTTTATTATCGTCTACATTTATACCGGCCCCGTTGACTACGTGGCCTAGGAACAGTAGATTCTCCTTTCCCCAGTCGCACTTCTTTTCGGAGACGACCAGGTCGTACTTTTTCAGTAGTTCGAAGATCCGAGTAATGTGCTTCAAGTGTTCTTCCCTTGACTTCGAGAACACAATCACATCGTCCATGTATACCAATGCGTATTTTCCTAAGCATTCTTCTAAGATGCTGTTCATCATATGTTGGAACGTTGCCGGTGCGTTGCATAAACCAAACGGCATCACTAAGAATTCATACGCACCGTTCCTAGTCGAGAAAGCCGTTTTAGGTATCGATCTTTCGGTTAATCTTACTTGCCAGAAACCCGATTTCAAATCAATTGAGCTAAAGATTTTTGCACCTTCCAGAAATTGATATGCGTTGTCTATCCTTGGTAGTGGGAAGGAGTCTTTAACTGTCAAGGAATTTAGTTTTCGATAGTCAACGCACGCTCGGGTGGATCCGTCTGCCTTCTTTACTAGAATAATTGGTGCCGACCATGGGGATTTACTAGGTCGTATAATCCCGTTGGCTAGTCCATCTTTTACGAATTCTTCGATTAGTAAGTGTTCCGGTGGAGAGTAAGGTCGTCCGTGTACCTTTACAGGGCCTGCATCGCCCGTATCGATGTCGTGTACAAACTCCTTATCCTTAGGTAGACCTACAATCTCCCTAAAGCATTCCGGCGCTGTGTTGTATGCGATCTTGCTAAATTCGTTCTCCACCCGTTTTGTTGGAGTGATTATCGCGTTTAGATGATCCTTGATCTGACACTTATTGTTGTATGGTCGGATATTCACGACTTTGTTTTCATTATTAATAAATGTATAACTTAAGTCTTCATAGTCGGGTACCGCCCTAGTCTGACATAGCCAGGGGAGTCCGAGTACTAGGTCCATCTCTGGTAGATTAATCAGAAAGGCCTCGGTTGCTGACTCGTTCCCATCGATGCATAGGTTGAATTTTGCCTTCATCTTAACCTGTTCGACGTACCCATTGGCTAGTCGAACGTTCCTTGGTTCAACGTAGATAATATCGATTTCTTGTCGGTGATATAATTCTTCAGCCACTGATACGTCCAGATAGATTGCACCAGCCCCAGAGTCGATTATTGTATCACAGATTACCGCTCCGATCTTGAACTCGTACCTAGGTAATGTCTTTTCTTCTTCATCCAAGTGGTTTAGTTCGAGTTCCGGGGGAGTATCACCCATCCAAATGACACTAGACCTTTCAGATTCCGATTCTTCTTCAGCGCAGTAAGATTCTTGGTCGCTGTCTATCCTTATCCAATCAATGTAGCCTGTGCTCGAGTTTCGAATTCGCTTTTGGTTTCGGTCAACTGATTCCGCTAATTTCCTCTTTGTGGAGTTGGGAATCGTTGTCGTGGACAAGGAAGGCTCGATGTAACTTAATTCAAGTTCGCGTATAATGCCATGGCGTTGGGCTCCAGGACGGAATTCTATCGCATTTGGATTAAATTTTGAGGGCTTCTCGATTCTTGACATGGTTAGTTTTCCTTCTATCAGGCTTGAACCTTGATCGAGGGTAGTATTGGTATTCTGTCTTGATTTATCCTTAAGTCTTTCTTGGGGATGGTTAAGTGTTTCAATGGCGAATAGGCTTCCACCAGTAGACTTTGGAATTGAATCAGGTGGATCCAGATCAATAAGATTTAAGCTGGGTCTAGTTCTAGTGTTGTTATTCGATTTTGATCTGTCGAACTTAATTTTCCGAGGTGAGGGGCAGTCCTTTGATAAGTGGCCAATCTTATTACAGTTATAACAGCGAGCCTTACTTACATCTAGGACATCAAGGTCCATTGGGGTAGCTTGACTGATTGATGTTCTCCGATTATGGGCTGGGCTGATTGATGCTCGACGGAACTGGTTATGGCCAAAGTTTTTGTAGTTGGAGATGTTAGAGGGAGTGAAGCCGTTTCGATAGTGGCTACTTTTAGCTAGGCGTTCATATTCTCTTAAAGACTGGCATAGGTCGTCCAACGTCTCACATTTCTTGTCTAGGACTTTCACACGGAGATGGCCTGGGAGGTTGACAGTAAATAAGAACATCTTGTCTTCATCGGTCATCTTGCTGCTTGGTAACTTGATTGACAGTCGCTTAAACTTGTTGATATATTCCTCGGCAGTAGTATACTTGAGGAACTGTAATTCAAGCCGAGCGTCATATTGTTTATGAGCATAGTTGAACTGATCAATCAGTTTCTGTTTAAAGATCGGCCATGGGATGTTGTTGGTCCCGAGTTCACTAACCAGGTTGAACCAGAACGCTTCGGCGGTGTCCTTCAGGCTTTGGATGGTCATGTTGGTCCATCGGTCTTCCGGGTAGTTTCGTCCGGAGAGGATGCACTCGATCTTCTTAATCCAGATATCTACATCGCCTTTCCCATCAAAGTCGGGTAGGCGTATGGCAATGGTTTCTATACGGGGAGCGGCTTCGGCGCGCTGGGTCTGATGATTCAGTGCGTTAGCCACTAATTGCTGTACTTGCTGTTGGAGGTTATAAATTACCTCATCACGGGCAGTGTCTCGGACTGCATGGGCTTGACCATCGTTCATGGCGGCGTCCATTGTATGTTAATCTCGGAGTCGACTTTTTTTTTTTTTTTTTCTTATTGGTTTCTGTTTGGAGGGTTGCAAAGAGTATGTTAATTTCTACGGACCACGGATAGCTATGTTGGTTGATGACTGTTTTTATTCTTGGTTCAAGGGTTTTATGTAGAGAGATAGGATGTTATGGAGGAAACTTACCGGTTCGCGACGCCGGTAGGGGAGGTAAGGGAAATTGTTGAGGGTTTTCTTTTTTTAGTAGTGAGTATCTAGAATTTCTTCTTGATCAGCTTATACGAGTTTTTTTTTTCTCGGTTTCAGAAAAACTTTGAATTTTAAGAGGATAAAGAAGAAATGTAACTCACAGAAATATTTCTGTGAATCTCGCCGGTTTCTAAGTTCAGGAAAGTGCGAGTAAGCTAAGCTGGGGATTGATTACATAGACTCGGGAGTCTATTTATAGGCACGAAGATGTGAGAGAGTCTACAAGAGAAATAGTACAAGAGAGAGAGATGGAGCCGGTCACAGTAGGTGGCCGGTTCTGGGTTACAAGAGACACGGATAAGACCGGTCATGGCTATGGGCCGGTTACGAATAAGGTGTTACAGTAATATACAAGGTACGAGATAGGAAAGGGGGAAAGAAAGAGAATTGGCCGAGAGCGGCGTACAACAACCGGGGGAATTTCCTATTCCAGTCCTCCGGATTAGGACTCGGAGGCGGGACTTCACACCATGAGAGTTCTTGTCATACTTGCATGGAGGGCGCTTTTACAGCTCTCCATTCAATTATTTGAAAAGCAAACATCATGGGAAAAGTGTCAACATTTATTATTTTCCCGTGATTAAATAAGCTTGTCATTTAGTTTAATTGTACAAGTTCTTTTAGATTTATTTGAAGTATTCTTATGTTTCCTTTATCCCCTGTTTCGTGTCTTTCATGTGTTATTATATTATTTAACTTATACTGTATGTATTTGTATAAGTTAATAATAATACAAAGACTATAAAACAGTGTGATATTTATGTAAAATGTTATTTAATATTTTATTTATGTGTTCAAAGGATAATTACATAGTTTATTTAAGTAATTATCCCGTATTTTGAGGACTTCTACTTATTAGAATACTCTCATATTACATATGTTTATACTTAGTAAGTATTTTAGCGCTTAGTAGGAGTATTCTTTAAGTTAATTTTATTATTAGAAGGAGTAAGTTTTCTAGGGTACTTTGGCTGAGGTACCCTAGGTTATTTTACTTGCTCTTTCAGAATATGAAATAATATTCTCACTTATCTCAAAGGTTAATGAGTTATTATTTATTTTATTATTTATTTATTTATTATATTTGTTTCTAGCATTATTACTACTTAATAATTTTTCTATTTTAAAATGTTTTCTTATGTTTATTATAATTTATGTTGTATTATTACTTATGTAATGATGTATCTTTCATATGTATTCTTATTGATTAATTATTACTTTATTTATTGTTCTAGTCAGGTTGTCTCTGAACTAGTAGCAAGCTGACACTCTTCTTCTGGAAAACCATCACATCCCTTCCACTCTTCTTCCCCATATTTATCTTTCTTCTTTCCCTCCTCCTTCTTTCCAATATCATACATCCTCATTCTTAGATTTAACATCTTCCCTTGACTATATGCTCCCTGATCCTTTGCCTTTGTTCAAGCTAATCTATCATCTACATTCTCTGATCTATTGACTTTGTTTGAGCTATTTTATCATCAACATCAGGCACAACTTTCTCCTCCAACTGGGTGAGAAAATTCACTCACAATCAACTTCCATCAAATTCAGCTCATCTTCATTTGCTTATCTTATCTGATTCTTGATTTCATGCACTAGCTCCTGTGCCACTTCTTCTATCTACTTTAGTCTAAGGTTGTCTTTAATACTTTTATAATAAAACAACAAAACTGCTGTGCTAAATCTCTTAACTTCTTTTCATTACTTCTGCTTGATCTTTTTGCTACCATTCTGGTTTCAGTTTTTGGCCATAAATCTCAAATTCTCATACACAGTCACAGTCACATGTGTAAACAGGTTGAGATACAATGGCAGCTTGGTTGGAGCATGTTGCATGTCAACTGGAGGTAGTTGAGCCATTTTTCTTTTGCAGTGGTATGCGCCTGCCTTTGCATTGAAGTAAACCCTTGTCCCTGCAGTTGGGACCTCCATCAGATTCTTGGTCAGCAGTTGTTACATCCTCAATGCTGGATGAATGACAGTTTGCCATTGTTGTTGACAAATCCACCCTGATCCTCAATGTGCACATAGTATACAGAGCGACTCCTGAGTCATGACAAGGCAGACATGCCATTTCAAGTGGTAGAAAAACGTTAAGAAGAAGGATTTCAGGAACCCAACCATATAATACGAGAAAATGAGAAAGGAATTAACAATGCAGATATACATACAAGCAGATCAACAGTTTCAGCGCTTTCTTATGCGTTCATAAACAAACAAAAAATCAGTACCTTGGATATATGTACAGGGACACAACATACAAAGAGATAGGGGGGATAACAAGAAGTAAAAGGACCCATGAGATTGCTAAGAAAAAAAAGTAAATAACAAAAAATAAACATTAACCAAAGCTTTTCAGTTCAATAGACGGCATGGCGGGATTAGAGGATACGAGTCCCTCGGCGCCAGAAGAGGAAGCCTTGCTGCTGTTAATAGAACCTCTGAGGGCGGATTCAAGGCTAGATTTCTGGTCGGATTCGAGACAATTCATTGCCTGTTTGAAGTTGACCGGGTCAGTTGAAGCTAGTTGCAAGACTAATGAGATGCCCATCTTTCGCAACTCTGGTAATCCTTCGGATTCGATCACTTTCAGATACAGTGGTAGGAATATCACTAATGCTTGTTGTCCTACGGATTTCCGAATATTTATTTTGATCAAGTTAACTTGGTATAAAATCCATAACAATCATGAAAATAAGTACTAACGTTTTTCGGATGGGAGCAAGCCAACGATCCCAGAAAAGATCTTGAGGATTTCGACGACCATTGATATTCGAATTGTTTCTACCTTTTTCTGTTGCTCATCAACTTTTTGTTGCTCATCAACATTCTGTTGGGAGAATTTGAAAATCAATTCATAATAGCTTGGTAGAAGGCGTGTTAGAGCCACTTGAGTGATCGAAGAAGGAAAGCCCCGCTTGATGGTAAGAAGTAACGATTTCGAACAATGTAAGGCTGTTGCCCCAACCTAAATTGTTTTAAATCGTCACGCCATCAGAGATGATCGTCACTATGTTGGATTCTAGAGTTCGTTTCTAACGGATGGGGACAAAAGAAGCGACGAACCTCTGTTGTGTCATTCAAAAACAATTTGGATAGGATTGAACAATAGTCTTCGAGGGCAGCTCGACTGATTTGAACCTCAGGAGATGTCGATGTGAAGACGAGAACACATGCGAGAAGATTGTTGCGAATTTTCATCGATATTGCCGCACTTTTTTCTCCAATTCTGCGGGAAGCCTCCTCAATATTTTGAAGAGTTTGGATGATGAAACCGTGAAGCACATGTGTTAAAACCTTAGAATCGGTGGGTTTTAATGTGCCACTTTCAACCTTAGCAGGATTCGAAAATGCCCTGTCGATCAACAATTTCAAAGCGGGCAACGTAGGCCCTGCTAAATCGACCACGGCCGAGCTACTACTACTGTTACCGCCATCCTTCAGGCTCTCTAATCAGTTGATGGTTACAGCAAATAGTAAGTGGATGTATGAAGTTAGCATTGGGAGAAAAGCGGTCAATTTGGAGAATTGATTTTATCACCAAGGAAGCTTTGGGTATTTGAAGGAAGTCTAATTTACCACTGTATAGACCTAGTAGTACTCCATAAATCTGTTCACGACTGGATTGTGTACTCTTGTCAGCCAAATCGGCACAAGCGGTGAAAGCAGCAATGACCAGAGCAGCATAATTCGCCACGTTTTTTCGAGCTTCCGAGAAAAGTGAATCGAAAAAAAAAATGCAGAATTGACACATCATATCAAAAGGCTATGCTGGTAAAAGATGCTGAGAAAAAGATTAATTGAATCTGGTGCTAACCTTTGGAAGCCGCCATTGAAGACATCCCAGGGTTGGAATTGATTAGAACTTGGACGATGACTCTGAGGCATTGGTTGAGTTGTAGCCTTCAGACAGCAACCGCCCAAAAAAGATGTCAGACAATTATATCGGTCAAGATTATTGACGGGACTGATAAGACTCTAGCAAGAGAGAAAAACAGGGGAGGTTTTCTTACTCTGCTTGAGAATTGTATTCAACTGGACCTGAGCCTGTCGAACTATGAGCGAGTTGCATGATACAACGGACGACCAAAACTTGAACTCGGGCAGATTCGGTGGCGGTCAATCGATAGCACAAGTTACAGATCTCTCCAAAGACCGCGTTATCTTTCTTAAGCCCTTCCGATCCAACCACCTCAATTTGAAGAAGAGCGTCCAGGGAGAACAAGGCAGTTTCCATTGTTTGGGCGGGGACCGAAGATGGATCTTCCGTCCCGATAGACGCTGTCGTCGCTGCTGCTTCATAGACTAATCCAAGCAAGACACGGAAATGTAGTGCTGGTTCCGTGCGAGGCTCGACTGGTTCGGGCCGCTGTTCGGGATTTGACAGATCGACTCCATTGAGGGCTTGAAGAATGATAGGATTTTTGGCTTTGATCAGTGAAGCAGTGGCTTTTATGATTTTGAGCCACGCATTCTCGTAGTAAGGCAATGAAATCTCGCGGTATAAGCCTCCTTGTAAGCTATCGATTGTCAGGGATGGAGAACCTAAATTTGAACTGGAATCTTCATCCGATTTTAGTCGCGCGTATTCCATCAAAGAAGCTACCCAGAGTGGACACAGCAATGTCAGATGAGGTGTTATCACCTGGCTCAGATACGCTTGATGGATCGAAATCACTTGGAACTCCGCCCACGCTGCATAAACAGCTGTCTTGATCATAATCGATGCCGTTGCACTAAAGTCTTTCATTTCCCCGAGTGAAGTGATTTCCGATTCTGGGGGTTGGATGAAGACACAAACATAAAGCAGCAGTAAATCTCAAAAAATTTGGGAAACAGAAACGTATACATTAACTGACCTCTACAGCTCTCTAAAGCCGAAGTTAGTAACTTTAAGATCCTACCCATCTTATCGATTTCCTTCACCACACCCGAGCCAACAAAGACAGCGCAGACTTGAATGGCAGATGCTAAAACCTCGGGGAAAGAGTCGTGTGAAAATGCTGGAGTGAGAGCGGCTGCGATCGGTGCTTGGTGTTGTTCTAGTAATGGCGAGTCATCGAAGTCCAGGTCACTGGATCTTTTGAAGTTCTGAAGAAAAAAGAGGTTGTTCAGACAGATCGTTTAGGGACAGAGAAAATCTTTCGGGACTCATTTACCTCAATCACGTCACGCAAAACGTTTAAGCCCTCTAATCTGATTTCCATGATGTTGGCAGTTGAAGCGGTGAAGGCCATTTTGATCAAATCAGAAACTCGACAAAACATCAACGATTTGAAGTTCATAGAAAAGCCTTTGGATTTGGCAGCTTGGACACTGAAATGTTCAACCTTCTTACTCCTGATGACCGTGAGGAAGACTTCGCGTAAACATTGGAGGGCAAATAGCTGAGTTCGCCAACGAGACGTGGTCGCCCTGACTTTGTTATGGTGATTACTGCTCGAGCCTGAGGTATCTTGGCCAAGATCAAGTCCCTGTGATTCTTCGTCGATGAACATCATCACCGTCGGTCCAACTTCATGAACAACCGATGCTTGAGCCGCAGTAGTTCGTGAGATGATTCGCATACACAAGTCAATCCATGCAGATGGATTCGAATCAGCGGTTTGTCTCAGCCAACTCTTAATCGAATGCCGTACGCCCTCGATAGTAGGGTCATCATCTAATATCGAAAATAAATTCACAACCAATTTGTCGCCGCCTAACTTCGACATCACCATCGCGTTCTTTTGAACTAGCTGGTATATCGAATTGATTGATGCAACTTTCAAAGTTCTACGATTGGATGATAGATGCTTGAGTAGCGTTTGGACGAGCTTCTGAAGATTGATTGATTCTATTGAAAACATCATAAAGTGTTGAATTGACTTCAAAGCTTCCACCTTAATTCCTTCATCGATCTCTTCGTTTAACTCTTCATTCAAGAGTTGAACCAACGTTTTGGACTTTCCAGAACTGGACAGTTCAGGACCCAAGACTCCGATTATTGCATTCAAGATCTTGGAAAAGTTCTGATAACTCGGTAAACTGGCCCGTAGATTGACGTAACCGATCCCACCAGATTCAATTTCGTGAGAGTCACTGCAATAGAGTCTGACAACCATCCCCAGAGTTGAATTCAAAAATGGTGTGTAGGAGAGACCAGCGGTATGAATGACTTCTGATAACGCCTTGAGAGCCCAAAAATGGACTGATGGATGTGGATCGGCACTCAAAGACATTAATACGTCCACGACCGTCTTAAGTGTTGCACCGGCAGAGAGCGATCCGACTTGGGTGTAAATTTGACTAAAAGCCAAGGCGTACCCGGATCGAGAATCTGGATCAGTATTAGTCACAACTTGAGTCACACAATGTTGAATTTGGGATAACATGAACGTATTTCCACCCAGTGCACAAGCCCGGCCAAACGTTTGAGCGGCAGCGGCACGCAGACGAGCGTCCGAATGAACGAGTGCTTCTTTGAGTATGTCCTTCATCAAATTCACGACTGCGGGGTCCCAGTGTTTAGACTTCCCTAAAAAAGTGGAAGACATGCATGATTTTGCTGCCAATAACATAGCCGTCACCGAATTAACTAGAATAGCCATCTTTCTTCCGGGATTTCTCTCTAGTTTAGACGAGTGACTAAATTTGCAAAGACGATCGATGAGCATTGATTGTTGATTGGTCGTCACAAGCGGGAAATAGAGCGCAAATAACTCCAATGCGGCGTCAACTGTGGCGGTCGTAACGGGTGGAGCGGGCAAGATAGCATGTGAGCCCAGTGCTCGGACCGGACCATCGACTGATTGAGGGGTACAAATCACTAATGAATCATGCTCGTTACTTTCGATGCATGGTTGCTGTAAGACAGAAGCGACTGAAACTTCAGCCAAATCTCGATTCAGCCAATCAGTCATCAAGCTATCAACCCTGTTTGAGATGCTGGCGTCGCCCTGTTCGCCGCTGTTTAAACATTCGTTTTCCGTCAATAAGCTGGTGACACCAAAGCTGAAGCCGTCAATCGAGTCCCAAACACTAATGAAACTACCAGTGCTGGCGCTGATGGCAGCTTGCACGGATGATCCAGTGTACTTTTCCGGATCGGCAAACAGAGCAAGCGAGGTTTCCAGCAATGACATTTGAAGGGATTCTACGGAAGCCATCGATATCTTACTCAACGCTGTAAAACATTGAAAAACGCGCCTTCGTAGCAGCAGCTCCCAGTGTGCAAAGCCCAACTTGGAGTTAGCGAAGACAGCTGGTTCTTGATCTGTTTGCGGGTATTTTTTTTCGAATTCAGAAATGAAGGAGAGAGCATTACTGAGCATCATCACGATTCTACGAGCAATGTCGAGTGTTACCAGCTTTTCCCCATCGTGTTGTAAAAAGTTAAGGATGGAAGTGAGAGTACATTCTCGGAGGTGCAAGAGGAAACTCCATTCCGCATCGCTTCGGGCTTGAACAGTGTTTGCGTCTCTTGCTGCTGGCTTGGGTAAGGCATTCTTCCACAAAAGAAGTAGCTGAGGAAGGTGCATTCGAATGAAATTGGGACCAAGAGTGGTCAGCGCACTAACAAGAATCCATGCCACTTGGATTTCGACGATCGAGATATGCAGTTCGTGAGCTCCGCTTTCCTTCAACAATTGGATGGCCAGCGACATAATCTTAGAAGAGACGTCGAAGGAGACGTATAACGGTCGTAATGAAATCAAAGTGATCAATGCGGCTAGTCCGTGCGCATGACCGATGGCACGTTTGTGAGCATCTGAAGGGCCGCCCGGATGGCCTAGGTGTAGCAAATCCTTATTGAGTAACTCTAATACGTTGTTCAACGTACTAGTCAACTTTCCAGGTGCAACCAGACAGTATGTTCGGAGGCACAAAGCTGAAGAAATTTGGACTGAATACGAGGGGTGACCCAGTAGACGGATGAGTGGGTTGTAGAGAACTTCTTGAATTGGCTGGGTTGCGCAACCAACTTGCTTCAGTAGACCAGATACTTCGTTGAGTGCAATGACCAGGGCAATTTTATTTGGAGGTTGATGAGTCGGCATTAAAGCCGGCCATTTGTTGATGATAGATGACGAAAGTTCTCGGATCGCAACGATCTGTCCCTGTTCAGAGAGTAAGCGCACCGAAATCACATCGCGTAACAGAATGCTGGCTAGTTTGCGGGAAACCAATGCATCGTGCCTAGTAATAGATAGTGTTGGGTTTGTGTAAGGAGATGATTTTCCGCATCCAATGTTAAAGATAATATGGTTTAGTATTTCGGGATAAAACTGCTCGACCCAATTGGTACCAAGAAGGGTGAACAGAGTGGCTTGGGCATCGATCAGTCCATTTCGAGCCTGGCGAGAGGTATAGGGCTTGCAGTATTGATTATTCAGCAATGAAAGCATTTCGTCAGGTGTCAATAGAGTCTTCCCCTTTTCTTCCGCTGTCATAGTCGTAGGGTATGGATCTTCCTCGTCATGTTCCTGGCCTTCTTTGTTCTTCTTGGCTTTGTTGTGTGTACTAGAAGGGTTGGAAGATGTGACTGCAGATCCGAAGACTTGAGTTGAAGCGAGCAAACTGGCGATTAGTTTGGATAAAGACCTTCGGGTATCGAAATCGACACCCTCGAGACTTTTGAAGCAGATTTCTAGACAAGCTTCGATATCATTCAGAGAGCTTATTAAATCCAATGATCTATCTGAAAGAGTCAGGAGGCAATCCGCACTGCCCCGGACGATAGAAAAAGTTTTGTCGGTCATTGAATACCGCAGTGTTTTCAGAATCTCCCTTGCAAGATTGTCGGTAGGCGAGAGGGTTTTTGAGCCAGCAGTTAGTGAACAATTCAGGCAAAACAAGGCTTGAGATCGGAGGATGGGCGGCTGCAGAGGATAAATCAAGGTAATATGGATCAGCGAGGGAAGGGTACAAGACGAAAATGATCAGAACTTGCGTTGGTTGTTGTTTTGAGTACCCGGATTGCAACCATCACACTCTCCGCAAATTGCGACATAACTTGGGAGCCATGCGCCTTCATAAGTTCGCCTACCACATGAAAACTAGCACTAAAATTCAAATATTTTGAGTAAAGCAAAAACAAAGGCCGGGAAATTTTGAAAAAATAAGTAGAGGGAGAGACATACGTACATTCTATGAAGCCTATTATCCGGTGAACCTTTGGCAGTTTCAGTGCCAGCCACTTTCAGCAAGGCTGCGATTACATCGAATAGGGTCCTCCGTTCGGCTCTATCAACTTTTTCAATGGATTTTTTCTTTCAAAAAATTGTTGTCGGATGGATCGAGATATTAAGCGCTATGCAGATGGCTTACACAATTTGACGAAAACCCTTGCAACAAGATGACGAATGGGTCTTCCGGGTTTTGGGGCAGGTTGTGAAGTAGGTGCGACCTGTGTGATGATCCTAATCAGATCTGATTCTAGTTGGGCTTGAAGTGATTTTAAAGCAGACTAAAGACTCCCGAGGAATTTTAAAGAGGGTCAATGAGATGGGTAAAGAGAGACTGTCAGTGATATACTTAATCATCTAGAGGATCATATATCTCTAGAGCTCACCTCTTCAGCCCGTTCAATGTTTGATTCCAAATTTTTGAGCCAGTGTAGTAACCAAATTTCGCCCCGATCGACCAAAGTTTCAGTGGCAAGGTCCTCAAAATTCAGTCTGACCAGCTTAGTTTGATTTTCCGAACGATCAGGATCCGAGCTACTGATATCTTTACTCTTAGAGCCGGTCATGACGAATTCTTTCGGAGGTTTTCAGTGGGTTTTGATGGTTATAGCTAGTTGGTGAGTGAGGTGTTTTAAGTTTACTCTAAACCCCCGAATATTCGGGTATTGGAGACCGACATATTAGCCCAGTTCTCACGAAATCCTCTGATTGATTTCCATACAACAAAGGAAGGAGAGTTTTAGTGAGAGTAACAAGGTGGAAACCTAATCTATTGTCTTGTCTATTGGGTGTTATTTGCTTGTCACCAGGTCTGTTGCTTTATCTCTTCCTCTTTCATCTATCAGTTTCCTTTCTCATAGATTTCATCTCTATGGTAGGGTCATACTCTGGCAACATGGTTGGGAAAACCTAAGGTTAGAAATAGAGATGATCCAATTTTATCAGTTTCTCTCTCTTGTGTCTCACATCTCATCAACTTGTCAGTTTGTGCTTACTTGTACTCTCTTTGTTAGCTCACCAAGGTGTTATAACGACCTGATAATCATCATTTCTTGCTTAATCAAATAGATGACATCCGTTTCAAGAGATACTTCCGCATGAGCAGACCATCTTTTATGAAACTCTGCGAGGAAGTCAGCAACAACCCAGTTTTTCACAACAACTCAAATCATCCTCAACGCCCAGTTGTCGAGCAAATGATGGTCTGCCTCCATCGGCTGGGATGCAATGGTAACGGCGTATCAGTTGGATTGCTTGCGCCCTTCTTTTGAATCGCCAAAGGGACAGTCAATTTATACACAAACCGGTGCCTCATGGCCATCCTAGGGCTCCAAGGACGACTGATTGTTTGGCCAAATGCATTGTTGCGCAAGAAAATTTCCTTAGGTTTCAAGCAAGTGGGGTTTGATGGATGTGTAGGACTGATAGATGGCACTCTAATCACGCTAAGCAACTGCCCAGAGAAAGATGGACAAGATTACTACAGCAGGAAAGGCTCATACAGGATTGCAACACTTCTGATCTGTGACCAAGCAAAGAATATCACATATGTCTACACTGGATGGCCGGGATGCTCTCATGACCAACGTCTGACATTGAATAGTGGCCTCACAACATCTCCTGAAAATTTCTTCTCTACTGGGGAGTTTCTGTCAGCCTCTGTGATGCCATGGAGTAATCCTTCTAGCTACACAAGGTGCAAAATAAAAGAAAAAGAGCAATATAAAGCTCTGGGAGGATTTATAAAAGGTAATACCAATAAGGATATGAGGTATGAGGGGTAAAAGATAATTAATTATATTAAATAAATTTAGGGCATTAATAAAAAAACCCGGTTTTTCCGCGTTTACACCCGGTTTTCTGCGCAGATGCGGCTGCGCAGCAAACCCGGTTTTCCGCGCGCACACCCGGTTTTATTTAATTTCGAGTTTTTATTCAATATGCAAAATGAGGGTGACATATGATCCGCACAGGCTCCCCAGGTATGCTCATCCAACTTCCAACATCAACCACATCGAAATCCACTCACCACAATCAAAAACCAACACCACCCCCCCCTAAATCATCAACCCCCCGTAACTCATCAACCACTCAACCGATCCACATAAAAAAAACACCGAAATTCCCCATTTTTCCTCCTCTCCGCAACCCCAGTCACCAATTTCACTTTTTTTCCCCCAAATTTTCCCAACTCCTCCCACCACCCATTTTCACTCCCACCACTACTCCTCATCCATTTTCGACCCAAACCCACTAAAAATAACACCAAAAAACTTCTTTTTTTCCCCTCTCCACGCCACCTCAAAATCTTCCATACCCCACCAATTTTTTCAACCTTTCCCCCAATCCAAAAAAACCCCAAATTCCAACATGTCTCACATCAACCCCCTCTTCCTCGCCAAAGATGCTGCCACTCCCGCCACCACTCCCGAAGTACCCAACCTTGCTCCTCCTCCTGAGTTAACATATCAAACAAAGGAGGAAATGCATAGCTCTGTCCAAACTTGGGCCAAGAAGCATGGCTACGCCCTCTGCATAACCCATTCCTCCACTGAAAATGGGGAGAACAGATGCACTTATCAATGTGACAGATCTGGGGTTTTTCAGACCAAAGATGGTACTCAATTGGGGAAGACCAAGAAGATTTCCTGTCCTTTCAAACTTACTGGAAACTTCTATAAGAAGAAAGGCTACTTCCAAATCAAGATCAAAGATCCTAGCCACAACCACCCAGCATCTGAAGATCCTTCCATCCATGCTGTCCATCGCCGATTAACCGAAGAACAAAAAACCACTGTCACCCAATTAACCCATTCTGGAGTTTGACCATTAACTATTAAGACTGCGTTATTGCAAGACACCAATCTCCCCTCTTCTGTCACCCTCAATACCATCTACAATCACCGTAACCACTTGAGATCCACCCAACTTGAAGGACGTACCCCGATTGAAGCTCTCGTTCATGAAATCCGCCATCATGAATTCTACCACACGATTGATACCTCCGACGGCCACATGACCTCTTTGTTCTTTGCTCATCCGAAATCCCTTGACTTGGCAAAACAATTTCCCACCACTCTCCTCCTTGACTGCACCTACAAAACCAACAAGTTTAAAATGCCCCTTCTTCACATTGTTGGTATTAACTCGTCAAACAAATCTTTTTCCTTGGCTTTCTGTTTCCTTTCTGCTGAGAAGATAGCCAACTACTCTTGGGCCTTGGATCAGCTTCGCATCTCAATGGACAATCAATCTCCATCCGTACTAGTCACCGACAACGAGGCCGCCCTAATCAAAGCAATTGAACACGTCTTCCCAAATGCCTCACATCTCCTCTGCTCCTGGCACATTATGAAGAATATCCAGTCCAACTGCTACAAACATTTCAACTCTGAAGAAGAATGGTCCACCTTCCGAAACCATTGGAATCAGTTACTCCATTCCAAAACTGTTTCAGACTATCACAAGAACTTCACTCAGCTGTCTATGACTTGGAATCCACCAACCGCCGACTACATCATCTCCAACATCCTCCCTTGCAAAGAAAAAATCGTAGCCTGTTTTGTCAACAAGAAACCCCACTTTGGTAACACTATCACCTCTAGAGTCGAAGGTCTTCACGTGTACATCAAACGATTCATCAACTCTTCCACTGCCTCCTTTGCCGCTGTTGTCAAACAAATCCACCAAGCTTTGACCAATCAACTTCACGAACGGTACATCAAATCATCTCAGCACTCCTACAAACTCCTCACTGGCCTCCCCCCTTGTGTTGGTGATCTAAATGGCACCATCTCCCACTATTCCCTCAAGATCATCCATTCTCATCACATCTCTAAACCGCCAACTACCACTTGCACTGGAAACTACTCTTCTCACATGGGAATCCCTTGCATTCATCAAGTTCACAAAGCAAAAGGACTTGGCAGCAAATTCACCCATCGCAATTTCCATTCTCAGTGGCATGTTAAAAAGGATCTTGAAGTGAGTTGGCTAATATAATTTCCTGGTTTCTGTTTCTCTTTCATAGTTTTATAGTTCTAATTTGTTTTTTGCCTCCATTTATGAGCAGACATTCATTGAAGAGGACAACAACGATGGATCAAGTGACGGTCTACTTCCCACCAAAGAAAACAACGAGGAAATTTTCTTGACAGATCTCTTTAAGGAATTCCAAACGTTTCAACCTGGCGAGCAAAAATTCTACATTGGCGAAATCAAGAAGCTCTTTCAAGGGAACTACACCACAGTAGCCATCCAGGAACCTCTCTTTAGCAAGGATCACCAAGGACGAGGAAGACCAAAGGGCGCCAAAAGGAAACACAAATCAACTACTTCAACAAAAAGGGATCCTTCAGGCTATGAATACACAGAATTGGAGAAGAAAGGAAGAGGAAGGCCAAGGAAGCAGGTGAAAGAACACAAGGTATTTATTCATTTATCTCTTTTCTGTTTGTCTTTGTTTATTGATTTCTTGTGAACTTGTAGGAACCTTTGGCCAAGACAAAAGGACGTGGTAGGCCTAAGAAGATGGATGAATCTGAGGAATCCAAGGTAATGATTCATCTTTATTCTTCACTCAAATATCACATCTAATTCTTTCTCCTTGTGTTTTCTAGGCTGTTTCAACAGAAGAGGAAAGTGAGGAGGAGTCTGAATCAAGTGGAGAGCTTCCAGAGGTGGATGATATCATTCAACAGGGCTCAGAACATGACGGAGGAAATTTGAAGACTGTAAGTGTTTTTATTTCCATCTTGAGTACATTATACTGAAGTTAAATGATTTTTTGATACATCAGAGGTCTGGAAAAATACTTAAACAGGTGAAATTTGAATCAGTTAAAAGGACCAAGACATATGAATACACTTTGGCAGAAAATGATGCTTATAGGCCTTTTGATGTGAGTTTTCCTAATTTTTTTTGAAGAGATCTTTACTTCTGAGCTTCTTATTGGTTACCTCTTTCATAGACCTCAATGACTGCCAGCTCAATCTCTAATCCTGACACCTATATGTCTGAGGCACTCAGTTGGAGTACTTACAATAATGTGGCTGTTGATTTGGTTAGTAATTTCCTTTTATTTAGTGTTCATTTTATATACAATTAATCTTTTCTCAAATTATCCTTCAGTACAAGTACAAAGACCACATTCATCCCAAAGAAGCCATCCAACATCTCTCTACGATTACCGATGTCAAAGGCGATGGGAATTGTGGATTTCGAGCCGCTGCAGTCAGCATGGGACGTTCCTCAGACGAATGGATGAAAATTCGCAAGGAAATGAAAGAAGAACTCAAATCAAACCCTTTCTATTCAAACCATCAGATGCTAAAGAACATATGGGGCGCCAACCACAAGGATCTAATTGATGCACTCCCTTGGGACGGAAAAGCACAGGCCCCACTGAAGTATTGGATGACCTTCCCTGCTCATGGATACTTGATGGCTGACACTTATAAAAGACCTGTGGTCTTGTTTTCTGGTCTAATGCCCACCATTTATCTCCCTCTCTCTTCTCCACCCACCACCCACTCTCCCATATGTCTCATACTCATTCCCAGTCTTCTCCATCTCATCAGCTTCACGTTTAAGGCTGAAATATGGCCTTCCCCTAGGATTGATCCATATTGGCAACATTGGGCTGAAGAGGAAGCTCTGTTGTGGAAAGAGTGGATTCAGCCCAATTTGGACCTTGGGGAAAAAGTTCTTTTCCCTCCAATAAGAAGATCTGCCAGAATTAATAAGATTGTTGATGTTGAATAGTTATTTGTCTATTTTCCTATATTTCCATTTTATTCTGATAAAAATTCCATTTTATTCTGATAACAAGTCAATTGTATGATCTGTATTTCTTTCCAATGAATTCTTCACCCTCTAAAGTGTATGAATCCATTTAAAAACTCCCCAAATATCTTAAAAGACAGCCGTGAAGGTGTTTACAAATAAATTCTCTCCAAAAATCATAAAAAAAAAAACCAGTGAATTTAAAAATAAACTGTTTGCTGCATTAAATTCTACACCCCTTAAAGTGCTTTCAAAAGATTTAAAACTTTGAGAAATCTTGAAACTTGAGCCGTGGGGAATTTTCTTTGAAAAAACCGGGTGTATGGGCAAAATAAAATAGAAGATGTTGTTTTTTTGGAAAATAAAAAATACCATCAAATTCTACACGCCAAGAAGTATTTTTAGCAATTTTAAAATTTTGAAAAACCTTAAAATTCCGCCCGCAAAAAAATAAATAAAAAAACCGGGTGTAAACGCGGAAAACCGGGTGTACTCCGCAGCAAAATTTACGTCGCCGCTGCGTAAAACCGGGTGTAAACGCGGAAAAACCGGGTTTTTTTATTAATGCCCTAAATTTAATATAATTAAAATTATGAGGGGCCTGATAAATCAGGGGTGTTTAATCCCTCAAAGGTATCTTGCAAGCAGAGGATTTAGGTACCTGAACACACTGGGGCCTGTAAACAGGGGTGTTTTAAATCCCAGATAAAAGATGGGGGGAGAATCTCAAGAGCAAGGTTTATCTACTTACTAGTAATAAATTGCCTTTACAGACTTGAGGTTCTTCCAGGGGGAAATTGGGCAGTTGGAAGCGCTTGGAAAGGGTGTTGGAAGAGCTGGGTGGACACTGGGCAATTTCAGGGGAGTAAGAAGGGGCTAAAGAACAGATACTAGGACCTTACCAGACAGAATAACAATTGTAAAGCTATGTAAGTGGGTAAAGGTTGTAGTATATATATTAAAGCATGAGGAGGCAAAATACAGGGGGAACAAGGGCTCCTTAAATGCCTTTCTGAAGCCCTGATGGCGAAACACAGGATGTATCTTTGGCTATGGGAACATTTAAAAGGAAGGGGTTAAGATTTAATACAAATGTATGTAGTTGTTTAATCAAATTTCCATATGTACAGGCTGTCTACTATGGGTACAGCCTGTCTAAGCTCTTTTGCTGGCATCTTGAGGCGCTTCTGAACCTCTGACAAGGTTTGTTAGATGTGTTGATCAAAGGTTTTAACCATATGTCAAAATGTATTGACTAAATATCACATGTACCTGTTGATCACATTTGTCAGAGTTTAATTGTTTTGTATTGTGTACAATGTGCAATACATGTATTTGTTTTTTCTGTGGGCGCTTCAAGAGCTTCTTGTTTGATCCCTGTCATGCAGGCTCTTTGGGAATGCATGACTGCAGAGATCTGTCAATCAATAATTTCCCACTAAGGATGTAATACATTTATTTTGAACAGTTGTTCAATTGTTATTTTCAGAAGGTTCTCATGTTATTTCCTTCCTCTGGTTCGTGGTCTTTGTCCCTCTGAATCATCCTTAGTGTATTTAGTATTTAATTAAATAAAATAAATAAATAGATAGATAAATATATAGTATATTACTAGTATTATATACTTATATTATTAATGTCATATGTATTTATTTTATTATGTTCTTATTTAAATATATTTTTATTTCGTGGTTTTTTACATGTATTTGTTGTTTTTATTCTGTATTTTAATGTATAATAATTAATTCAGCGCTTTAGTGGTAATATTCTTTCAAGTTGTTTTACTACTAGAAGTTTTAAGTTATCTGGGGTACTTTGGCTGAAGTACCCTAGGTTAATTTACACGCTCTTTAAGATTATGAACTAATATTTTGATTTATTTTATTATTTATTAACATATTCATTGTTTTATACTTAATATTGTATTTGTTTATTTATTATTAATTTACTATGTAATAATGTATTTATGATTTACATATTACTTTTTTATGTTGCTTTATCTTACTATTATTCATTTATTACTCTTTGTTAAATGATTAATACTATATTCTTTATTTTATGTTTATTTTTGTTCTAGTCAGGTTGTCTCTGAACTAGTAGCAAGCTGACAGTTTCTATTGGCAGACTCTGCTTTTACTCCAACATCCAACATTGTCCCAGCATTCAAAAGTGCTAGGAACCGGCCCCTCACAGATGAACAACATGGATTTAACCGCCACGTATCTGGTGTTCGAGTAGCTATTGAGAACTGCATTGGACTACTCAAAAACAGGTTCCAAAGTTTGAAGGGCTTGCACGTGCGGGTGGCGGGCAAGAAAGACTTGATCCGGGTGAATGCATGGATCATGGTGCGTCTGATATTCTTCCCTGTCTCTCTACTTTCACCTTTGAACTTACATATTTGGGTCACTTCAGGCATGTGTAGTCCTTCACAACTTCCTTAATCAAGGTGAGGACAATTATGTGGAAGAATTTGGTGAGATTGCAAGCACAGAAGATGAAGGGAAGGATAACAGAGAACCAGCACAGGCAGGAAACATAATGGGAAGAAGGAAGCAGGAAGAGATTGTGGCACAAGCTTTGGCCTTCAGGGATAATGGCGGGGCATACTAGTAACTGTTTAATTATACTTAATCCTCATCAGGGAACATGGCATTGCCATATGTGCAGCTTTGCTCCAATATGTCCATAGCTAGTAGATGGTCTATTGGTATGAACAAGTCATTTGAGATAAGTCCCAGGGCTGCTTCAGGAATCAAAAACTTCCTCAAGGTGTACTCGGGAGAAAGTGGATGAGCTAAAGAGATAGTGCGGCCATGGTACTTGTGTAGATATATCTGGTGGAGTGTGTTGTACATAATCTCAAATCCTCGTGGCCCATAGCTAGATTTGACAAAGTATTAATTAGTATGATGAACCTGTGTAGTGACACAAGAGGCACTTACTATCCTGGCTGCTCAATTTGATAAGTTCCCATGTCATAAATTGCACTCTGTGCCTTCGTCGCACCAAGTTTGGCCCACATCTGAAGAGCGTGTTCAAGGAAGAGGGATTTGGTTTTGAGAAAATTTTAAAAAGAGAGAAAGTGGAGAAGGTTTTTGAACAGACTCAAGGGGACTCAATAATGGGGACCGGGTTGATTATGAGGAGAACTGATCATGTTTTTACTCTGATCAGGCTATGGCTTAAATAGACTAAATACATGAGTTCAAACTGTGGTTGGATAATAATGAATAAAAAACAATAATGAATAAAATTTGAGAGACATAAGTAATAAGTTCTTGTAAGATAATTGACTACAATGACGTCTCAGTCTCTTTTAGTCAAGCAATACAAATTAATCAAGATAAAATATTTCTTATAGTCACAGATAACATGAGGCGTTAATTCACACTAATCAAACTTCAATATCAGAAAATGAGTCAAGAAAGAGAATAAACAAACAATTAGAACTAAGATTTTGTAAATACAATAAAACTTAATATAAAATTGATGTATTCTGGTTTATGTCAAGTTGATATAAGAAAAAGGTAAAGAAGGGGATTTTTGGGAGGAACAGAAGAAGAAGAAAACTCAACAGGTTTCTTTGTGGAGTACGGCCCAAAGGTGATTGGTCTGTGCTCTTACTCGGCTTTCCAAGTAATATTTCAATCTGACAATCATGAGGGATATATATATGATGCACTCAGATGAACTCACCTCTCAAGAGTTGTAAAATCTATTCGACTCGGCCATTCCTTTTTGAGTCCCATGGGTATAATGGTGCACTCATCTTTATGTCTTCTACAATATTCGGCGGTCTCAGGGAACTGGTTTGGAATCATTATAACATCAGATAAAAGGATGAGCAGACATAATGAAAATTTAAGGCTCACTGGAAGATGCAGCGCGTTCACATTTCCCGGTGAAATCCTTGGGCAAACATGGGGCCTGCTGATGAGATCTTGACCCGCTTTGACTAGTTTCTCTGATGGATGTTTGGGTAGCATGTCATCACAAAATACACACAGGTCACCTAGATCAATCAGATGTCAGTATGAATTATTTATTATGAAATAAACGAGATAATTGCCTGAAGATCCAAGTGCCACGTCGTCATCCGATGGCAACTGTTCTGCATCAAAGCTCATTCCCGGGAGCTTGGAAGCCGGATATTCTCGGAACGCAGGGTGAATTAATAAGTTTGTGTCATCTGCCTGTCTTGGAAAAGAGATTCCTTTGGCAGATAGTTCGGTAGATAGTTCTGTTCGCAAATCTACTGGAGAAGAGCCCGGCTCCGGTTGTGATTTGCCTTCTTCTTTGTGTATCAAATGAATGCGTGATTCCACGATTGAGGTGGCGATGAAGGTTGAATCCACATTATTGTTTTCTTGTGACATATCATTTTTCCTTTTTATTTTAGGTTCCTTTTCTTTCTTTTGGTGCTTTTTTGTTGGAGGAGGCGGGAAATTGTACTTGATGTTGAGTAAGTCCAAGAGTGATTTGCCCATGTTGGTCGAAAACGTGAGGCAATTGAAGGCCTACTAAATCTTGTGGTGTATTTGTGAGGATGGATTGATCCCCACCTGGCTGACAGTAAGGAACATGGCACTTCAAATTGCACTTTATTGGTGTACTGTTTCACCGATAATCTGTACATTTCAGCCGGGAAATTATTGTATTGCACAATTAAACTTATATGTATTACTTCTCACTTAAAAGCCTAGTACAAGTTGGCTCACCACCACAAAAGTTTCAATTTATTCTTGAGCAGACTCTGTTTACATTTCAAATTGCACACACCTCTGGTGGTTCATCAGGAATAATAATGGATGAACTGTTCAATCAGGGGGTGTAAGCTAGCGTGGCATAACATCGAGTGGGTGGCATAACAAGGAGTGGGTGACATGACATAGAGTAAGGACTAAAACATAAACGAGGAATTTCACCCATCGCAATCGGAGGAGTCAGAGGAGCTGGAATCAGAGCTTTCAGAGTCAAGTTCCTTGGAGAGATTATCATCTTGGCCGCCTGATGATCCCTGAAGCTGGGGACCTTGACCAAATTGCCGCGCTAAGTATCTCATAATCTCCTTGGGCTTCTGGCCCAGCTTCTGTAACTCGGACATGATTGTGATCCGAGCTCGTATCCCCTCCATTTCAGCTTGCCTCACCTTCATCTGCATCTCCATCTCCGCCACTCGCAACTTGCAATCCTCCAATGCCAGCAACTTCTTATCTTTCTTGGCGGCCATTTTTTCTCGCTTGTGGTTGGCGGCCAGTTTATTCGCATCACAACGATCACGAGATTCAAGGAGCTTAGTACGATACTCGCTGCTTTCTGCTAGGATCTGATCCAATCCCAGGGGTTCAAGACCTACATACAAGCGTAGCAGATTTCAGTTCATGTAAGTAAGTGGGGAGCAGTTACTTACTCACACTTTGAAGGCGCTTTCCTTTTCAGATAACCAGTTCGGCGAGCGTTTGGGGTTGCTGTGGTGGAACTTGAATCCAAGGTTGCCGAGGTGAGTGCGAGTGCCTCTTCTTCATGCTCAGAGGATAGGGCCTGTGGACAGGAGGTGGGGGGAGCTGAGCCAGGGGGAATCGGTTCGGCTTCTTCAAGGATGGTCTCAGTTGCAGTTGGTCGTTCCAACAGGTTGGGGATGTCAACCGCAGTTGACTCATTGGTGACCGGGGAGTTTGAGCATGTCCGTTGGGACATGATTGGGTCCAGCTCGTCCCAGTAACGGCAAATCTTGGCTAACACAGCTGATGGCCAAGTCAAAGAGCATAGTAGTCAGTTGGGGAAGAATGAAGGTTATCAATGGCAAAGAGAATTGCTTACCATTGATGTTTTTAGCACCATTGGCAACATCGTGGTCAGTCACACCAGAGCCAGTGTTTCGGAGGTAGTCGCTGGCCTTCCCATAAGATAGTTGTAGCTCCTGTATTTTCGTCTGGATCCCCTTGCTGTCGCGATGAGAGATTCCTGCGTTGGCCATCTCGGCGAGTATTTCGTTAGCTAAAGAGGACTTAGTCAGTCCAGATTTGATGTCGCCACGCCAACGCTTGTAGTTCCCCTCGGTGGCCAGCCAATCGAGAATAATTTGGATGCTAGAGGCGCCATTCGACCCATCGGTGTCCCACTGAATTGGGGTTTTTTTCTTGTTTGCTGGGGTGATGTTAGTCAAGGGCCATTGCCGGAAATGGTAGTTGGGGTGGAACCAGGCGGAATTCGAGGTGTAGTTGCCGGCGTGATTGATTGCTTTGCTGGAATTTGCGGTTGTGTTGGTGATAAGGATGGTCGAATTGCAGAACCGGCTGTTGGGAAATGGGGCCGAGGGTTGGAGGTTTCGGGTTATTGCGGGGGTGAAAATCTGGGGGGAGGGGAAACCGAAGTTCGACCTGATTTGCAGGCCTGGAGAGACCCTCCTGGAGTCCGGCTAAGCAGGAGCCCAGGTCCGCAGGAGGGCTTCCAGGAGCTATATTTTTCCTGGGTCCTGGGACGCGCCCTCCTGGGGCAATTTTGAACCCCCCTAATGTAAGAGAAATAATCACCAAGGTCAGCGGCATGTGAAGAACGAAAAGATGAGAAATGAAGATTCAAGTAGAAGATGTGAGATGATTATAATCGTTAATAACTGTTGATTCATTACACACACAAAACACACAAAAGAGAGAGATGGAGAGATAAAAAAAAATGTGGAAAGGCAGGATGTAGAGAGGGCGAAGAAAGTCCAGGGAGTCAACATTTCTGATTGATTGATTGTTTGTTTATATCTTTTTGTTTATATAAATATGTATGGGAAAACATGTTTTTCTCTAATCATCCAAAAAAAGAAAAGAAAGAAAAAAGAAAGAAGAGTGAAGTTTCTTTATTTTAAGAACAACCAAAAACAAAACAAAACAAAACAACTTTCAAGATGAAATATGGAAGAAGAAGAGGTAAAATTAAACGGTAGCAGTGATCTACAAAAAAAAAAGAAAGAAAGAAAGATAATAAACAGTGAGTGGAGGGTTTCTGAAAATGGGTGGGAAAAAGGTTATGGACGAACCTCGTTCGCTTTCTCGAGTGCGCCGATCATCTTGACACATTCCTTTCTCCGGTTAACGACCACCTCGCTTTCCTTCATGAGATCATCAAGGACGTCGGGCCGATACAACTCTACAAACAGATCCCAATCCCCCTTAATCGATTTCCTCCTTTATACATATATCAAGAATCAAAAAAAGGAGAAGATCATACCCGATAATAATTCCCGCTGTAAATCATCTTTCGAATGTGAGACTAACTTCAACATGATCGCTTTGGGTACCATATCGATCACCGTTCGTTTGACGATATTAAAATACGAGCTAATCAAGACTATAAAAAGTAAACAATACGATAGATTAGGATGTAGAAAGGAGAGATAAAAAAAAAGGAGGAGGGTTAGACGGACGTTTGATAACATCGGTCTCGATAACTTCGCGTTCAGAGAGAGTTCCGGAGGCCTTTAAAGTTTGAGGAGGGGGCTCCATGAACGAGCCAGCAGTGCCTTTCCTACGAGGGCCGGGCTGACCACCTTTCCAAAAGCTGCCAAAGAAGCCAGGGTCCTGTTTCATATCGACGTCGAGATCTCTTCCGTTATTAATAGCTCCGGGGGGAAGCTTTCCGGCCTTGTCTAGGGTGGCCGGACCCGAGGGCGGAGGTGGCTTGGCCGCCTCGATCTTCGCATTCACTAACGCCATCGCTTTGTGGCCACTGATAAAGTCCGGGTGACCCGTGTTGATGTACGTCGCTTCTGCTGCGACTAGGTCCGATACTAACTTGTTCGTCGGGATCATCGCCTTCTTATAAAACGCAACCACCACTGAATAGAATCGCTCTTTCAGAGCAGGATAACGTTTGAATCCTTGCTGTATGATAGTCACCAGAAATTAGCCCTTCTTCTTTATGTTGAGGAGGATAAAGACTGACGTTTTTGTTGAGTAACTGGGTCAGTATTCTGATCAGTTCATCATAAACTAGCGAGGAGCACTTCAAGGCGGGATCTTCGAGACGTTTGATCTGTTGCTTGACGATCACTTCGAATGCTGTTGTGCCGACGAAAAGCGCGGGAGAAGAACCCTAGAAAATAGATCAACGGGATCAGACTTGGGGTAGCATGTATGATGAGAGATAGATACATACAGATGAGTTGTAAAGGATCGTGCGAATGTCTCCGTCCTTGACCTGATCATAGGGATCGAGTTGTTTGATACCATTACTGAACAGTTCGTGAAAGACGAATGCGATTCGGGCACCACCACTAAGCTCGTTGATGCTTAGATCGTTCGAATTCCCATCGATCACTGTCCTGAAATCCGAACAGAACTCGGTGATGATCGACAAGACCACATTACTCGAATTTGGCTCTCCAAATTGACCGCCCAGGGCCGTCAATTCTGCTTGATATTTCGCAAGCGATTGGCCGATCTTATTTTTGATCTCAGGCAAAGTATTGCGGATGTGGTGCATCAAAATCTGTTTTTTTTTGACGCGGAGAGTAGTATCCAGTTAGACTTTCGCTAATCAGGGCGTAAAGTAAGGAAGAAGAGATAGAATAAGGTTTACCATATTAAGCTTTTTAGCCAAGAAGGGTGTACCACAGTACTGACTTTTGCTTCGATAGCTGGAATGATTTTCAAAGAAGTCTTTCTCGTTATCGAGTGCGGCAGTGATCTTCTTATTTTGTTCGATATCCCTCTGACCACGATTGACGACGGGTACGTAACCTAGCCTTAAGGGGATGATCCTACCGGCCAAGATATCGACCACATCGGTGCCCTGGTCCATTAGGTCTACCTTGGTGAGTACGCCGATCGTTCGACTACCCTCGGGATCGACCTCTCTGGCCAACTTGAGACCGTCTGAGTTTGCCAGATCGGTGTTGGCGGCAGTGACAGCGAGGATGATCGAATTAGGTTTGGTGATGAACTTGAAGAGCATGTCCTTAATCTGCTTCTCGATGTCCCTAGGTTGGTCGCCCACCGGTACCTTGGTCAAACCGGGTAGATCGATCAAGGTTAGTGTTAGCACATGAGGTGAGAAGACTCGTAGATTGATCGGTAAGGGTGAAATCCCGCCGTTCTTGCCGGTCTTGGTCTCCGTATCTCGAACGATTTCATCTCGGATCTTGTTGAAGTCAAAGAATTTCTCGCCAGGTTCTTGGGAGAAGAGTAATGAATGAATGAGTATTTAAAATTCAGAAAGAGGGGGATAGAGAGAGAGAGAGAGAGAGGTGGCTTACTGTGTAAGAATTCACCCCATTCGTCTGGGTTTTGATTTGTATCTTCGCCTGGCTTGAGTGGAGTAGGGTTATCAGGGTCTGCAGGCTCGGTGCCGTTGGGATTAGTCGAAGGAGGTTTGGTGGTGGAAGGTCGATTGATGAGTTGGAGAACGAGTGGTCTTCTGGTTACGATTCCGGCTAAGATGATAGACGGTTGTTGGGGTTGGTGAGTTCTTGTTTATTGTAGATAGTAGGGGATCAAGCTCTTACTTCCTCTTGGTAAGAAGTCCCTTCCGACCAAGTTTTCGAGTACTGATGATTTTCCGGATGATTGAGATCCAATAACGGCGATTTGGGGTAGATCGATTGGATTTTGTACTCCGACCTGGATATTGATGATTGAGTGAGTATAGGTCTCTGAAGAAAGGATTAGTTGTTTGAGCTGACCGATGAGAAGGCATCCTGTAGTTTGTTGATGGTCTTGATCAGGGATTGATCCATTGCCATCCTGTGATTTGTTTTTCTTCTTGTCAGTTGGTTGTTTTCAGTAGTTGTTGGTGGTGATCGTAGTGGTTTGTGGTGGGTGGGTTCTGATGTTGACTAGAGTTGGATGACTGCTTCAGCCCTACGTCAGTCCACCCCGGTCCCACCCCAATCTACCCCCGATACTCGAGTCAGCGCATCCCGTGCCAGGACTACTATGATCCGAGATGTATCCGTATCCGTTGCTGTCCTCCCGGGGACTCCCTTCAATGATCCTTACCAAGTACTGGCGCTCACTCTACTTCCTCAACAACAACTACCACCACCACGAAAACCATCTTCTCAAGGCAAGTCTCCTCAATAAACAAACAAATCTCAATCTTAGCTCATAATCATCCATAAATGATCAGAAAGCTGACTATATCCTACACGTTCCTCACAACCCCGCAACTTCCGGAAAAAAAACAGAACCTTTGACCACTTGAACCACCAAAATGGCTGTAAGTCTCTAAGCTTTGATGAATCTCACAACGGCGGAAAAGACTGATTGATAAGGTATTTGCAAACAACGAAGATCACAAGAATGATCTACAATTCCATCATGAAACGTAACTCGACTTACGTCTCGACCATCTTTGCTGGCTCGTTCATCTTCAGTATCGGCTTCGATACTCTCACATCTACCTGGTGGGAACAACACAATAAAAAAGTGGGTTGTTATCCTTCTTATTTTTCATCTCTTTATCTCTCTTTCTCTTTCCTCGGACTAACTCTTCTATCCCTCATCTTCTTTTACCTCTTCAAAAAGAAATTGTGGTCTACTGTTAGAGACAACGTAAGTTTATCATCGCCTTCTCTAAAAACAAAAAATGCACCAAACGAACGCAAGCTGACCACACATGTGTATATATCAAACCCCACAATCCCTTGATAACAGCTGGAATTGAAATGAAGGATGATGCAGTCAATCTCTTTACTTCCTCTCTCGTCATTGTCACATCCACTATCTACCAATTCATACGTATATACAAACTTAGAAACTGTGTCCGTCTCTGTCCAGACTGACATATTTGTCTGGAAAATCCGCCCCAAATCGCGCATCCTGGTAGTTCTCTCAATATGAAGTCTCTAGGAACCTATCAAGTCGCAGTCATATCCCTCTGACCAAGGATGTTGAGAAGAATGCAGAGGGAGTTTAACAGGAAAAATGTGATTTTGGTTGATGTGCGATTCTCGGCCTAATTATTGGCTCCATTAAGACATCAGTCACAAGCAGTTGGCTTTTATTCAGTAGGATCCTTGGGTAGATGAAAAGGGTTATCCTGCCCCCTGTGAAATTAAATATCTGCATGTTTGTATAACGATCTTGAAGAGCTGGGTAAAGCAGATGCACGCGATGTTAACACATAAAGAGGGGCAAAAACAAAGCAAGTGAGTGAACGCCTTTGACAAGGTAATCATGACAGATGTCGATAATGATTGATGTAGTCAAGGTCGGGTTCGTCTACATGTTGCTCCTGATCAAGGAGAAAAGAGTCAGAGGTTCTGGGAAGCCAGGGGAGAACGGCAGATGGGCCGGCGACCCAAAAGTGTTGCATGACGGGCACCTTAGCGAAGATCTCGCCCTTCATCATCTTGATCAAGCCGGAGTAGATCTTAGGCCATCCCTTGACGTTAGTAGCCAGGTGGAAGAGGATAGGGGAGTGGTCGAGGATACCCTGACGACTGTCCTTCTCCTCCTTCCCCCCAGTCTCTTGCCCTCTCGGCATCTTAGAGATCGGCTGGTTCTTGAGTAAAATGGTGTTCTGAACCGAGGCGAAAAAGAGACTAGGTATGATCCCCTCTCGGTTTATGAACTCTCTTGATCCCTCGCTCAGCCCTCCCTCGGAGCTCAAATCGTTAATCCTTCCCAGTAGTTTCTCGTCTAGGATCCAGTTTGGTCGGATCGTCGGATGATCTGTCCATTCATTCACGTTAGATCGGTACGAATCGGAGCTGGATAAATAGTGCACTTAACTCAATAGTTGCGCACTCCCAAAGATGTAGACCACGTGGAAGAAATCATCGAGGCCATAGACTCCCTTGGAACCTGCCGGCTCTAGATTGTATACTCGTTGTAATCTACGACATAGGTTGAAATACTTTTGATAGACTATTATACCACTCAATAATAATTCTTTATGTTCTAAGATCCTCGTTAGATGTAAAATCGATAGATATCCTAAAAATGATAACTACTCTTGTTTTGATTTATTTATTGTTGTTTTCGTCAACGTTATTATCTTAAAATCGAAAAGAAATGGACGTTGGGGGCTTACTTCATGTCCCGTTCCATAATCTAGTCTCCCAAACGAACCGAAAGACGTCTTGAAATGATGTAAGAGTTCGGCTTCGATTGGCTTATGATAATTGGTGATGAGGTTGGCTTGAGTGTGTAAATGAAGAGCTTCCTGTAAAAAATACGCGGGTGATTAACACTTTGATACATCAATCTGATGATACCTGAGGGAGAGTAGACGAAACTGATTCTAATCGTTGGCCCCAAATTTTGAACGATTTATTCCCGAACCTCTGCGGACTTGGATCCAATGGAATCTCAGTGATCCAATGATCGAGACGGTCGAAGATGTCGATGAGGGCCCTGACTGAGGCGCTCTGAAAGCTCATACGGGTGAGGAGGGAAGTTAGCAAGGAGTAGTTTGAATGAAGGCTTGAGGAGGATATAGGTGGACGAGAGCTGTTACCTTCTCGATGGAGGTCTTGAGATATGCCACCTGAGCGTCATTTTCGATGATGCCGAACCGAGCCATCCGGTTGGAGATGTTGAGGAGGACTTGAAGGATACGATCGAGAGCGATGGAGTTGAAGAAACTGTCCAGGTCGGCGGGGCCATTGATCCTCCTGACCGGCACGCTGTCGTCGACTTGTCCCGGCCCACCATCTAAAACGTCGGCCGTCTTCCTTCCCCCTTCCGTTGACGAGCCCTTCTGGCGTAGGCTCAGACATCGCTGTGGGTCCACATAGTCTATCTTCTCTATTTCTGCTTCGGTCTCTGATCTACTCCTGATTCCTTGGGATGGCACTCCTATTATTGATTGACGCTGGTCGTCGTGAGTTCCGGGTCGGGTTGGGTTGCGTTCGGCCATCTTATTATTAGCTGAATATGTTGCCGCTGGTCTTCCAAGTTGTTTCGGGACATATTTATTTCAAACTCACATTGCTCATGTTCATAGGTTTCCTCCCTTCATTCAAGTTCATTCCGCAAAAAAAACCCACCCATCCCTGGGCCAAATCCAGAATGATAGGTTGTACATAGTTACATAATTAGTTGATCTCATCAAATCATTTTACATATTCGGATACTAATGATGAAAGTGATGTTAAAAGGAGGGTCCCAGAATTTAACATGTTCTCATGCAACCAATTAGCATGTTTGTATTGGTGAAAACACTACTTGCAAGACCCTTGAGATCTTTACTAAATCTATCCTCAGAATTTATAAGGGCCAAATTATTTACCACGACCAAGATGACTTGCAAGAGAAATCATTTTTGATAATGCCACTTGAGGCTCTCCAGGCTGTTTGGGAAACCGGGATTGGATACATATTGAGTGAAAGAATTGCTCTCAAGGCTGGGCTGGCCAGTTTGCTGGGAAATAAAAGGAGCCAACCATTGCTCTTGGAAGCAATTGATAAGAAGAACCTGTGGATCTGGCACAGTTTCTTTGGAACCCCAAGAACCAACAACAATCTGAAAGATTGTGAACCAATCTCCCCTCTTTTGGCATAAGCCCAAGGTCTAACACCATTCATCCTTCATGTACACACAATACTGCATGTCAACTGGTGAGAGTTGAAGAATGTTTTAGAATTTTGGCCCATGCCCAAAAGAGGGCTTCTTTAGTTTTCTTCTTGTTCCTTATTTTCTGTTCCTCATACTTCCTTTATGCCCCCAAATTAGGCCCTCCTTATATATTTTATTTCTTCTGTAACACATCAGAAATACAACCCCAATTAGTTGTGAGTCCATACTAGTAATAACTGCTCCACTGGAGACTTCTTCACTGGTGTTCTGAGTCCCTGAGTGTTCTGGAATCTGGATTTTTCCAGCTCAAAATCCTCTGGCCTCTAGCTTTCTGTCATGTCTCTTTCAGAAGTAGTGCTTGAGCTTTGTTGGGTGGTAGCAGCATGTTCCAGATTGCACAGATCTTAGGTCTTGGCTGATGATGAGGAAACCACAGAGAAATCCACCACCTCACAGAACCCCAATTGGCTGATATTGGCTTCCAAAGCTGACTTGGTGGGTCAGCCAACATGATACACTCATTGTCAGCCCCCGTCTCTTATGTGACGCGGGGTAGAATGGATATATGTATAATAATACTTATTAAAGTTTTATTATCAATATGTAGGGTCACGCTATAGCTGTTACAGCCAGTGGAAAATAAGCAGTTCTACGCTCTTTACAGCGGAAGAGCTAGCACCTTTGTGTAACAAAGGAACATGGCTAGATAGAGCTCAGCGCTGATTGCTTCAACAGCTCCCTGAGAATGGGAGAGGACTTCTAGTCACTAGAATAAATATTCAGTGACTAGGAAAAAGGTCCAGAAGGGGAAAAAAGAGTAGAAAAGGGTTGGTTTGGATTATAATAAACCCCACTCACTGATTGATAGTAAGGTAACTGGGTTTGTATGGTAATAATCTGGGGGAAATTCCCTTTAGAAGGAATCTCAGCCCCTTTAAATATTACACAGTATGTTACCCCAATGTAATAACTCAAAGAGTTTGTATTACATGGGGTAATTCAAGATAATAGTCCCCTTGTAGGAGACATAACCAAATTGTAATATTAAGGGTAAGTTCATGGAGAGATATTAATCTCTCCTTAAATTAGAATCTCTTATTATTAGTTGGTTTATTAAAATGATAAATATTATGTAAAATAAATACAAAAATTATGATTCTTATGGGAATTGAACTTGTAAATTTAAGATAATTTACTTAGTTCAATTTATTCCCTTTTTTATAAACACAATTCCTTAACCATTGGGTTATGTGACTTGTATTATTTTTGGAGACATGTGGGCCAATTGTCTCAATGTCTGACACTCATATGTTTGGGTATATAGGGTTTCCCAGCCAATAGCATGATTTTGATAACCTAACACTTAAACACAATCAAATTTAACCATAAAGGCCAGAGGTAAATACTGATGGGGGTAATTGGGTTGCTGACTTGATGAATAAGGACTTGATTTGGCTATTAAGTGGAAATGGAGAAAGGTTTGGGTTTGTGCAGTGCATTTTTGCTATGTTTGGCATATTGCTAAATCATTTGTATCACTTCCTTCAAGGATGTCCCACATGTAAGACTGCATCATTCTTCAATGAGGGTGAATTATTTCTCATCAATGAATTCTTAATTTGAGGTGGATACAGTTTACATATATATGTACCAGTTCAGATTGTAGATCTACATGATTTCTGCATGAGTGGTGTTCAAATTTGATTTATAATTATAAGCAGAAATTTACATCAAAATATGTTGTAAAAGGGTAAACTGCTTCCAATGATGATGATGATGATATGATTGGATTGGATGATGATTATTTGATGATTATGATAGATTTCCTGAGCTTGATCTGGTTTCTTATGACAGAAAGAAAGAGAGGTAAAGAGGTAAAAAGGGAAAGAAGGGTGAAGACAGTGAAGGAAAGCTGTCAGACAAGCAAGGTTCAAAAAGGGGACTGACTGAAGATACTAGTATTACTGGGTGAAAGAAGTCTTGGTTGGTTAGAGTGGTGAGCTGTAAATTGATGAATCCTTGGGTTTCTGAGGTTGTGGTTCTGGGTGTCTTGAGGTTGTGTATCCTTCCTGCAATGGGGTTCACCAAACTAAAAAAAAAAAAAAAAAACAAGGTTTGCTTATGCAATCTTACATGTATATGTTGTTTCATTTGCCTGAACAGCTTTGGTCTGAGTTTCATTACTAAAGTAATCTATGAAGGAGTTGAGAAATTACAAAGTGTTCAGTGATCACTAAGGGTAGAATTTTATGAGGAAAAAGAATCTGAATTAAAAAAAAAACCATTCAACCTTTAGGGTAAAAAGATATAAGGTATTTGCAACTATGATTAAGATAATGAGGAAGCAAGGCAGAATTTAGGTAGGCTGCCAGTCACTGTGCCAAAACAAATATGTAAAGAGGTGGAGATACCATGTCAGCTTGATTGGAGCATGCAGAATTTCAACTGTAGGAAGTTGAACCAGTTTATTAGGGGGTATCAAATATGACTAAATCCACCATTATCTAATCAACTGGTTTTGAAAATCCACCATTTTTAAAAACCATGGGTATAAATATACATTGATTCAACAATCTCAAAAGTGAAATTTTGTTGAAATATCTAATTCACTGGTTTTAATTGTGGATTTGGTCATATTTGACACCCTCTATTTATGAAGTTTTACAGGCTAACCCTTCAGTAAAATGTAGAACATTCAAAAAAAAGGGGGGGGGGATTTTGAGGTTATATTATTTAACTTATAATTTTGATTGAAATGTATGTGAGGATATTTGGGGTTTGGTTGTATAATCAAAAGCTTCTAATTTGATGAATGGATATTTTTTGATTTCTAAATATAAAGCTTAGCCTTTACCACATTAAAACAACCAAAATTGAAGAAAAAAAGGGGCAACATGTCTGTACTGATTAATTTTTTTTTTTAAAAAAAATAGGTGAATGTGTTGCATGGATGGATGATCCATAAGAAAAAGAATGTATTTATTTATGTGTATGTGTAACATCAACAATTAATTTTTCACTAAAACTTTTAGCTTTTGAGTATCATGCAGAGTTTTTTTTTTTCCTTTTTAAAAAAGAAAAAAAAAACTTGATATTTAATGTGAATCAGGATTTTGACAACTTTTTTTTAAATAAAAATTAAGTAAAAATAATTTTTGGATGCTCTTCCAGATTTGAAAATTAAGTGTTTTTGTTCACTTCCAATATATTTCAAATGTCACCCCCTGCAAAGAAATACATAAGTAGCAGTTGGGATTTCAGAGATGGGTGTTACAAGACTCAAAAGCCTCTGGCTTGGGTGTTGAACATAGTTCATTTCTGTATCCAGTTTTTAATTTCCATCTTTTCATTGAAGAAAATAAACACCTCATATCTAACTTGGTATGAAAAACTGATAACAAAGCTGTTCTAGGAAAGAATAAAACCAGAAATAGGGTCAACAAGGCTGAAAGAAATAAACAGTACACAGGGCTACCCAGAAGGCCAACCCTTGCAGATTAAATTATCCAACAAACATAAGGATGGGAGTAGGGGAAAATGGAATATAGATCATAACTGGGATTAAATATCAAAAGAGACTAGCTTGGAAAAAGGCAAGGATGTGGAAAAGAATGATAGGCTAGAAAACCCTTTGATGATGGCAAGTTTTTTTTAGAAGTCACAAGGGGAAGAATTCCTGGCACCTGCTGTTAGGTGCCATAAATGATTTTTTTCATAGAAATTGACCAAATAAATCCAAAATGTCAATGTAAAAAAAAACCTGAAACAGATGTTGATATATGTCATAACCAATGAGGAAAAAATATTGGTATCAACAACAATTTAACCATGAGCTGATCTGAACCTGCCCGCATCTAAAGCTGAAATTTATCACATCTCATCTGGAACTCAAGGCAAATTCAATGTCATGTAACACCTTGTTAGCACAAATTTATGCACATACATTCATGTGGCAAACTGGAATTTGTTCAAGTCCAAACACATGTTATTGCTTTTTTAGCTGAATATAAAATTATCTGGAACTCAAGGGCAATTGAATTCTACAAAGTGCCTTGGGAGAACAAATGTATGCACATACATTTGTGTGACACACTGGAATTTTTTCAAGTCCAAACATATGTGATACATTTTTTTTGGCTCAATAGTTGTTGGCCATTTCTCCGGATAAGCTCAATTCATGATGAGATGAAAAGTGAATTATGTGATACACTTCAGTGAGACATGGATTTCAGTTCCACAAGAGTACTAGATAAATCATCAACAATATAGATATCATACTTTGGGAATAATTCAGATTAATTTTCATGCCAGACAAATGCATGCTACCAGAATTGAAAACCCTTCAAAAAAAAACCTTGCAATGAAATCTGTGATGGCACCCAACATTCAGGTGCTAGAAATTCTCCCCTAGTGAGTCTGTAAGGAAAAGAAAAGGATAGCACAATCATAATAACAGAGGACTTAGAAATGAGATCTGAGAAGAGACAAAATTAGTGTAGTACATCAGATATAGAAAATGAACAGTTAGAAATGCTATTGGCTGTGCATTTTTCACCCAGATGGAAGTCAGAGATAAGACATCCAAAATCTTCATATTTCTTGTATCATCTTTAAGGTTTGGTTCAAGTATATGCATCATTTCCATGTTGATTTGTATTGAGCTGATGAAGGAAAGATAGTCAAGGAAGAAGGAAGTTGCTGCAGAAGAAGGGGAAAGAAACAAGATGGAGTTGGGTGGATGATTGGATCCACATCTGGTCTCTGACCACAAATTTGACAATGGATGAGATGCTTCTGATCTGAAGTAAGATTTAGTATATATTGAGTATAGAGAATAAAGCTCCAACAAACTGTCCCTTAAAGGCTATTCCTTGACTCATATTTGTATGACATTATTTCATGTCTTATATCATATTATTATCCATGATTATTTAAGAAATAGATATGCAACCCCAAAAATTACACATCACAATAGTTCTTTATATTTATGACTGCTAACAGTACAGTGTATGAGCAGTTAGCACTACCAGAAAGATTGACCTTGCACTGTTATTGGGTGCTTCAAGTATGTTTTAATTTGTTTTTTTTATTGACATGATTGGTAGCTCAGAAAACAACAAGTGTGCATGTGTTTGCGTTGATATTGGTTTCTGAGTGGTCCCAATTTCAACAGAGGACAGCACATTGCAATGCAGAAATTCAATCGTCAATACTTCAAGCCCCTTGCAAGTATGAGTATGATCTCTTTGTGGTCAATGGTGAGACCTCTTCATTATAAATCTTTTTTGATTTCAGCCAGTAGTAGTGGTAGTAGTAGTTGATATACTGAATAAAAAATGAAAAACAATCATTCACTCTCAAGCACAAACAAAACAAAAGATTTTTGAAAGAGAAAAACTAACAGAAAAACATTGAATCTATGCATTACTGATGAACTGAACATGCAGCCAGTAGTAGTGGTAGTAGTAGTTGATATACTGAATAAAAAATGAAAAACAATCATTCACTCTCAAGCACAAACAAAACAAAAGATTTTTGAAAGAGAAAAACTAACAGAAAAAACATTGAATCTATGCATTACTGATGAACTGAACATGTTTGACCAAACATTGAGACCTTGTCACAATTAAGGATAAGAAACTAAATACACGCATATGATTTAGTGGTTGAATAAAAAAAAAAAGTGATAACAAACTCTATGACTCCTATTTGATTATTTTGATTGAAATCCTCCTGAAACACCGTCTTTGTCACTATCTTGAGAAACTGAGCTAATGAGGAAATCTAGTGAGTTTCAATCACAACTGAGTGTTAAGTCTTAATGACATCAGTGCCTGCTCATCTGACTGTCCTTACCACCCTATCAAGAATTATTCCTCAGAATTGCGGAGCACGCTGCAGTCTTGATAATGATAACTATTACAGCAGGTTAGGGCTTGCCACTGTGTATTATTTATTAGAATCAATCTTAATTTACTATTTTCTAGATGGTAGACATGATGAGCTTCTCATTTATCAAACCATAAATCAAGAAGACCTCAAGATTCAAGATATCACATCACGACCTGAATCTGTCAAGTTCATTCATTCAATAAAGTCTTTGACTAGCTGGATCTGACTCCATTATTTCTATTCCTCAAATCAAGGCTGACTCTTGACTCCATCAAGATATTGAAGTCAGACATCAGGCAATTTTCTTAAGAAGCAATATATCAATCACTGTTCTGTTTGTTTCTCT
>RDRW01000036.1:0-202500 GCA_007896445.1 Puccinia hordei
TCCTTCTCTCTTAGCCTCTCTTTCCCACAAACTTGGATATAGCTCTTTCCTTAGATATCCTTGGGATGGGTATTCACCGATGGTCTTGTATGGCAAACTCGATTATCGCCTTCGTGAATAGTTTATTTTTCTTCGCTTCTTTCTTTCAGATTCAAACAGAAAACCATGTATTACATACTTAAATAGATTGAATAATCACTAATTTTGACTCCTCTCAAGGTAAAATAAGATATAAATATCTAGAGCTATTCCAGCCTTCTTCCTACTCTGGTTGTGATTGTGATGGCTATGGTTTGTTTGGACGTTGTGCTGTTAAGTGATCTTGATCTTGATTGATCTCAGACAGACTCTGATTTGACCTGTGTTGCTGTGTGGAAGTAGTGTTGATCTAGAACCTTATTGTTTACTTATTAAATATGTGTCTGGCTGATTATTGCCAAGTCGAACCCACATACATATTTGACTACTCCGGTTGGAAGTCATCTTGCCTGGGAAACGTTAAGGAGTCGAGGTCAGCTGCGTTAGTGTCTGCATCCTTCCACTTTGGTTCTATTCCTTCTATCCTTGGCAACCTTGATCAAACAAACATACTCTCAAGATGAGCACTCTCCAAGCACTGATGATGAGGAGAAGATGAAACGAATAAATAAATACTGATAGATCTTCAACCCAATTATCCCCTCTTCACTTCAGCTCTCTACATATCAGACAGGCACACCATCAGACCCACCACCAGACTCACAATGACCGGCCAATTCAATACCTTCTCACAGGCCTCGACTGCACCACTCCACTCCAAGCCGGATCCAAAACTGCAGACTCGTCAATCAGTGCCAGCAACTAACCCAGAGGGGTTGGACCCCATCGAGGCTTCTAAACAGCTGGCTGCTTATGCCGCAGTCGACCATCATATCCTACCCCACCATTGGGTCATCGGAATCGGGTCAGCAGCTACCATACCATCTCTCCAATCTTCCTTGATCACTGTCCTGTTGCTCATTCTGTTTTGCTTCTAGGAGTGGATCCACCGTGCCCTATGTCGTCGAAAGAATCGTTCAACAGGGCCACAAAATAAATGAACCAAGGTGAGGTGAATTATTACCCCAAGTCAAATCGGCTCTGCACAAAGTATTTTTCAATTTGGAAACAAAAAGGAAATTGTTGACATATATACACACTGATTCTTACTATGCATATTCAGATGGTTCATTCCACCGGATTCCAATCAAAGAGTTGATAGTCAAGGCGGGTTTGAATCTAGGAGACGTAGACCAGTTCCCACGCTTAGATATAACGTTAGATGGAGCAGATGAAGTGGATGCCGATCTGAATGCGATCAAGGGAGGCGGGGCGTGTCATCTACGAGAGAAGGTCCTAGCAGAGGCCGCCGACAAGTTCATCCTCGTCGCCGACTCCCGTAAGGATTCCCCCCTTCTCGGCACCAACTGGAGGGCCGGCGTGCCCATCGAGGTCGTCCCCTTTGCTTGGGCTAAAGTCATGTCTAACGTCCAGCTGATGGGCTGTCCTCATCCCGTCAGCCCTCGCTCTGCTCCTTCCTCTTCTTTCTTTCCCACTTACCTTCCCCTTCTCCATCCTCCCCCCCTCTCTCCCTCTCCCTCCCCCTTTTCCAACCCACAGACTCTCAGAATGGGAAAATCAAAAGCCGGTCCAGTCGTCACCGATAATGGGTAAGGCAAAGCTATTCATGTACCACATTGCATTGCAAGCTGTCTCATACTAACTCTCTTTTTTGTTGTTGTATGTGGTTGATGCTCAAGAAACTTCGTCATCGATGCACCTTTCGATGATATTTACATGAGAGACCCTAGCGAACTGTCTTACCGATTGAAAATGTGCGTCTATTTGTACTTTTGATATATATATATATATATATATTTATTTTGGAAATGCGAAGCCCTTTACCTTCTTTCTTTGTTCTTGTTCTTGTTGTTATTGTTAATAGGTTGACAGGTGTTTTAGAAGTTGGGTTATTTTTTTGTGGGATGGCAGAAGAAGCATATTTCGGAAACTCGGTAACAACCGTTTCCCACATTTTTGTGTAGATTTCGGCTTGATACGATGAATTGACTGATCTGAACTTCCTTTTGGTATGTTTTGGACAGGATGGGACGGTGACAATCCGCTCAAGGAACGGGAAGACTCGGAAGATATCGGTTGAAGAAGGAAAGACTACGCTCCAATCCAATGGTCACCATCTGGTTCCTCCCACTTCTAAACCGTGAAGCCACTATCCCTCCCTTCACGCAACCTTTCTTTTCTTGTTAACCTTTGAAAGTTCACCAAAAACACAGACAGATTTCACCTTGACAAAGATGTATATTATGTACTATTGTCCTTGGTCAAACTTCATGTCGTCTTGTTGTCTTTTCGTATATGTGTTGAATTTCCTTCTCCATCTTTTGAGAATTTTTTTGTGTTTTCGTTTTTTTTTTTATAAAAGTTTTTTCGACTTTGTACCTTCCTCTAATCACAATCTGATCACACTCCAAGCATATCAACTGTAAACTAACAAGCACACCGAGACACAGAAAAAAGATATGTAGATTACTCTGATTGTTTTCACTCCTTTTTTTCCCTTCCTCATTTTGGTCTACAAGCACCATCACCATTCCCACCATCTTCTCATGTTTTCTTTTTACTTGGATTCATGTGTAGAGAGAGAGCAAGATTTACCTGGAAGAGACAATTGTTCTCTGTGGGGTGAGGCGTAGATATTAAATTTTTCATCAATTTTGTTTCATTCAAAATACTAAAAGTTCTTTTCTTTTCGCATGCTTGAAATTCATCATCCAAATGTACCATGCCACCAATGTTATCAATGAGGAGATATCAGCGCCAGAGATGGTATCTTAGTACACATTTATGTCACAGCCTTGCAGCTCGTGGTTTCACTGGGCTGTCACGTGATTCCTATGGCTAGATGCCCCATTCGGCTGGAGCTAAACTGCGGTCATCGACAAAAAATCAGGATCGATCCAAAGATGCCCAATAACCTCACACCATCCTCATCATCAACCGGCCTTCCACCTCGACCTCCCGTCAACCAGCCCACTTCAGCCGGCCTTCAACCACCACGAGGCTTGAACGATCAGGCGATCTTAGAATATCTATCGCGGCGTGGATTCGCCAAGGCCGAAGGTGCACTCCGTGCAGAGCTCGCTAATGCCATCTCAAACTCTTCTGCAGCCAAAGGAAGGACAGTTGGGCTAGAGGAATTCGCGGACAAGAATGCTAATACTTCAGATGCCGCGATTGCTGGGCTGGGTAAGAAGAAAGAGGGCGTCGGTAGAAATTTGATTAAGCAACCATCCGAATACGCCAAGGGTTATGAAGGACTGCGCGAGTTTGTGAACAATGTCAGTCTCTTCAACATCACGATTTTTTTATAATTTTTATCATTATTAATCAGTTTCTGATACCCCTTGCCTGTTATGGAATTTGAACAGTCACTAGATATCCATCGCCCTGCATTTACGCCGTTTTTACTCCCTCTATTCGTCCATTCATACCTTGACTTGGTAATGGATGGAAGAAGAGATGCTGCAGACGATTTTTTGCACCGGTAAAATTATCAATCTGAATGTTTGGGATATGAGTATAGAACGATCGATTTGGACACCCCCAATCTAATTTTCATTTTTTTTATCTCTTGCACACTCAGTTTTTCAGCAGACCACGAAATGTCTGAGCCATACTTGGTCCAACATTTAGCATCTCTACGGCATCCTTACCACATCCAAGAATCAGAAATCGCTCAACGATGGAGGCGAGAACGATACGTGATCAGGATCAGCGAACGTGCTAAGAATTTGTTAATGACCTGGCTACAGACAGAATCTCTGGGAGGTGATACCGATGAAAGTAGAGCTAAGGATCGGATGACAAGTACAATCAATGAGAAAGTTCGAGTGGAATGTAACCGCCAGTTCTTTTCTTCACTTGATTTGCCGATATGAACCACTGAACGTTTTTTTTGTTTGCTTTCCTCAGATACCCCCATATCCCTACTCAGTCAATTCCAATCCGGCCTTGAATCTGATTTCGCTCAGCAACAACAACAAACTGCACCAACTGAACCTCCGCTCAAACTTGGGCCTGCCCCCAAAGACCCCAAACTAATGAGGGAAGTATCTAAACTTCTTGCACAAGAAGACGCCCCGCCAAAGTCGACAGAGCCTGGCGATCTTCCAGAGGGTGAAAATGTAGATGCAGCGATGACTGATGGCACGAAGACGACAGTTAATCCTACCAATATCCCCACAACACCAATCATACCTGAAGTTGCCCTATCCGCCTCGGACGTGATCCCGCCGACAACTTCTGATCTTTTACCTTATTCGAGCAACTTCAAAACAATAGACTTGAGGAGAGAGATGGAGTCAATCCGAGAAGCCCAAAAGCGGATCAGACTGGGTCCAGAAGCGTTCAACGATAACAAGCAAGTTGAGAAGGAGGTCTGGAAGCCGAGTGTGTGTGCATTCACGATCCATGATGCTGGGCAAACGTACGGAGTCTATCTGTTTGAACTCTCTGGTTCGATCCCACACCATCTCCTATCAAGTCGCTGATTCCTTCCTCCCAGGACCTAACTTGTCTCACTTCTTTTCTGGCTGCTGTGGGATGATTAGAATGACTGCAGCTAGGTTCTCAGATGACGTGACGATCCTTGGTGCTGGGTTTTCGGAAAGCTACATCAAGCTTTGGAACCTGAAAGGTGAACCATTCGAGCCAATCAGAGATGATGGCACCACTGAGGCTACTAACGTAGGGACTAATGAAGGTATTTTAACCTAACCTCACCGCATAATTAGCCCCTTGAGAGACCTCACTGCCGTTGCTAAGAATTCGACCCTGCTCTTTGACAGCTGAAACGATAAGGAAGATGCGCAAGAAAACGGCCAGTAATTCGATCAAATTGATCGGCCATTCCGGACCAGTTTACTCGCTCTCGTTTGACCCTATTCCGGGGCCATCCTCGCCACCTCGCCATCTTCTTTCGAGCTCGCAAGACTCCACCATCCGACTTTGGTCCTTGGACCTCTTCAAAAACTTGGTCGTTTATCGGGGCCATAGGGAGCCTGTTTGGGATGTCGAATGGGGTCCTAAAGGGATTTATTTCGCATCTGCGAGCAGGGACCGAACGGCCCGTCTATGGTGCTCTGAACGTGTTGGAGCCGTGCGTATGTTTGTGGGCCACTTGAGTGACGTTGATGTAGGTCTTTTGACAATTCCCTCGACCGGTCAACCTAGGCTGATCTCTTTTCTCTGTCTCTCTGGTCGTTGTTATAGTGTGTCAGATTCCACCCTAATTCACTCTATCTGGCCACAGGCTCAAGCGATCGCACCTGTCGGCTGTGGGATGTCCAAAGGGGTAATTCGGTCAGGGTCTTCCATGGACACGAAGGCGGAGTGAATTGTGTTGCCATTAGCCCTGATGGAAAATTATTAGCATCCGCAGGTATGGATTGTTCTCTATGAGATTCAAAACAAACTAAGTTTAGGGTAATTGTTTTTCTAACATGAAACTTTGAATGGGTCCACCTTAGGAGAAGATCAATCGATTAAACTGTGGGATATTGGATCATCACGACTGATGAAGACGATGCGAGGCCATCAATCATCGATCTACTCGCTCAGTTTTAGTGCTGAATCTACGATCCTTGCCTCCGGTGGTGCTGACTGTAGTATTCGAGTCTGGGATGTACAGAGCATGGGGACGGCTGGTCAAATTATCTCTAATCCTATGCTCGATGACCCTCAGGAGTCTGTTGGCCAACTTGGATTGAAACTCCAGGGTGACTCTAAATCGACTGTCAAGTTACTGAGGCGCGGTTTATTCGGCTTGCATGAGTACCGTGATACGTATGTCACCCATCCCATTTCCTCTCCCCCTCATCCGTTCTCACCCTCATCGCTTACTACCCTGTGCCAATCAATCTATGTAAATTGGATTGTGTGTTTGTCTTGGATGGTAGGCCCGATTTGTTACTAACCTTACCAACCCGTCAAACACCAATCTTAAACGTAAGTTTTACAACCAGGAATCTATTACTTGGGGTTGGACCGATGGGAAACAATTCATGATCTTAGCATTCAGAAAGACCCAAACTTTAATTCTTTGTGTTTCTAAACTTTTGTAAATAAATAAGTCTTCACTGGAAATGACCTTTGGGTGTTTGATGAATGAGAAACACCTTGACTGTTGGCTTGGTCGAACTGAGTGTTTACCCTGATGTGTGCTGTCTGTAACCCTGTTTCCCAATCACACCCATCTCTCTCCCTCAACCGAACAACTCATCCCCCGATGGCCAGTCGACCCACCCCTAAGCCAGCCTACCTCTTCAGGCCCACTCACCAGGAACTGATCCGGAACAGCAACACCACTCCCGGCGATCACTCCACCCGAGCCGTCACCCATCTCGAGTTCATCTCCTTCAGTATCCACCACCAACACCATCTCGCTCTGCTCACCACTGACAACTACGGCTGGAACGCAATCTGGAATTTGGACTCCAAGCGAATCCAATCCCTATGGCATCCTCATCCACACACCCAGTCTATCGGTGGCTGTCTCTGGGCTTGCCCACTTGTAACCAATGACCAAGAACGATTCAAGCTCTTCGTCCTGTCGTCAGTAAAAATTACCTATGCACATCCACCTAGCCTGCTTCCTCATTCAGGTCGATCGATTGACATTCATTGAGAAACACCAACATACATATTAGTCAGGGAAGAGATCATCGATTGGTCCTCAGTCAGCTCCTCAACTACACCAACACATCCACCATCTCAACCATCACCAGAGCTAACCTCAAACCGACCCACAAGAACCCTTCCGTTGATGTCTCCATCCTTACCCACACTCCCATCAATGCTATCAACTTCTGCAAGGCTAGTTCAGTCGCCTTACCCTCACACAAGAAAATCCATTCTATCGTCGCCCTTCCCAGTCTAATCTCCGAGGAATTTGTTCGTCCAAACTCATTCTTCCCGTTTTTCTACCCATCATTCACTCAATCTCATCGATCTTTCCATCTCGTTTTTTTTAAAGGTTGATATCTTTGCGATTCAAATCTTCGAAACTCCCAAGATTATTAAGATTTATGAAGGACTAGGGAACAAAAAAGGCAGAGGAAACAGCAACAACCGAACAGGTTCAAACAGACCTCTTTTTAATTAAATAAAAATGTGTTATTTTTTATAAAACAAAAAACAAAAAAAAGGCAAACTAAAGCTTGCTTTTTCTCATGCGTTCATCAGGTTCGGTCGTAGCTGTCCAGCTATATCTGCCGTCGAAAACGACCGGCCTGATACTATTAATGATAGGGTACGAGAGTGGAGAAGTGATCATGCTAAAAAACGAGAAATTAATAGGGCCAGGATCTACCGAGTCGGGTCTTCATGACCAATCCGAAAGATGTATGGAAGGAGGAGATTGGAAAACGGTGGGCGGGTTCAAAGGGCACACAGAGCCGATCCTCTCTATGGCAGTTTCTATCGACCCGCTTGATCGATTGGCCGGGATCGCATGGAGCGTGGCTGCCGATCGGAAGATCGTCCGGTACGAGCTCATGGCGACCGTCTGCGATCCTCCGGTCCATCCATCCACGGTCGTTCGTCCCTCTGACTAACTATCACATGAGATGGATGTTCCAACAGACTGACGAGGAGACTCTTTCCTGTCCAGGGTCATGACTATTATCAAACATCAATGAATCCGCTGGTATTTGAGACCAATCAACCTGGTCGATTCGATGTCCAAGTCCGCTCGGATGGGAAAGTGCTTGGGATATACACCTGGGGCGGCAAGCTGTGGCTGTTCGACACGACGGTCATCAGCCTGGGCGACCCGATGGAGGAGGCCCAGCTGGCAACGGATGGCTTACCGGACGATCCTTCAACCGTCGCCAGGGCCCCACGGTTCACGCTCCGCCCACTTGCCGTCCTCAAAATTCCCACCGAGCCTGACCATCGTAGCGGTGTCCTTGCCTTCGCGCCCTACCCTCCTCTTCTTACCACCTCCTCACCCACTCCCCCTTTCCCTCAAACTACTAATCGGTTGGACTCCTTGGCTGGCTTGGCCTTGCTCGTCGCCTCCGCTACCGCTGGCCAGGTTGTCGCTTGGGAAGTCTTTCCTCCCACGCAATCTTAATTTTTTTCCCCTCCTCCTCTCTACTATCTTCTTTCTCCGCCAACTGTGTGCCCCTTTTTTTAAGTGTTCTCATTCTCAGTAGGTATAGACTATACACAAGAGTCAACATTAACAGATCATACCTAGTAGCTAAGCAAAAAAACATTTAGAGTGATCATTTGATGAGCAATGAACTGCTCTATACATAAAACAAAGACAGAGACAAGTGAGTAGGAAGAAGAAGAAAAAAAGGAAAATTGCACTAGGAAAAACCTATAGTCACTTGTCTACAAGTGATATCAGAAGGTACCAAGAAGGCACCTTTATACTTTGATATGTTACTTGTAGACATGTAATCATTGATTTTTCCCTGTGTAGACTAAGGAGGGGGTCGATTGTAAGAAGTGGCAATCGAAGTAGGAGTAGTTAAGGAAGTACCAAAGCGAGGGGGGCAGAGAGGGGATGAGGAGTACTGAACCGAGGTACGAAGAGTCTTGATAGTTTTTTGAGCGTTAGGGGGAGGACAAGAGCGACGAGGATCGGGAGATGAATGAGGAGAGCAGGTTTCCAAATGAGAGGCTGAACGAAGACCGTGTGACTTGATCGCCTGACTGGTAATTTGGCTCGGATCCTCTTGCTCATCACTATGAATCGTTTCCAACGATTGGTTCACTTGAGCCGTAGGCTTAGGGCCTCCTAAACTACATCTCTCTAGTTGGGAAATCGGACGGAATGTTTGCGACTGTCCCCCTGCTGTGGGATTCAAGGATTGCGTTTCGTCTTGGTGATCTGTCTCTCCATTCTCTGATTGAGATTGCGGCATCTCAATATCCGCTTCCAAGGTCGCAATCGTCTTCTCCTGGATTGCGCACGTTTCTTCGAGATCTTTAACATGCACGTTAAGACGTCCGATCTGAACAGATTGAGCTCTAATCTTCATATTTGCAGTCTCGAGCTGATCCCGTAACTCTTCGACTTGTTGGGCAAATGATTGGACAAGCTCATCGTTCTTGTCCAGATAGATTTTATTCTGTTTCTGAAGTCTATTGAAAGCTTCCTTAGACAATCGTGACTCGGCTTGAGCTTGAGCTAACTCTTGCTTCTGGCGATCCGAGAATTTCTGGTAGAGGATTCGGGCGGGTTGTTTCTCTTCGGTTGCCAACAATGTCTCGAGTGATTTAACTTTGGTGCTCAATCGATTGACTTCGAGTTCAGAGTTCATTAACTGCACGCGTTGTCCGGTCATCTCTACATCTTGCTGTCGGAGTCGATTTTTCAACTTGTCGACCGTCTCCTTCTGCTTCTTCAACTCTTCGACTGTCTCCTTCTGCTTCTTCAATTCAGCTTCGATGCCCGATTTTTCTGGCATCCGAGATTCCAAGAGCGCGTTGGCCTCCAGGGCGCCTTTTAACAACGCCCGCAGACCTGTAACAGACTTCTGAAGCTCTTCTCTGGTCATTTGGCTCTCATCATCCGTGGCGGTTTCGTCAGAAAGAGGCTCAACTTGACTGTGGTATTCAACCGGGGCGGCTTCGTTCGAGAGAGGCTCGAGTCGACTGCGGTCTTCAGTCTTATTCGAGAGAGGTACAGTTTGACTGCTACCCTCAGTCGGGGTGATTTGGATCGGATGAGGCTCGACTCCACTCAGACGAACTTGATCCTCAGAGAGGAGAATAGTTTCAGAATTGCTGTTGCCCAGCTGGCTGGTGGCTGGAGGCAGTGGAGAATCGTCTTGACTCTCGTCCGGAGGAACATCAGTTGGACGAGAGGCAGTCGGAGTTTGTTTTTGCAGCGATGCGGATCCGACTTGGTTGGACAATGCACCATCGACACGATCCGGCAATGGGTTGCGGACATGATCTGACGAGTCGGGTGCAGTACCGGGCTTCTGGGACCGAGCGTTCTGATAAGAAAATGATTGATGTGAATGGGAGTCTTGGGTTGGATGTGAGGGCTCATTTTCAGGATAGCGTGATCGAGGTTCATTGAAATCTTGGGTTGGATCCCCTTGAGTTGGATCCTCTAATTGGGTTGGATTCTCCTGGGTTGGGTTCTCTTGGGTTGGATCATGTTGGTTTTGAGGCCAAGGTACAGTTTCAGGATGGCTTGATCGATGTTCATCGGGGTCTAGGGATAGATCCTCCTGTAATAAATACGAAGGCTTGGTTGGAGGAGGTGTTCGATGCTCATCGAGGTCTTGGGTTGGATGGTCATGGCAGGAATTCTCTTGGGTTAGTTGCGAGGTTTCAATTTCAGGTGGATGTGATCGACGCTCATTGAGACCTTGGAATGGATGGGAAGACTCGGGGTGAGAAAGACTTGATGGATGCTTATCAGGGCCTGGGGATGAATGCGGGTGCGGCGGTGATGAGGGATGCTCATCAGGTTCTTGAGATGGATGGGAAGGCTCAGTTCCAAGATTGATTTTATCATCATGAGGGGGACTTGGGTCAGAGATGTCTGATGATCGTGTATAACGCACTACGTATTCGTGTTTGAAAGAAGAAGAAAAAATGTGAAAACAAAATGAGTGGATGAGAGAAGGAAAGAAAGGCTTCACTCGAAAACTTTAACTCACAAATGTTGCTCGCAAGCTTTGCACGTACGTTCTCACTGTCCCATCTAATGAAATATTTTGGTGGCATCCCAGCAACCGTTTCAAGCCATAATATGATTGAGCCGTTTTTTCTTCTCTTAATTTCAAATCCCACGCAGTCCTTAAGAGAGCATTGTCTGCGTAGTTGATCGAGTTCGTTGGTGGGATCCGCTAAAGGACAAATTGAAACATAATCAATAAGATCTGGGTCTACTGAGTCTAGTGTTGTGAGAACTGGAAATCAATTTACCAAGATAAGAAATGGGGTCTTGGATGAATTCGATGATAAATTTCTTATCTTCGGTACAGATACAACTCTTGGATATGTAATGAGTGATTCTTTGAAGATGATCGGGGTCGTCGTAATCATTGAGACTGGCAATACGCTCGGCAGTTTCGGCATCTGGTTCGTAACTCTGTTGAGGGTGGATAGGTGATTGGTTGTCTGAAGTAGACAGCGGGGGTGGTGGGTTGAGCAAGTTAGCCTGGCCGAGGTTCGAGTATTCATCCTCGACTTCAGTGCTATGGCGACTTGAGGAGTCGCTGGAAAATAGACCCAGCGTGTTGTCTTGGACTCGTGAGGTATCATCGGCAGGTACAGCCGGGTGGTCAATGGGCCCTGAATCCTTGGCTTGTTGGGGTGGATCTTGGTTCGGAGAAGAAGCGACGAGGTGAACACGAGTGGGCTTGACTAGGGTTGTAGTAAACCAATCAGTTTACATTAAATCAAAATGAAAGGCTTGAAAATGAATATATATATATATATATATATATATATATATATATATAAACGCACGCGAAAATTTGGATTTGGGTTTAGTTTGATGGTTTGTTTTGTCAGATTCCTCATCGGTTTGAGTCTCCGGAATGATGGTCCTCTTCAATTTTTGTGATGAGTTGAGGTGAGAAGGAGATTGCTGATTGCCATCGATTGAAGATTGATCGTCGGTGGGGTGGATCTTAGAGGGACTGACTGGGGTGAAAGTTCCTTGAGTCTTCCTTCTCTTGTTTCTGGAGTTTGAAGTACTACATGGGGTGGTAGTAGCAGAATGTTCGACGATCGAAGACCGAGCACTCCTACGAGTTTTCTCGGGGTTGCTTAAGCTTGATGCGTTACTTGACCAGTAAGAGATTGACTGGGATCTGTATTGATTCCGAGTCGAGCTCCTTCTCTTCCTCTTCCTCTTCTTCTCCTTCCAGTCCTCGACTAGTAATCGGTTGGCCAAGGCTTTTGGCTCCCAGGTCGGTTTCCATGGTTTATTGGTAGCTGGGTCGATCCCGGCCCATTGGATGTAGTACCGGTCGCCGCGTTCCTTCAGGATATCGATTGCTTCCCATTCGGTATCTTGGGAGGATGACCCGGCCATCGAGTTGGTTGGTCTCGTTCCAACTTCCGAGCGGTCAAGTGATGGTGTATCTATTTCAAGGTGCTGAAAATTTCTCCACGGGGGTTTTTGATGAAGAACAAGGGGGCGTGACCCACGTAAATCATGAGCCACCCTTTAATTACTAATTCTCAACTAAATGGGACATTTCAACCCTATACTATCTTACCAACCACTTGGGAGACCTACTAGATAGAGTTCTTCTACCTTCTTATTTGATCACTACGCCAGCATGGCTGAGCCTGGAAACATGGCAGAGTGGATAAATTCAAGATCAATGGGTGCAAAAAATAAGTAGAAGAAAATGGCAAAATAAGGGAGAAAAGCTCAAACTAACTAAATCAATAGAGAAAAGAAAGATTATAAACCAAATCACAAAAAGTTGAGTTGAATGAATGACATGACTATAATATTGCAGAGTATAATTATGGCCTCCACTGCCAGCATAATTGCCCAGGTTGCAAGGAGAGTAGTTAATAAGATTTATTGCTGAATTTTTTTAGTATGAGTAATATGTAATGAACAAATGCAATTGTAAGTATTTCTCACAATGTTGGACACAATTGGAGGCTGTCCAGTTACATTTCCTCCTGTCCTTAAGAACTCAACCAAATGATCTCAACCAACCAAGAAAAACAGGTTCAACTTCCTCAAGATCAAAGACAACCAGATACTCATCAACTGTAAATACTACTGTTGGAAATAAATGCTTGTAATGCAATGATACTGATGATCACCAACTAGCTTGACTTGATCCTAACCCCACATCCTTTTCCCCTCTTTGCCTTCCTTCTTAGGATTGGGGAACCCCAATTCCTACTGCTACCAAGGAAGGGTGTGTGGAGTCACACACCCTTCCCATGTGGATCCATACACCCTTCCTGTGTGGAGTCACACATCCCTTCCCAGGAGGGGTGTGCGGGTCACACACCTCTCCTGGGAAAAGGTGTCATGGGTGTGCCACCAGGGGCATGTGTTTATCAACACCATTTTTTTGCAGTTCAAGACAGTTTAATCAATAACAGATTTCCTGTTACTACTACTACTATTATTACCCCCAATACTAACTAAAAACCACTGTGATCAACTTATGTAAGCTGATTAGGGTAAAGCAGAACTGAAGGGGGGAAAGAGATGTCCTTATATATTCAAGAGTAAGAGGTTTGAGCTCCAGGGTAACTCTTGGTGAGGGAGTAATATTGCAGGGGGATATTTTTTGTATGTACTGTAGTGCCTGCCAAATAATGAGGTATTTATGCCTCAGGGACACTTCTTGTAGACCTTGTCTGCCTACATCTCCTGCAATACATGATAACATGTGTTTCTAAGGGAAGCCAAAAAATCTGTTGCCTGAACTACTATTACCTCCTTCGACCCAGAATAGTGGGATCCAAATCCTCTCCTCCCACCTTGCCTCTTCTTCCCTGTATCCTTTGAATTTCCACTTTGATTGAGTGTCAAGAAAAAGGTAATTAATTTTAAAAGCTGAGGATCCGTTCAAAGCTTGATGGAAAAGTAATTGACTGTGCCACATCCAGCTGAGCCTGAAGAGCTGCAGTTTGAAACCCTTATAAATTTATACAACAAGATTAACAAATTAATATAAAATTAGTATCCCATTATACAACTACCTGTCCTGATGAAACTCTACCATTCTTCCTTCAATCCCTGGTGCAGATATGCTCCCCCAAAACTTACCACCTCTGCTGTTCACCTTCCTGGTAAAGATGTCATCTCCAAATATCTTTCAACTCTCCTACCTTGTTTTGGTGGAGAAAAAAACTCCCAATAACTTCCACCTCTTCTATTCCCTTCCTCTGTAATCATGTCCATTGTATATGAGTCCTCAATTCCATTCCCAATAACCCTGTGTTTTACATGTTGAAAGTAATAACACGCTTTCTTCCTCTAGTTGCGGCCATGCGGATTACCACGTCAAAGCCCTTTGATAAAGTTCTCTCATTCTTTTTTTTCTCCTCTTATCTTCTAAATTCATTATTAGTCTCAATCACGCCATGAAAACATCTCGCTTATCCGAAATCTTATCTGAATCCACTAGCTCGACCAAACTCCTTTACATAGTTATAAAACTCCCAACACTTGCCATCTTCCTTCCTCCCCCGAGGAACCTCATCGCTCTACATCAAATCCCTAGTCCCATCCAAATCAACTTGTTCCTCCAATTATCCTGTCACTCGCGTCCCTATCACTCAACACCTGACACTTACACCATCACTTCCCCTTTACTTCCTTTCTACCCCATTTTTCTCTCCATCTCGTCACTTGCGCCCTATCTTCCTACTTGCTCGACACCTGACAAAAGATCATCTCTCCCATCTAACTCCTGAATCCCTCTTGCGATTGTATGTATTCTGTTGAGATTTCAGTCGAACTGGATCAATGTTGAAGTATCCACACTGGAGAATTGCCAGTACTTCAATTCTACCTCTTCCTAGTCTGCTCAGGACGAACTCCATCTCGAACTCTCCACTTTCTTCAACATCCTCGATTCCTCAAGATCTCCATCTTCAAATTCACAATCAACCGTCGTCGCTCAAGATCTCAATCTTCAACGACAAAATCACTGGTAGAATCTGTAAAGTTCAACTCACTTTTGACGACAACTGAAACATAACACTCACTCCTTCCGTCTGATTCCTTCTTACACTTAAAGCTGATTCTCCAACTTCAAGATATTATCTTGCTTCCTAGTATTATCTCCCATCACAACTGTTTATTGTTTGTCATTGTCTCTCTTTTTTTCTCTCCTTTCCTCTCCAGTCTCCTTCTCTCTCTAACTATGCTTGTCAATGAATTAACCACCCTCTTATCTTCACCCACTATCTCAGGTTGTTTTACTTCTCGTCTTCTTCTTTTTAAGTCCTCCACTCTACATCCTCCTAGTTCCATTTGCTTTTGGTAAATTTCTCTCTTCTAAAAAATCATCTCTTCTTCTCTTTATCTCTTCATGTCATTGACCTTATTTTTCTATTTTTAGTCTGGTTTCTGTTTGCAATCATAACCTCAAAAGTTGTTCACGATTAACAGTCGAAATCCGCTTTAACCAACGACGCTAAATACAATCAAACAGAACCAGACAACTGCATCTCGTCGCAATGGAAAATATCAACCCTACTATTCTCAAGACGACGATGGAGGCAATTCCCACATTGAACGAAGAAAACTTTTCAAGCTGGCGTACTCGCATTACCGCACTCTTCAAACTTGGAGGATTAAAAGACCAAATGATCCAAGGTGCTCCTGCTCTCGAGGACGACGACAACACTATCCTCTGCGCTATCATCCTCGCTAAGGTTTCCTCGACTACCCACAACAACGTCGTGACCTCAGCAAACGAGGACAACGCGCAACTGCTCTGGAAGGCGATTCTCAAGCGGTTTGTCTCTAAGGAACCGGCTAATCGTGCAAGAGTATACAATCAATTTGCGAGCATCACATTCGACGTCAGCAACATCGAAAAGTTTATCACCGATGTAAGAAGCTCCGTGACCAAAATGGAGGACGTCGGTATCAATCTTCCTGAAGACATCTTAACTTACGAGTTGTTGAGAAGGCTTCCAAACAGCCTTGATACCATCAAGCAAAACATTACCCACTCAAAAAACGGCGAGGACATAAGTCCTGAAGTTTTATTAAACCATCTCGAGATCCATATGAATGAAGCGAAACTGACGAGCACCTCAAGAAGCGAGTCGATTGGTACAACTATGATGACGACTCAAGACAAGAGATGCCGACCAGGATATCATAATCCTGAAGCTCCACACTCTCGCGACCGCTGCTGGTCCTTACATCCAGAAAAGAAGGAGGCTCATTTCAAGAGAATGCAAGAATTCAACGTCAGCTGTTTCTCCACTTTCTCTTGTTATCGACCCCATCTTTTCGTCCTGGACTCTGGATCAACATCCCACATGGTATCTGATAAGAGTCTATTTGTGAATCTAGACGAAGCCGAACAAGGAATGATTAATACAAGTTGCGGCGATAACACTCTAAAAATAAAAGGAAAGGGAACTATTTCCTTAAAATTTCAAGATAAAACTTTCAAACTTCACAATGTTCTTTACGTACCAAATATCAAAATCAACTTGTTATCTCTTCGCCATCTCCTGCTTGAGCAATACAATGTAATCTTCTCTGTCAATCATTTTTCCATCAAGAAAAACGGTGAACCATTTCTTGAAGGACACTATAGTCAGAATTTGCCAGTACTGAAGCTCGAATCAAATAAACAATTTACTCATCTGAGCTCAGCCGAACTGCTTCACAAGTCCTTGGGTCATGTTAGTTACAGCCGAATCAGGAACAAACTCGGAATACCTGTCTCTGCTCCTGAAATCTGCAAATCATGCGCTCTTGTAAAAATCACGAAGGCATCATTCAAGACGAGATCCTCTCGAGTCTCAAAACCTTTTGAAGAAATCCATCTGGATCTCATCGGACCTATTAGTCCTATGTCCCATCGAAAACACAAATACATTCTCACCATGGTCAACGCCTTCTCTCGATTTTGTGCCGCAATTCCTTTGGTAGGAAAGGATAATACCTTCTCTGCTCTTACTTTTGCTCTAGACGTGGAAGCTAAGCGATTGGGATACTACCCCTCTGTCCTACACTCGGATCGCGGAACCGAGTTTACCAACGCTCAGCTCACAGATTATTGTCAAAATCATGTCATTCGGCAAAGATTCTCAGACGCCTACACCCCCCAGCAAAATGGACTGGCCGAAAGATTTAATCGGACTATCCTTGAATCCCTGAAAACGATCATCGTCGACTCAGGCCTTAGACAAAATTTGTGGAATGAAATACTCAGCGCAACGACATTGTCATTGAATCAAATCCCCACCCATTGTAGCAAGAAATCTCCACACGAACTCTTCAAGGATGAGAAGGTTCCTATGAGCTATTTTCGTCCCGTCGGTAATCCTGTGATTGTGCTTTCAAACGAAAAGAGATCCAAGCTTGAACCTCGGGGACAGATGGGAAGGCTTATCGGATTCAATCTGGAGCTGAAATCCTATCGCATTCTAACCGAAGATGGTCTTATAGTGAACTCCAAAAGTATTCACTTTCTTGAATATGATTCATGTAAATCTTCTGACATAAATCATAACAGCGTCTTGATTGAAGAGGACGAACCAACTATTGCAAAAAAATATTCCATCGAGACGATTCCTGACACTCCTGATGTCAAAATCGAGGAAGACGAATCAATAGAGGACCAAAATTCTACGGAGGATGAAAATGAATCCGGTGACAACGACGACTTTGCTGTGGATGATCTGATCCCTGTAGCAGATCCACCTCCTGCCAGAGTCCTTCGTGATCGAACTCTTCAAATTAAACCGGCTAAATACTCTCATCTTACTACCGACCCGAAGACCTTCAAGAAAGCCCTAGCTAGTGACGAATCTACCGAATGGTTGGAGGCAATTGATACGGAATTAAATAACATCGAGCAGCATGAAGTTTGGGAGGATCAAAACGAAACCCCAAAGAAACCTCTCTATTCAACGTGGGTATTCAAGACTAAGCCGGCTACTTCCTCAAGCCCAGAAAAACGGAAAGCCCGGTTGTGCATTCAAGGTTTTCTCCAAACGTTTGGGGAGGATTTCTTTGAAACCTACGCTCCCACCGGAAAATTTCCCTCCTTACTCACGCTCCTCGTGCTGGCTATCGACTTGAAACTGCCCATTCGGCAGTTTGACGTCAAGTCTGCTTTTCTGTTTGCTCCTCTAGATGAGGAGATTTGTATCAAGACGCCGGACGGATCAAATCGATCATCCCCTTATCTCAAACTCAAGAAGTCTCTTTATGGACTCAAACAGGCACCAAAAAACTGGTATAACACCTTAACTACTTGGTTTGAAGAGATTGGTTATTCTCCATCGATCTCCGATCCCTGCTTATTTATCCATGAGAAGAAAAATTCCTTCATTTTCTTCCATGTAGACGATCTCATTGTTGTGGATCAAATTGACATCTTCGAGGATCTTTTCCTCAAACGTTTCCCGAATTCGACCGCTCACGAACCAGACACATTACTGGGAATGAACTTGAAACTATCACCTGACTCAATTGAACTTTCCCAGCCAGCTCTCATAGAAAAGGGACTAAACTTACTCGATCTTTCTGACTGCCGTTCCGTAAAAACACCCTTGTCCCCTGCTGTGCAACTCCATACGGCCTCAGATGAGGACCATCAAGCATTTCTCAAATTGAAGATCAACTACAGATCGTTTACGGGCATGCTCAATTATCTTGCATGCCGAACCAGACCTGACCTGGCCTCAGCAGTCTCCATTCTCTCCAGGTTCAATCAGAGACCCGGTCTCTCCCATTGGAAAGAGGTTCTTCATTGTTGGAAGTACCTACAAGGAACTAAGGGCTTTACTCTACTGTTGAGACCATCATCAGATCATCTGGCTGACCGTATCAAATTCTTCACCGACGCAACATGGGGAGAAGATCAAGAAACGCGCATATCGCAGAGCGGCTCTCTCGCTTTTTGGAAATCGTGTCCAATATTATGGAACAGTAAGAAGCAAAGAAATATCACTCTATCCTCGACAGAATCCGAGCTGAATGCCTTATCCGATGGCGAGCAAGAAAGCCAGTGGCTTAAGTTCCTCATTGAGGAGCTTTGGAAGACAAGCCTTCCGTCAACATTGTTTCATATTGATAATAAAGGCCTAATGGAAAAGCTGAAGAATTTCGGTTCCAACTCAAAAACCAAACACATCGACATCAAGGCGAAGTCTCTCAGGAAGAAATATAACTCCAAAGAAATTGAAGTCAAACTCGTGCCAACTGCAGAGATGTTAGCCGATTCTCTCACGAAAGCTGGACCTCATTCTTCATTACAACAGCTTCAGTCCGCATGCTTCAACGGTTCTTCATCGTCAAGCAAGGAGGGCTGTTGAGATTTCAGTCGAACTGGATCAATGTTGAAGTATCCACACTGGAGAATTGCCAGTACTTCAATTCTACCTCTTCCTAGTCTGCTCAGGACGAACTCCATCTCGAACTCTCCACTTTCTTCAACATCCTCGATTCCTCAAGATCTCCATCTTCAAATTCACAATCAACCGTCGTCGCTCAAGATCTCAATCTTCAACGACAAAATCACTGGTAGAATCTGTAAAGTTCAACTCACTTTTGACGACAACTGAAACATAACACTCACTCCTTCCGTCTGATTCCTTCTTACACTTAAAGCTGATTCTCCAACTTCAAGATATTATCTTGCTTCCTAGTATTATCTCCCATCACAACTGTTTATTGTTTGTCATTGTCTCTCTTTTTTTCTCTCCTTTCCTCTCCAGTCTCCTTCTCTCTCTAACTATGCTTGTCAATGAATTAACCACCCTCTTATCTTCACCCACTATCTCAGGTTGTTTTACTTCTCGTCTTCTTCTTTTTAAGTCCTCCACTCTACATCCTCCTAGTTCCATTTGCTTTTGGTAAATTTCTCTCTTCTAAAAAATCATCTCTTCTTCTCTTTATCTCTTCATGTCATTGACCTTATTTTTCTATTTTTAGTCTGGTTTCTGTTTGCAATCATAACCTCAAAAGTTGTTCATATTCATCTTACTCACTTTTGATATCTCACTTGTGTTAATTTTATTCTTTTTTAGGTCTTCCTCCCTTTTATCTGTTATCCTGTCTTTGTCTCTTCTCACTCGTCAAACAAGTGATTGCCCTTAGGTAAGTTTTTTCTTTCTTTTTATTTTGCTAGTCTTCATTGTTTCTGATTGAAATAAAAACCTTAGTTTCTTTGAAATCTTAAAGATTTACAGTCTCGATAGCTACAATCTCTTTGAAACAATCAACAAGGGCAATCCAACATGACTGAGAATGACAAAATTGTCAAAAACAATATTCCTCTACTGGACGGCAATAACTACACCGTGTGGAACTCTTGGATGAATTTTTTTCTCCGTGGACAGAAGGTCTACTTTCCCTGCATCACAAAAATGGATGAAGCTCCCATCGATGTTAAAACCACCTACCTTGAAGCCAACAACCAAGCCATATTGTTCATTGTCTCTAGAATAAATGAGCGATGCTATAACGAGGTCATCAACAAAACAACAATTGATAGTGCCGTCGAACTCTGGACCAAAATATCAAACCAATATGCATCAAAATCCGTGATCAATAGGGGTCGTGTCTTCATGAAGTGATCCGCCCTCACGTACTCAGGAGATCTCCAAGTCTTCATCAACAAAATGCATGTCGCCCTTCTGGAAATCGAATCAGTCGGTATTGAAATTCCACCGACCATCATCTCCTACGTAATACTCGGAAAATTGATGAAAGCAAAAGGCTTGGATCAAATTGTTGACAAAATAGCTATGGCCGAGGAGTCCGTTGAAACGCCATACTTGGTACTTGAAGCACTTCAAACCTTCAAGACTCACCATCTAAATAAAGATCTGACTGACTCTTCATCCGCCTTGGCTCTTGTCAACGCCGCCCCTTCTTCAATGTTTCCCAGTAAAATCATTCACTACTGTGGAAACGGCCGACACAATCCTTTGTCAACCTCACACACCGAAGAACGTTGCTTTAATAAATTTCCTCATTTAAAAGAAGAATTTCTTAGAAGAAAAGGAAAAGGACCCACCAACACAACCGCAAGCTTCGCCCACGCAACCGTTCTCATGGTCACCACCTTGTCTGTTGAGAATAATCTGTTTGTCCTCGATTCAGCCGCCTCTCACCACATGATCCGTGATCAATTGCTGTTAAAAACCTTCACTCCTGCCAACATCAAGGTCAGAACTGGAGATCCCACCACCCCTTTAATCGCTGAAGGATACGGAACTGCGACCATCTCCTGCGGTGGCAAAATCATCCATCTTATTGACTCCCTATTTGTTCCCCGCATCTCTCAACAACTAATTTCCCTGGTCCAGCTGATTGAGAAATCTCTCACCATCAACAAGATTGGAAACACCTTCAATGTTTCCTCACCAACATCAAAACTCTTTGAAGGACACGTAAAGGATAATCTTCTTTTTGTTGCTACTCGCAGACCTGTCGCTTATCTGTCCGCAAGATCAAACGGATCCTTGATCTGGCACCACCGCCTCAGCCACCCCAGCAACACGATTCTCAAAAAATTGCAACTCCCACTTCCCGGCTCCACTGACTGCTGTGTATGTTCTTGTTCCAAAATGACTCTACTTCCATTTTCCAGCCATTTTTCCCCGGCTCTTTTTCCTCTTCATCGCATCCACTTGGATCTCGTTGGCCCTGTCAATCCATCCTCCGTTTCTGGTTTCCGGTATTTTTTAACATGTGTTGACCAGTTTTCATCCTTTAAATTTGTCCGCTTTCTCAAATCAAAGGCCGACACATTAAGTGAATTGAAGAAATTGGTCGCTTTGATGGAAAACGAGCAAGCCGCAACTGTCAAAGAAATTGTATCTGACAGAGGAGGAGAATTCGTCAATCAAGAGTTTGATGACTTCACCTCTGAAAGGGGCATCAAGCACACCTTGTCGCCTCCCTACACCCCGGAACACAACGGCTTTGCTGAAAGAGCAAATTGTACCATCATTGAAAAAGCCCGCTGCATCCTCATGACTAGCAAACTTCCTTGCTCCTACTTGGCGGAAGCTGTCAACTCGGCCACATTTGTTTCAAACATGCTCCCAACTGCATCTTGAGGAAACACATCCCCTTATGAACTGTGGTCAAAAGCCCAACCCCCCATTTCTCATCTTACTACTTTTGGCTGCCTGGCTTACATATCCGTCAGAAAGTCTCATTGTTCTTGGAAGTTTGGTGCCACCGGCGAGCGAGGCATCTTCATTGGTTATGAAAACAACGGTACGACCTTCAGAATCGTGCGACTCAGGGACATGAAGCTCATCCCAACTCGACATGCCCGCTTCAGTGAGTTGGAATTTCCAGGCATCAGTGAGTCTCCTGGCACTCCTGAGGACATTGATTTTAACAATGATGACTTCTTTGACTGCTCTCCACCTACAGTTGAGTCTCCCATCAAGGAAGCTACTGAAACAGCTGCCTCTCAAGAAACCATTGCGACACCTCCTGCTCCCATGAGAACATCATCCTCCCCTATTCCAATCCCCCCAACATTTCCTCCTGCTTGTAGCGAAATCATAGGAGACATTTCTGCTGCAAACATCCTTGATCAACCATGTTGTCCCCGGGCTTTCATCATGAGCGCCGACGAGGAGATCCCGGCCCATTATCATGCCGCTATCACTGGCCAACACTCCGCCCAATGGAGAACAGCGATTGACAAAGAATTAACTGCCATGAATCGCCTGGGCGTCTGGGACATTGTAGACCTCAATCCGGAAATCAAGATGGTAGGGACCACCTGGGTATTTCGAATTAAGCAATCTCCTCCCGATGGCGATCCTGAATTCAAAGCCCGACTCTGCGCCCAGGGCTTCTCCCAAACTCATGGGGTCAATTATTCAAAAACCTTTGCCCCAACCGGCCGCCTCAATTCTCTTCGTGCTCTCATCTCTCATGCGGCCATCAACAACCTCAAGTTTGGCCAACTCAATGTAAAAACCGCCTTCCTCAATGCTGACCTTGAGGAACTTGTTCATCTCTCCATCCCACAAGGTGTCAATTTGGATCAAAAACGCTTCTGCTTACGTCTCAAAAAAGCGATCTATGGCCTCAAACAGGCTCCCCTTGCGTGGTATAACTGTCTGTCAACCTATCATCTTGGTCAGCGATCCCTGTGTCTTCTTTCGGCCTTCTCTCTCTCCCCTCTGGTTATTTTTACACGTCAACAACATAGCTGTGTTTGGCCAAGAAATTACGGATTTCAAATCAGAGATTGGCTGTGAATTTGACATGAAGGACCTTGGCCAAGCTGACTTGCTCTTGGGCATCAAGATTCACCATGACCCCAATGCTGTTATCCTTTCCCAACGACACTCCGTTGCCTCCCTCCTCGAACTCTATGGAATGGGTAATTGCCGTCCTGCCGCGACTCCTCTTATTCCAAACGTTGTCCTTGCTAAAGCCACACAGGTGGAAATTGACCACTTCAAATCTCTTGGCGTCAACTTTTGTAGCGCGGTTGGAGCACTCAGTTACCTCAGTACTGCCACCAGACCCAACATCTGTTTTGCTGTGAGTCACCTGTCACAGTTTCTGGAAAACCCTGGCATCCTTCACTGGGAAGCTTTCATCCATGTGCTGCAATACCTCTCTGGCACCTCCGACTATGCCCTAGTCTACAGCCAATCCTCTCGCCCCTCTCTGAACGGTTACACAGACGCTGACTGGGGCAACTGCCTCGTCACTCGCCCCTCGGTGACCGGCTTTCTCACCTTGCAAAATTCACACCTCATCGGTTGGCATACGAAGAAACAGCCAGCGGTTTCTATGTCTTCATGTGAGGCCAAATACCACGCACTTGTGGACTACTCTGCAGAACTTCTGTGGCTTTGTCAATTCCGAATCGAGGTTGAAATCTCTGTTGACAACTCCCCGATTGTTGTTCATGAGGACAACCAGGGATGCATTGCTGTGGCAAACTCTGAAGCTAACTCCAACAGTCGCCGCCTCAAACATGTTGAAATCCAGCTTCACTTCATCCAAGAAGTCATCAAAAACAATCAAATCAGACTCGAGTATACCTCGACATCCAACATGCTTGCAGACTTTCTCACTAAATTTGTTCCCCGTCCTTCCCTGCTTCGTTTGCTGGTTCCTATTGGACTGCTTCGACTAGAGGAAAGGGGGGGTGTTGAAAGTAATAACACGCTTTCTTCCTCTAGTTGCGGCCATGCGGATTACCACGTCAAAGCCCTTTGATAAAGTTCTCTCATTCTTTTTTTTCTCCTCTTATCTTCTAAATTCATTATTAGTCTCAATCACGCCATGAAAACATCTCGCTTATCCGAAATCTTATCTGAATCCACTAGCTCGACCAAACTCCTTTACATAGTTATAAAACTCCCAACACTTGCCATCTTCCTTCCTCCCCCGAGGAACCTCATCGCTCTACATCAAATCCCTAGTCCCATCCAAATCAACTTGTTCCTCCAATTATCCTGTCACTCGCGTCCCTATCACTCAACACCTGACACTTACACCATCACTTCCCCTTTACTTCCTTTCTACCCCATTTTTCTCTCCATCTCGTCACTTGCGCCCTATCTTCCTACTTGCTCGACACCTGACAAAAGATCATCTCTCCCATCTAACTCCTGAATCCCTCTTGCGATTGTATGTATTCATCTTACTCACTTTTGATATCTCACTTGTGTTAATTTTATTCTTTTTTAGTTCTTCCTCCCTTTTATCTGTTATCCTGTCTTTGTCTCTTCTCACTCGTCAAACAAGTGATTGCCCTTAGGTAAGTTTTTTCTTTCTTTTTATTTTGTTAGTCTTCATTGTTTCTGATTGAAATAAAAACCTTAGTTTCTTTGAAATCTTAAATTACATACTCCTTTTTCCTGGTGTAGATTTGTGTTGTATATTGATTCTATTAACATCCATCCTCTTTTATTGAATTTTGTTTTCATCAATTCTGTCCTGATTAATATGCAATGAGCTTTGGGCATTGTGACACAGATTTAACACCACAACATCTCAACCCGTTTAAACATGGTTGCTCTCACCTGATAAAATATAAGCAAAAGGGGTCAAACTTATATTTATCTCACATTGGTTGAGACCAAAATCTTCTTAATTGGTTGGGAAACTCCTAGTGTAACTGGGATGACTCCAACCTAGGAAACAATTCTGGCAGTGGATCTACATGAGGAGTGTTTGAAAAAGTTGCATAGTTGAAGTACATATTGATGTCATTGTTGGGTGAAAGGATTTGGGAATTGAACAAGGTGGAGATAGAGAACCTTGAGTTATTATTTCTTGTATGAAATGAAAAAAGCAGGAAATAGGTAAAAAAAGCAGTAGCAAGGATGGTTGATAAGGTTGGTAAATGCTGGTAAATGTGTATGAATGTGGGGATCAAGTTTTGTGAGAGGAGAGGGCTGTTAAAGTAGAAATTCTGAGGCCTTGGAGGCAAACCAGAAGCTCTAGTTTTATCTTTCAGAGCTTCTGCTAGCACCTGCTTACCTTTACTTTCACTTGAGCAAACATGATGCCTTGTTACATGGTCACAGGGCCCAGGGGTGTTTTTCTATCTTTCAAAGGTGAGCGGGTGTCTTCCTTCCAGTTTGATTGGACCATGGAAACTCTTATGACCAAGTTTCTTGGCATACTTGGCCCTAGTGGACAACAATATGGTGCCACATTGTTTGTCATGGCTATACTACAGGGACTGCCACACAAATATAACTAAGGTTATGATAATGAATTTTGCAGCTGTGCGGCAGATATCAAGCCTGGGGTTTACAGTAAGTGAGGGCCTGGGACCCTCTTAATTTGGATTTGAGAACAGAGAAGCACAACTCAATTGGGTTTATTTCTGGGCAGGAGGGGGGGGGGGAAGATAAATTAACCAAAACCCAGCTGCATTGCACAGTTGCTGGACTTGAGGGCCATAATGGATCCAAGTTTTATCACACAGAAGAACATAATCGAGTGCTGGTTGCCTATTCATAAAAGGAAGCTACCCACAGAGGAGAAAAAGATGCATAAAACTGAACTGTTCATGGAACAAGAACAATTTTTCAACCGTGAACAGGAAAGGGACTCACCCAATACCACTTGAGAAAATGCTCATATCTCTTCCCATTGAATGTGTCTTCACAGACTGTTACAGCAAGTAACCCATTAATTAATGAATTAATTGATATCCCTGGGAGTATGCTCAGCTGCTCCGGATCTTTTTGGACAATGTAGTGGGTGGAGGGAGTTCCTTGGGTCACAAGAAAAAGTTTGAAGGGAGCCTGGTCACATATGGCACTCTTGTCTGGTGGTAGCAGGAGAACAAGCTGGAGAATGAAGTGAGAATACTAAGGGTTCAGCTTCTTTGGTGCTCCAAGTGTTTTGACTCCAGCCAGATCTCTGACAAAACCTTTTGTACATTTGTAAATCTTGAGCCACCAAAGAAACAACTGATTGGATATGGTTTTTCTCAGTTCATGTTGAATTGAGTCTCAACAGTCTGAAGGGACATCCTGACAGCCAAAACTGTGGTGGCTGCAGGATAGGCAGAAAAACCCATTCAATGGATTGGGGGGAGGGAGGTATTTGTTGGGAGTTGTTTTGTTTTTCAAGGCGAGTCTCTTAAGTGGCTCAACCTTGAATCTAACTTAGTGTTAAATTTATGAGAAAAGAGGAGGGAAAGATTTGGTGAACAGACTCAAGGGAAACTCAGGATGGGAACTGCTTGAAACTGAGGAGAACTGATGAGTTGTTATTACTTGGAATAGGCTATGTATTTATAGACTAGTTACAAGTGTTTAGTTTGTGGTTGATGAATAAATAATGAATAATGAAAAATAATGAATAAATAATAAGAGATAACAATGGAAGAAGATGGAAGAAGATAATTTGATTTGAGTCTTTCTAGGTCAACAAAAAGTAACTACTACAACAGGGATCAATGTCTACAAGTGTGTGGTAAGTTATTGTAAATTAGTCATTTTAGAGTCATCAATGCAAAGATCAGTCCAACTAATCATAGTCATCAATGCAAAGATCAGTCCAACTAATCATATTATATATATTTATGCATATTTAAGGGTCTTTTGGGGAAGAGGAGACAGAATTGAAACACTTAGTATGTCAGCTTGCTACTATGACAGAGCAACCTGTCACAAGTTTCCTACAAAATTATTATAAAAAAATATATAATATCAAATAATAGTTACAATATTATTTGATATTCTGAATCTACACTAAAATTAACCTAGGGTACCTCGCTCACAGGTACCCCTAAGTCTCACTCCTTCACTATGTCAATTAGCATACAAGAATTAGCAAGTACCTTTAATAAAAGGCACTTGCATCAATTAATGCTTATATATGTAAATACATATGCTTAAACCCCATTTCCAGTCACGGCAATGAGGTGTTGTGTAAATTAGGGGAGATAGTGTAAATACACTGTGTTTTACTCAAACCCTGCGTACCGCAGTCCGCAGAACTTGAAGTTCAACCCGCGTGACTGAAAGCCCGCACCAAAGTTGGGATATAAGCCCCCGCGCAAGCATTAAGCCCCTTACAGGCTCTCAGCCGGCACGCAGACTCCACAGTCACTCAGGTAAGGTACACCCAAATCAGTAAAAACACACCCCAGTGACCTCATTACATATGTTACATATGTAATAAAGGTTACTGGGGACTAAATAATTAATTATATTAGATTGTATTATTATTTATACATATAAATAAAAATATACTGACTGAACAAACAGTACAAAACAATACTGTGGCTTATTATAAAATACAAGTAAGCCACTAGTATTAAATCTATAACAACCAGTACTGATGTACTACAGACTGTAAGTCAACATAAATAAATAAATACACTAATAAAATCAATTGGTGACGTGTATTCAAAGCAGGGGCTGCTGAAGCGTCACCAAGAAAGCAAAAATGGCCAAAATGTGGTCCAAAGATCCCCCAAGTTGGCCAATAATACCTACAGGGTCCCCAGAGGGAACTCAAGACTATTTAAGGAGCTCTTCAACCGCCCCAAAGAAGGCTCCTCATGCTTCCCAATACCCACTAACAACCTTACCCACTTCTTATTAGATATATATCTTTATACCACAGTCTGGTAAGCTTCTTGGTAGTTATTCTTGAGCCCTGTCTTCCCCAACAACTTCACAGTGACCATCCAGCTCCACCATCCATCCATCCAAGCGCTTCAAACTGTCCAGTTTCACACAGAATATCCCCAAGATCCCTCAAGGTTTATTACTAGTAAGTAATAACCCTTTTTCTTGAAGATATTCCCCACTTTCCTGTCCTGCGATTAACCACCCCTGTTCAAACAGGCCCCAGTGTTCCAGGTACCTAAATCCTCTGCAATTTATTTGTAAGATACCTTAGAGGGATCTAAACCACCCCTGATTTATCAGGCCCCTCTGGTTTTAATTATATTAAATTTATTTAATATAATTATTACCACCTTTTTCTCTAAATTTTACATCACAATTCCCCCATATTATTTGGGAATTGTAACTCTTTTACCTTACCCAGAGTTTACCACTCTTTTCCATTCATGCTTGTACCACCTGTAGCTAGAAGGACTTGTCCTTGGCATCAGGGAGGCTGACAATTGGGGGTCTGGCCGGGAATTTTCAAATTTATTTTTGAAATAAAAAACCCGTAATTTGTATATTTTTTTTTACAAAAAACTCCACATAAAAAACCAATAAAACATTATCTTATTTTTTTATAAAGGACCTTATCCCATAATAAATTCAAAAACTACTAAAAAAAAACTGTTTTGCCTTATTTTTAATGTTTCTTCAAAAAACCAAACCAACAAAAATTAATAAAAAAAATCGTAAGTTTTTTATTTTTGTTAAAATTATACACAATTAAATACATACTGATAAAAAAATTCTAAAATATTACAGTATTACTTACTTACAAGTCTTCATTTTTTACTCATCTGCGGCGCGTACAGTGAACCTCAAAGAAAACGCCACTCTTATACAACACTATCTTCGAATTCTTCGCCTGAAAAAGGAAGAAGACATACACAATTATCGCCCCACTGATTGGGACCTTCTTACAGAAGAAGAACGCATAATCCTCGCCGCCTATCACTCTCACCTAAGAGAAGAAAGAAACCTAGAAGTGGAGATTACTCTCCACAATTACTTACAAGAATTAAAACTGAAGAAAGACAGGATAGCTAAGGAAAGATATCAGGAAAGAAGTACGCTTTATTCTTTCCTTAATATATTTTTTTTCTGCACCTACTTATCCACACATCTCTTTTCAGTGGAATCCTTTGAAAAATCTACCCAAAAGGAAACAGCTCCCACCGTCGACGCTGAAAACAATAACCAGCCCAGTAAGTACTTATTACATATAAAAATACATAATAAAACATAACCTATAATGGCTAAATCCACCAGGTTGACCAAGCCAGAACTTCGAGGTCTCCTACCCTGTCCAACAAGAAATCGCGGCGGCCAAGGAACTGCACCAGCGCGTCAAGGATCTGAATATGACGAACATAACGCGCAAGGGCCCTGTCCCAGCCACGCCGGAGGCCACCCCAACTACCCAAGAGCTCCCGACGACGCCCCAAGAGCTCCCACTTCCTCAAGTGGAAGCAGAAACCCCCATGGACGTCGACAAGAGACCCCAAGAGTCGTCCGCAGTTACCCAGAAACCCCCTTCAACCCCAGAAATCCAGGTCCTCTTGAAAGAAGACCAGATCAGACACTGGGTGAAAGAGCACGTTTCAATTTGGAAACAGTGCCAAGTCTCCTTAAGGCAGGGGTCTACAGAAGAGCTGAGAGCCTTGCTGACTACGGCGCAAGACAGCCAGAAGGCTCTCCAGAAGCTTATCCCCAACAAAGAGATAGAGGCTTACGTGAAAGGGTGGAACCCCTGGGAAGAGAAGAAGATCCACTTCCCAGCGCCGCCAAAGAAGAACACCCTGAAGTCCAAAAAGCACGACCAGGGGAAGAACAGGAGCTCCTCCTCCATCAATTTCGACGACCCAGTCAAATGGAAGAAGGCCACAGATCTCCTTCTCATTGCGGCCAATATTTACAAGAACATAGATTAGATCCATCTGTAATACACTCTTTGTTTGACTCCATAGAAGCGCTTAATAATAATTTAACTACTTTAGATATTAACAATGAGGCCAATTTAAAAATAATTGTTAATAAAATAGAAAGCAGCTTAGAAGGAATAAAAGATAACATTACTGCGCGCACCATGAGAATCCTGCAAACACTGGATAAACCTTTACCCCTTGAGTTACCAGTGCATCATAGTGACACCTTGTTGGGAATCAACAAAAATAGTGAGAACGTTAAAGAAATAACAAAAGAAATTAACAAAAATACAAATGATACTTTAGATGTTCTTGAAGAAATGCAAACTTCCCAAGTAACAATGGCAGAATATGTTATTAATTCCCTCAAAAGGCATGAACCAAATAACAATAAATTAGAGGATTTAATCATAAATCTTAATAACAATTTTAATACAAAATTTGAGAAACTAGAGGAACAAGTAAACAACAAATTATCTGTCCTTACTTCTGAAATTGAATCATTGAAATTAAAAGACAATGTAATTTCAAAATTAACAACTATCATCTCAGGTATAGAATCCTTGAAAGAGGAGAAAATAAACCCACAATACCATGAGCCTCACAGACCCAGCAGCTCATACAGTGAAGAAGAGATGGTTGACCAAGCAACAAACAATTGGAATAAGTATGGTGACAAGGTACCTGACAGTAAACCCACCACGTATCTTAACAGAGATGAAGCTCCTCACCTCAATATTAATTCTAATTATTATAACAACAAAGAGGAGAAACAAAACAACCCATATAAGAATCTCCAATACTTGAGTCCCAACATTGTCCCTCAAGAAAAACATAGCGCCCCCAATACCAATAGTGCCCAACCTAGGTATAACAATCCTTTCATGCAGAATAGACCTATGACCAAAGATACCAGAATGTCCACTCCTTACAGAAACTCTGATATGACTGCTATACACAAACTTATGCCCCCCTTAAAAGACTGGCCCAAGTTTGATGGTAAAGGAGAATATGACCACATGAGTTTCATAGAGTACATTGATCATATAGTGAGAACTTACCAAGCTGATGATGAAGTCATCACATCAAGACTTACTGTACTATTTGAAGGGATGGCTTCTACTTGGTTTATTACTAAAAGTAAAGCTGTAGGACACCAATCTTGGTCAGTGTGGAAAGAATTAATCAAAGCCCAGTTTGGTACCAGAATTTGGAAAAATGAAAAGCGCCAAGCCTTTGAAAAAGATTACTTTGATCCAACCACAGAAAGAGCTTCTGAATGGTGTTTGAAACAAAGAAGAAGAATTGAGTGTGTGTATGACAGAGTCTCTGATGAAGAAGCCAACAACAGATTACTGAGTCAATGTAAAGGAAATCTTGAGAGTATAATGAGATGTAGATTCCCCTCATTAGATGTAGACCTGACAGAATTCAGTAGTGTATTAAATGAAATGGTGGTCCTTAATGGATGGAACAAGAAGTACATCAGAAGTAACATCCCTGAGAGAAAAGAGTTCCAAAAAGAATCCACCAAGGTTAACCCCACAACTGAAATCCCCAAGAAAACTGCTACTCCTGAGTGTTTCAAGTGTGGAGAAAAGGGTCATTGGAAAAATGAATGTACCAATATACGTAGAAAAGTAAATATGGTAGTAATGAACACCCCATCAGAAACTGAAGAAGACACCCATTCCCAGTTTAAAATAGTCATGAATGAACCTGATGAAGAAGACTTGATGAGAATCTCAGTTATCCAAGCTGACATTGGGGATGAATTATCCATTAATGCTATACATGGTGAATCTAATTTACCACAAAAATGGGATCCCTCCATGAAAGTTGGCCATATATCTGACGCAAAGGTACTCACCAATAAACCTGAAGCTGGTATGAGTTAAACCATGGGGAAACTAGTTATACTACTGTCTTGTTTGACAACAAAGAGATAAGAGTACTCCTTGATGTGGGAGCTTTCTGTTCTTGTGCCAGGAGTACCTTTCTAGATGAATGTTACCCCAGATGGAGAGATAACTTAATACCCATACCAAAAGCCAAGTTCAGTAGTTGCAACTCAGCCATGAAACCTATTGGAGTAGTATCCATACCTTTAATATTTCCTCACTCTAAAGGATCTCTTAGGTTATCTGTTGAATTTGTGGTGTTACAAGATGCAGTCTGTGATTACCTGATCCTAGGTAATGATGCTTTCTGCATGTATGGTATAGATACTTTCCAGAGTAAAGATAGATTCTACACTATTGGTGGTGATTGGAAAAGAAAATTCCAAATCTGCAACATTAACATCAAGATACCAGATGTCATTCATAATGTTGAAATCCAAGAAGATCTACTATCTTTCCAGAAAGAATATTTATCACAAGCTGCTGTCAGTTACATATTAAGTGAGAAACAAAAGTTGGATGTGTTGAAAACGTGTTTTGAACATAAAGAAGCTTTCTGTACCACAGAAGAACCAATTGGTAACACCAAAGGCCATGACATTAAATTGGAACTTAATATTGACAAACCTTATCCCCCACAGTTGAGGAGACCACCCTACCCCTCCAGCCCCAAATCAAGAGAAGCTCTGGAAACACACATCAAAGAGCTACAAGAACTCAAAGTCCTGAGAAAAGTTGGACATAATGAACAGGTAGAAGTCACCACTGTAAAATTCACTGTCATGTCTCGTGCGTGACATCTCTGTCACACGTATTACCTCGACTCGCTCACTAGACCATTTCCATTCCTCATTCTCAAAACCTCGACTTCACTTCAGAACAATCATCAATCAATCAATCCAACTTCAATCACTTCCCTCTATCTCTCTCACTCTCTCTACACAACTCACCACTCAATCTCTATTCATCCATTCTAACCCTTTCTTCCTTTTCTTTCTCTCTTCTTCTGTTTCTCTCTTCTATTACCATCTCGAGTCCTCTTCTGCCTGGTGAGATTTCCCTCATAACTCTAAGTATCTACTATCTCAAACTAACTCAACTCTTCAGTCCTCATTCTGCTCTATTCTTTATTCTTCCTGTTTTCCTAACTGTCACTATTCATAGCTCAATCCCCTTTATCCAAATGTTGGTCTATTTCTTATTCTCTTTTCATTTCTTAATCTTCCTCATCTAATTGTGCTCTCTCTCTCTAAGTGTGTCGACTCAATTTTAGGCAATAAAATTTAGATCATAAATCTTTTAACCACACCTGTAATAATTGCCTGGCATAATGAGAAGTCAAGAATGGTGGGAGATTTCCGTGCTCTGAATAACTACACCAGACCTTACTACTATCCTATCCCCAGGATAGACCATTCATTACATAACTTATCTAAGGCCAAGTATATCACCACTATGGATGTACTGAAAGGGTTCCATCAGATCCCCATAGCACCTGAGAGTAGGAAATTCCTGAGGATTATATGTCACCTAGGGATTTTTGAATACCTCAGAATGCACTTTGGCATAAAGAATGCACCATCACACTTCCAAAGAATGATGGACTCCATTTTTGGCTCATTCATTAGACAAAACTGGATGATGGTATATATAGATGACATTATCATTTACTCTGATGACTGGGAAACTCACCTAGAAAAGATCAATATAGTACTCCAAACTTCCATAAAAGCAGGGTTAAAAATGTCCATCAAAAAGTGTAACTTTGGATATGGAGAACTTAAAGCACTAGGAAGAGTAGTCTCAGGTCTTTCTCTGGCTATAGACCAGAATAAAGTGGCAGCAGTCTTAATGAAATCCATGCCTCAGAACAGAACAGAAATTATGTCCTTTCTAGGTTTCTGTAGTTATTACCTCCAACATGTCCCCAACTTTGCAAATGTAAGTAAAATCCTCTACGCACTCTGCAATCATGATACAATATTTGAAATGACCTATGATAGAGTACAAAATTATGAAGAGTTAAAGAGACTCCTTACCACTGCACCAGTTTTGGCTCAACCTGACTATACCAAACCATTTATACTGTATATTGATGCATGTTTAGATGGTTTAGGAGCAGCCCTTCATCAGGAATTCATAATAGAGGATAAACCTGCAGAGAAACCCATTCTATTCATCTCAAGACAAATCAAGAGTACTGAGAAGAAATATGGAGCAAGCCAAATGGAATGTTTAGCACTTGAATGGGCTCTGGAAAAGTTACATTACTATCTTGAAGGATCTAACTTCCTAGTGGTAACTGACTGCACAGCTGTAAGAACCTTGATGAATATGAAGACCCCTAATAGACATATGCTTAGATGGCAAATTGCAATTCAACAGTATAGAGGACATATGACTATTATTCATAAGTCAGGAGCCAAGCACAAAAGTGCAGATGGACTAAGTAGATGGTGTCAAGTTTTGAGGCAAAAACTAAAGATCATATTTCAGTAAAGGAGAGAGAAAGTAAACTGAGAAACAACAAGGAGGAAATGTACCTAAAGGATCACAAGGCTGTATGATAAGTAGATAGGAGGAAAAAGGAAAAAAAACAGAAACAAACAAAATCCACCACACTTTCTCTCAGATACACAAACTAAACAAACAAGTCAGTAAGGGCCCTAACAGTTAGATAGAAAGAAAGAGAACAATGAATTACCACAACTTGTGTAAACGGCAGCTGTGGACCTTGCGTCGACTAAGGAGACTTGATGATTGAGTGATTGGATAGGTAAGTCAAAGTTGAATGGATTGAAGCGAGATGAGGAAGGAAAGGGAGGAGAGCTTCAGCCAAGTTATGAAAGGCAGGCTGCGCTGATTGAATGCGCAGCGCGGAACTCGAGAGCACACATGGGAATTCTGACACACCCCCATGCTCAAGACGGTTCTGGCGGAGTTGAGCAACCAATGTGGAGGCTTTGAAGGGCACGACGTATGTTGGTTTTGCCGACTGATTTTTTTAAGAAATCTGCTAACATTTGGTGAGATGGAACAGACTGAAGGCAGATTGATTTGATGCGGATTTCTCAACGAATGAAGTGTAAGCGAAGGGACATGTGTTTGGTTTTGTAATTTGAATGATTTGATTCATCATTAGCCAATGCAATGGCTCCTTGATTGTCTTCAAATATCCGAGTTGGCTCTTTAAGTTTCACGTTGAAGATCTTCTTGAGTAAGGTTTTGATCCACATGATTTCCTTGGTGATGTCGCCTATTGATTTGTATTCAGCTTTGGTTGATGAAAAGGAAAGGGTTGGTTGTTTCTTGGATTTCCACCAGATGACATTTCCATTGAGAAGAATAAGATTACCGGAGACTGATCTTCTTGACTCGGGGAAAGAGGCCCAATCAGCTTCGGCGTATCCTACTAGAGTGTCTTCTGAGCTTGAGTTCTTTGAGAATTTGAGACCTACATCCCGAGTCCCTTTCAGGTAACGAAGAACTTGAGTTCCTGCGTCCCAATGATTTGTGCCGGGTTCATTCAAGTATTGAGACAAGGAGCTGACGGCAAACGTGATGTCTGGCCTGGTGGTAACACTGAGATAATTGAATGCGCCTACCAGTGAGCAATAGTTATTTCCGGATTCCAAGAATTGTTGTTGTTCAATTTTTGAAGCTTTGATCAGGTGGCTGTTTGGTTTCATAGGAGTTGATGCAGGAAATAATTCCTGGCATCCGAACCGTTCAAGTTGGGTGTTGATGTAGTGTCTTTGGGATAAGGTAACAGAATCTTTATCTTGAGTAACGTTCATGCCGAGGAGAAGATTTGATTTGCCAAGATCCTTGATTTGGAATATTGCTCTCACTTCATCTTTGAAGATTTCAGGGTTCTTGCTGAAAATTGCGAGATCATTGACATGAAGATAAAGGAAAGTCCCCTTTCTCCAGAATACACACGGCTCAGCTTTGCATCGTTTGAAGCCTATGGAGAAGAGCCACTCTGTCAAGGTTTGATGCCAGGCGTTGGGTGCTTGTTTGAGTGCATACATGGCCTTCTCAAGCTTGAGGACGTGATTACTTGGTACATTGACTCCTGGCGGCGGATTAAGAAAGATATCTTCTTTTAAAGGAGCATTCAAAAATGCGCTCTTGATGTCTATTTGATGGAAGAGGAGATCTTTCTGGAGTGCAAAGATGATCAGCATTCGAAGTGAAACAAGTTTTCCAGTCGGCGCATAAGTGTCCCAGTAGTCAGTACCTTTTGTCTGCTGGAAACCCTTGGCACAAAGTCGAGCTTTGTATTCAATAGGTACATTGAGCTGATTCTTCTTAACCTTGAAGACCCAGGTACAATTTATCGGTTTTTGATTGTTGTTTTTCTTCACTATAATCCAGAAATCATGGTCGTACATGTTTGTAATTTCCTTCTTGATGGCTTTCTTCCAGAAGGAGGAATTTGACGAATTAATTGCTTGTAGGTATGATTTTGGAGAATCACACTCAACGCTTTCAGTGAGATAGACCAGCACGGCATTTCCTCTTTGATTGACTGACAGGATGTTGTCCTGTGAGATACTGCTGTTGATGTCTCTGGGTGCTCTGGTGGGTGTCGGGATAGCAGAGTTGGGTACTAGGCTAACATGTCGAGTGTCTGATGCGGTTTGAATTGAATTCACAGGTTTGGCAGCTGCGACTGCCTCTGGAAACGTATCATTTGTCGTTGAATCAGTCGCTGCAATTTTTGGGGTTATGTTGAAAATGTTTTCGACATTCTCCTGGTCTTGACCTTTGAGTCCAGGAAAGACATTTTTGTCGAACGTAGCGCTATTGTCAGCTTGCTACTATGACAGAGCAACCTGTCACAAGTTTGCTACACAAATTATTATAAAAAATATAGAAATATCAAATAATAGCTAGAATATTATTTGATATTCTGAATCTACACTAAATTTAACCTAGGGTACCTCACTCACAGGTACCCCTAATTCTCACTCCTTCACTATGTAAATTAGCATACAAGAATTAGCAAGTACCTTTAATAAAAGGAACTTGCATCAATTAAATGCTTATATATGTAAATACATATGCTTAAACCCCATTTCCAGTCAGGGAAATGAGGTGCTGTGTAATTTAGGGGAGATAGTGTAAATACACCGTGTTTCACTCAAACCCCGTGTACTGCAGTCCGCAGAACTTGAAGTTCAACCCGCGTGACTGAAAGCCCGCGCCAAAGTTGGGATATAAGCCCCTGCGCAAGCATTAAGCCCCTTACAGGCTCTCACCTGGCACGCGGACTCCACAGTCACTCAGGTACACCCAAATCAGTAAAAACACGCCCCAGTGACCTCATTACATATGTTACATATGTAATAAAGGTTACTGGGGATAAAATAATTAATTATATTAGATTGTATTATTATTTATACATATAAATAAAAATATACTGACTGAACAAAACAGTACAAACAATACTGTGGCTTATTATACAAATAAGCCACTAGTATTAAATCTATAACAACCAGTACTGATGTACTACAGACTGTAAGACAATATAAATATGTAAATAAATATAAAATACATTAATAAAATCAATTGGTGACGTGTACTCAAAGCATGGGCTGCTGAAGCGTCACCAAGAAAGCAAAATGGCCAAAATGTGGTCCAAAGATCCCACAAGTTGGCCAATAATACCTACAGGGTCCCCAGGGGGAACTCAAGACTATTTAAGGAGCTCTTCAACCGCCCCACAGAAGGCTCCTCATGCTTCCCAATACCCACTAACAACCTTACCCACTGCTTATTAGATATATACATCTTTATAACACAGTCTGGTAAGCTTCTTAGTAGTTATTCTTTAGCCCTGTCTTCCCCAACAACTTCACAGTGCCCATCAAGCTCCACCATCCATCCATCCAAGCGCTTCAAACTGTCCAGTTTCACCCAGAATATCCCCAAGATCCCTCAAGGTTTATTACTAGTAAGTAATAACCCTTCTCTTGAAGATATTCCCCCATTTCCATTCCTGGGATTAAACCACCCCTGTTCCAACAGGCCCCAGTGTTCCAGGTACCTAAATCCTCTGCATTTATTTGTAAGATACCTTAGAGGGATCTAAACCACCCATCATTTATCAGGCCCCTCTGGTTTTTAATTATATTAAATTTATGTAATATAATTATTAACCTATTTTTCTCTCAATTTTTACGTCACAATTCCCCCATATCTTTTGGGAATTGTAACATTGTACCTTACCCAGAGTTTATATACTCTTTCCATATATCCTTGCACCACCTGTAGCTAGAAGGACTTGTCCTTGGCATCAGGGAGGCTGACAGCTATGTATTCGGTAGGCCTTCTTGTCTGATAGTTTCAGGATCTTGTAGGTGGAGAAATCATTCTCATAACCCAAGAGTATTCCCTTTTCAGACGTGGGAGATAGCTTGAATGTAGATCTTTCCTTTGGAATGAGCGAGTAGACAAGACATCCGAATGGACGTAGTCTGTTGAGATTTTCTTTTTGTTTTGTCCAGGTCTCATACGGAATCGCCATGTTTCTCGTGTTTGAGGGAGTCAGGTTTGAGAGTTGAGTCGCCGTGATGATGGCTTCTGCCCAGTATGATTTGGGTAGGCGAGATTGATATAGCAGGCATCTTGCCTTGACTATTATGGTTTGATTTGCCCGTTCTGCCATACCGTTGTTTTGAGGAGTGTACACCGGTGAGATGTTGTGGGTTATTCCTTTGGATGCGCAAAAACGCTTGAATTCTTCATTGACAAATTCCCCCCCACCGTCAGAGACAAGCATGCAAAGAGTACAACCGGTTTGATTCTCAGCCCAGGATTTGAAGTCCTTGAGCCTATCAAGTGTCTCGAACTTGTTCTTAAGAAACTTGACTGTGCGGAAACCACTAAATTGGTTGATGATCGTTAAGAAGTAGGTGAAACCGGCCGATGATTGAGTTGAGATTGGCCCAACCAAGTCCATGTGGACAGCCTCAAGGATATTGGTCACTGTCTTGAAGTGACTGTGGAATGGAATGGTTTTAAATTTACACTTGGTGCACACGGTACATTTTTGTATCACCGAATTGGGCACCATCACTCGTTGATATTTGGCATTTGGATGCCCAAGTCAAGAATGCCAGTCTGGTGAGTCTGGGCTTGAGAGATAGCAGGCAGAATGTTTCATTGCAGAAAGGAGGCAGATACAAGTTCTAATAGGTTGTTCTTAACCGAACCTAAAAGCTGAAAATCATCGTCAATCCCTACTGTCAGCCTCCCTGATGCCAAGGACAAGTCCTTCTAGCTACAGGTGGTACAAGCATGAATGGAAAAGAGTCGTAAACTCTGGGTAAGGTAAAAGAGTTACAATTCCCAAATAATATGGGGGAATTGTGATGTAAAATTTAGAGAAAAAGGTGGTAATGATTATATTAAATAAATTTAATATAATTAAAACCAGAGGGGCCTGATAAATCAGGGGTGGTTTAGATCCCTCTAAGGTATCTTACAAATAAATTGCAGAGGATTTAGGTACCTGGAACACTGGGGCCTGTTTGAACAGGGGTGGTTAATCGCAGGACAGGAAAGTGGGGAATATCTTCAAGAAAAAGGGTTATTACTTACTAGTAATAAACCTTGAGGGATCTTGGGGATATTCTGGGTGAAACTGGACAGTTCGAAGCGCTTGGATGGATGGATGGTGGAGCTGGATGGTCACTGTGAAGTTGTTGGGGAAGACAGGGCTCAAGAATAACTACCAAGAAGCTTACCAGACTGTGGTATGAAGATATATATCTAATAAGAAGTGGGTAAGGTTGTTAGTGGGTATTGGGAAGCATGAGGAGCCTTCTTTGGGGCGGTTGGAGAGCTCCTTAAATAGTCTTGAGTTCCCCTGGGGACCCTGTAGGTATTATTGGCCAACTTGTGGGATCTTTGGACCACATTTTGGCCATTTTTGTTTTCTTGGTGACGCTTCAGCAGCCCCTGCTTTGAATACACGTCACCAATTGATTTTATTAGTGTATTATATTATTATTTATTTATTTACATTGACTTACAGTCTGTAGTACATTAGTACTGTTTGTTATAGATGTAATACTAGTGGCTTATAATAAGCCACAGTATTGTTTGTACTGTTTGTTCAATCAATGTATTGTATAAATAAACAATACCATTCAATATATTTAATTGTTTTAGTCCCCAGTAATCTTCATTACATATGTAACATATGTAATGAGGTCACTGGGGCGTGTTTTTGCTGATTTGGGTGTACCTGAGTGACTGTGGAGTCCGCGTGCCAAGCTGAGAGCCTGTAAGGGGCTTAATGCTTGCGCGGGGGCTTATATCCCAACTTTGGTGCGGGCTTTCAGTCACGCGGGTTGAACTTCAAGCTCTGCGGACTGCGGTACGCGGGGTTTGAGTAAAACACGGTGTATTTACACTATCTCCCCCAATTTACACAACACCTCATTTCCGTGACTGGAAATGGGGTTTAAGCATATGTGTATGTATATGTAAGCATATAATAATGCAAGTGCCATTTTATTGAAAGGTACTTGCTAATTCTTGTATGCTAATTTACATAGTGAAGGAGTGAGAATTAGGGGTACCTGTGAGTGAGGTACCCTAGGTTATTTTTAGTGTAGATTCAGAATATCAAATAATATTCAAACTATTATTTGATTTTCTAGGTATTTTATAATAATTTCTGTAGAAAACTTGTGACAGGTTGCTCTGTCATAGTAGCAAGCTGACACCTACTGTCACCTCGTCATTGTTGATCTTCACAATATTCAAGTTCTTCTCAAAAAGGCGAGGGATGGAGATAAGCGAGCGACTGAGACCAGGGACCAGGAGCACGTTTTCCAAGACGAGTTTATCCCCTAAGTGGTTGACCAAAACAGCAGAACCGATCTTCGTTGCGGTCAGGTAATTGCTGTGTCCACCAGTCGAGATTTGGATGTTGGAGTTTGTCACCGGTTTGAAAATTGCCGGGTCGTTCACCATGTGGTGAGTCGCCCCTGAGTCCAGCACGATAGGTTTATTTGTTGATTTGGTTAGAAGCAAGGATACCTTGGATTCGTGTCCCTCATCACCCTCAGCCAGTTGAGTCATTGCATGTGTCGATGGCTTGGAGAAATGAGCAGGTTGGAGCTCTGGATTTAACTGCCAGCAATGGTCTGCATCGTGGGCGGCCTCGCTGTTGTGTCTTCCTGGTTCACAGTATGGTCCCTTTGAGCGAGTTTTCTTCTTCCCCTTTTTAGACAATTCGTGCATTAGAGCTGATGCTCTGTCCGATTGTTCCGCAGTAGTTTTGGAGTTGTTTGCAGAGATCCCGTTGTTCTTGGCCTTGCATGAGTCTTCTAAATGGATGATTTCTTGCAGTTTGGTTAAGGTGGCTGCAGGGCTTTTGCAAATGGCTTCATTCATAATAATGTTATTGACTACATTATAAAGGTCTTCGGAGAGCTTGGCCAGAAAGGAAAAACTAAGGATGTTTTCCGGGACGCCCAGCTTTACGGCAGCGATTTCCGTGAGCATTTGTTGCATGTCGGAAATGAATTCAGACAGTACGCCTTGATATTCGTAACGCATGAATTTCAACCAGACGCGGCCTTTGTTGTTGACCATCGTGGAAGGGAAACGACTGATGATTGCCGACCAGATGCCATACGGACTTTCTTCGTTCTCAGGAGTGATTAGGGCTTCGAAGACTGTTTCCGTCATGAAGTTCATGAGGAGATCGACTGTCTCATTGTGTTTCTTCAGAACGTTTTCTTGAGCTGCTCCAGCTAAGGGAATCGGCGGTTCCAGGACGTATTTCAACAAGCCTCCGTGACGAAGATGGGCCTTCATGCGCATTGACCAGTAAAGAAAATTTTTCTCGTCCAGTCAAGGAATATTAACCTTTGATGCTGCTCCTTTGTTATCGGCCATTGTGATCCTTTAATTGTTTTTTGGTGCGCTCAAAACTGTAAATCTGTCCAGTTATGAGGCAAAAACTAAAGATCATATTTCAGTAAAGGAGAGAGAAAGGAAACTGAGAAACAACAAGGAGGAAATGTACCTAAAGGATCACAAGGCTGTATGATAAGTAGATAGGAGGAAAAAGGAAAACAAACAGAAACAAACAAAATCCACCACACTTTCTCTCAGATACACAAACTAAACAAACAAGTCAGTAAGGGCCCTAACAGTTAGATAGAAAGAAAGAGAACAATGAATTACCACAACTTGTGTAAACGGCAGCTGTGGACCTTGCGTCGACTAAGGAGACTTGATGATTGAGTGATTGGATAGGTAAGTCAAAGTTGAATGGATTGAAGCGAGATGAGGAAGGAAAGGGAGGAGAGCTTCAGCCAAGTTATGAAAGGCAGGCTGCGCTGATTGAATGCGCAGCGCGGAACTCAAGAGCAAATATGGGAATTCTGACAGATGGGCCTTGCCTAATAACCCTGATAATCCTGCTTATGACCCAGAAGATGAGGACATATTTCCCATCCTAGGAATTCATGTGTGTGACTTAGATAATGCATTTTATGAATTAGTCCAGAATAGCTATGACAAGAACCCTGAGTTGTTAAAACTAGTAGAAATACTTAGAAATGACAACAGCTCACCAGAACTAATAGCCAGTCTACCAGAAGAATTAGCCAAACATTATAAACTTGGAAAGTTCAGTCTCCTAGATGGCCTTCTATATTTCAGGAATAGGCATTCAAGTGTACTAGTGCTAAGTGACCCTTCCCAAATTGATAACATTCTGAAAGAATGCCATGATAATGTTAATTCTGGACACTTTCTGAAGAAAGAACAGTGGAGAGGATTAAATATACAGCATGGTGGATCAATTGGAAAGAACAAGTACACAACTATATCAAATCTTGTGATGCGTGTCAGAAAGGCAATAAGCAAACTGGAAAGAGATTTGGCTTACTGCAGAAAATATCTGAACCAACTGACAAGTGGGAAATCATAAACATGGACTTTGTAACAGGCCTACCCCCAGGAGGATCCTTCTCATATAACTCAGTGCTAGTATTTGTAGACAGATTCTCCAAGAGAGCCAGGTTCATACCTAACCATAAAGATGATACTGCCATGGAGGTTGCCCTGTTATTTTGGAATAGGATCATGGCTGATGTAGGTATACCCAAAATTATAATTAGTGATAGAGATCCCAAATTCACATCAGAATTCTGGAGGAACCTACATGACATGCTTGGTACTAAACTAGCTTTCTCCACAGCTTATCACCCTCAGACTGATGGGTTAGCAGAAAGAATGATACAAACTCTAGAAGACATGTTATGTAGATTCTGCTCCTTTGGATTTGAGTTTAAGAATCATGATGGATACACTCATGATTGGGTTAGGGTTAGGGTTAATAGTAGTAAACATTCCTCCACCAAAGAAGCTCCATATGTCTTGGAAAGAGGATGGATACCACGCATGCCCAAAGACACTTTGAATGATAAATTACCCCACCTGCATCCAACAGCACTAGATTTCAAGAAAATCTTAGATCTGACCCAACAACATGCTAAGAAATGCGTGGAGGAAGCAGTAGAATACAACAAAGGGAGATGGGATAAAAGCCACAAAGAACCTGAGTTTAAAATAGGAGATAAGGTCCTTTTGTCCACTATTAACTTCAACAACTTGGGAGGTAGCAGGAAGCTAAAACCCCCTTTTATAGGTCCCTTTACCATTAAACAACTTCATGGAAAAAATGCTGTGGAAGTCATACTGACAGAGGAACTATCAAGAAAACACCCAGTATTCCCAGTCAGTCTGGTAAAACAGTACCAATCTAGAACTGAAGATGAACCAGTCACTCAACAACCAGTTCCCCTGATGGAGGTCCCGCCTTCTGGACAATTGAAAGTACATAAAATCCTGAAAGATAAAAAGGAAAGGATACAGGGAAAAGATACAAGGCTTTATCTTGTCAGATTTAAGAACCAATCAGCGGACAAAGATGAGTGGTTACCTGAAAATAATATCCCAGATGGAGCAATTCATCTGAGAAATTACAGGGCATCCAAGAGGTCCTCTTGAATTTTTTTTATCTTTAGTTAGAAACTTACTTTTTTTCCGGGAGACTTATCTTGGTGGTAGGGAATGTCAGCTTGCTACTATGACAGAGCAACCTGTCACAAGTTTCCTACAAAATTATTATAAAAAAATATATAATATCAAATAATAGTTAGAATATTATTTGATATTCTGAATCTACACTAAAATTAACCTAGGGTACCTCACTCACAGGTACCCCTAAGTCTCACTCCTTCACTATGTAAATTAGCATACAAGAATTAGCAAGTACCTTTAATAAAAGGCACTTGCATCAATTAATGCTTATATATGTAAATACATATGCTTAAACCCCATTTCCAGTCACGGCAATGAGGTGTTGTGTAAATTAGGGGAGATAGTGTAAATACACCGTGTTTTACTCAAACCCTGCGTACCACAGTCCGCAGAACTTGAAGTTCAACCCGCGTGACTGAAAGCCCGCGCCAAAGTTGGGATATAAGCCCCCGCGCAAGCATTAAGCCCCTTACAGGCTCTCAGCCGGCACGCGGACTCCACAGTCACTCAGGTAAGGTACACCCAAATCAGTAAAAACACACCCCAGTGACCTCATTACATATGTTACATATGTAATAAAAGTTACTGGGGACTAAATAATTAATTATATTAGATTGTATTATTATTTATACATATAAATAAAAATATACTGACTGAACAAACAGTACAAACAATACTGTGGCTTATTATAAAATACAAGTAAGCCACTAGTATTAAATCTATAACAACCAGTACTGATGTACTACAGACTGTAAGTCAACATAAATAAATAAATACACTAATAAAATCAATTGGTGACGTGTATTCAAAGCAGGGGCTGCTGAAGCGTCACCAAGAAAGCAAAAATGGCCAAAATGTGGTCCAAAGATCCCCCAAGTTGGCCAATAATACCTACAGGGTCCCCAGAGGGAACTCAAGACTATTTAAGGAGCTCTTCAACCGCCCCAAAGAAGGCTCCTCATGCTTCCCAATACCCACTAACAACCTTACCCACTTCTTATTAGATATATATCTTTATACCACAGTCTGGTAAGCTTCTTGGTAGTTATTCTTGAGCCCTGTCTTCCCCAACAACTTCACAGTGACCATCCAGCTCCACCATCCATCCATCCAAGCGCTTCAAACTGTCCAGTTTCACACAGAATATCCCCAAGATCCCTCAAGGTTTATTACTAGTAAGTAATAACCCTTTTTCTTGAAGATATTCCCCACTTTCCTGTCCTGCGATTAAACCACCCCTGTTCAAACAGGCCCCAGTGTTCCAGGTACCTAAATCCTCTGCAATTTATTTGTAAGAAACCTTAGAGGGATCTAAACCACCCCTGATTTATCAGGCCCCTGTGGTTTTAATTATATTAAATTTATTTAATATAATTATTACCACCTTTTTCTCTAAATTTTACGTCACAATTCCCCCATATTATTTGGGAATTGTAACTCTTTTTATTTGAATTGGAGCTTTAAGATAAATTACTAAAGACCAAAACCAAACTAAAGAGGTAACAAGATCAGAGAAATAATTAAGATAAGAACAAATAAAGAAACTTTGTCGTACCACTTTTAATGAGCAAGGATTTGTAGATAAGTTATGAAGAGAATATGAATTAAGGATCTGAAGATGAGAGAATGCTGAAGACAGCTGGAAGAAAGAATGGTCAGAGACAACAAGCAAAAGAATAAGAATAAGAATGGCAACCAACTTGTACGCGTTTAGTTTTTAGGAAGTATATTTGAGTTGGTTGATAGTTGTGGGAAGTAGCGCTTTAGAAGAAGAAGAAAAATAAAGAAAGGAAAAGATAGACAAGATGTGAAGTATGGCAATGAGAGGATTGCATTAGAGGTATGTAAGAGAATGGAAGAGATAGGGTAGATGAAAGAATCAGGGATTGAAAGGAGATTCGACGATGGAGAAAGAGGAGAGATAGATTGATTGACAGGTTATACACTTGGTTCTAGAGGAGAGATGTCGACGAGGAGAATTTCTTGAAGAGAGATGTCGACGAGGAGAAGTTCTTAAGGAGAATTGGAGTGAGGACACAGAAAGGGATTAAATAGAATGATTGAAAGAAAAGAAGGATAAGGCATCGAGAATTGTTTTTTTTTTTTATCAAATTAATTTAGCAATGATGTCATTGATAATTGTACTTAATGACATCATAGGCACACGAAAGCACGGAGGGTTACTGAAAATACAAAGAGGCTAATAGAATTATTGAGGGATTTCAACACTCCTCCTTGCTTGTTGACGAAAGACCTGAGAAACACTTGTCTTGAAGCTTCGAGATGGATTGAAAAGGAGCGGCCTTTGTTAAAGAATCAGCCAGCATATTCTCAGAAGACACCAACTTTACGTCGATTACTTCATCCTTATACTTGGTTCTCCTTTCTTTGACTTTGATGTCGAGATGTTTAGTTTTTGAGTTGGAGCCAAACTTCTTCAACTTTTCCAACAATCCTTTATTGTCGATGTGGAACAGGGTAGGCTTCAATTGATTCTTCCATAACTCTTCAACTAAGAAAGTCAACCATTGACTTTCCTGTTTGCCATCCAAAAGCGCATTCAACTCAGCTTTGGTGGAAGACATTGTAATATTGCGCTGTTTCTTGCTGTTCCATAGAATTGGACAGCACTTCCAGAATGCCAACGAGCCGCTTTGTGAGATTCTTGTTTCTTGATCATCAGCCCACGTGGCATCTGTGTAATAGTTGATGCGTTCGGATGAGTCATTTGGATCTGGCTTGAGTTTGAACTTGAAATTTTTTGTTCCCAACATGTACTTCCAACAATGCACAACTTGAAGCCAATGAGTTATGCCGGGTCTTTGATTGAACCTTGAAAGGATTGACACAGCAGCAGCCAAGTCTGGACAAGTTCAACACGACATGTAGTTGAGAATGCCAGTAAATGAGCGGTAATTGATACCTAGCTTTACAAAAGCCTCGTGATCTTCATCAGAGGCTGTGTGCAACTGAACTGCTGGAGTAAGTGGTGTCATCACTGGAGAGGAGTCTTGAAGATTGAGAAGTTCAATTCCTTTTTCGATGAGATTCAATTGAGAGAGTTCAATACGATCCTCAGAAAAGAAAAGATTCATTCCAAGCAACGTATCAGGGGAATGCGCAGTCAAATTAGGAAATCTCTGTAGAAAGAGACTTTCAAACTCTTCCACCCTTCCGAAAACTATTAAGTCGTCCACATGGAAGAAAATGAACGAGTTTTTTTCTTTGTGAATAAATAAGCAGGCATCAGATACCGACGGAAGATAGCTGATCTCTTCAAACCACGAAGTCAGTGTGTTGTACCAGTTCATTGGTGACTGCTTGAGTCCATACAACGACTTTTGAAGTTTTAGAAACGGTGCTTTTCTTTGAGAGCCTTCTGGAGTTTTCATATAGATTTCTTCTTCAAGAGGTGCAAATAAGAAAGCACTTTTCACATCAAATTGCTTCACCTTCAGATTCAGATCCAGAGCCAACACGAGTAAGGTCAGAAGAGATGGAAACTTGCCCGTAGGAGCAAACATCTTGAAGAAATCCTCCCCTGACATTTGCATAAAACCTTGGATGCACAGTCTAGCCTTCTGTTTTTCGACACTTGACAAGATAGCGGGTTTGGTTTTAAATACCCACGTGTGTCGAAGAGCCTTCTTAGGAGTGGAAACACAGTCTATCCACACGTCGTGTCCTTCAATGTTATTCAGCTCTTCATCAACCGCCCTCTTCCACTTTCCTGAATCAGCTCCGCTTACAGCCTTCAAGAATGTTTTGGGGTTGGTAGCCAAGTAAGAGTATTTTTCAGGACGAACTGAACTAGTCCTCTCGCGTAGTACTCAAACAGAGGAAACTAACGGCGGTGGAATAAGTTCGGCGGCCACCTCCTCGCCGTTTACAGAAGATGAATCACTTTCATCAGATGACACTTCTTCATCCGCCAACTCCTCGTTGTCAGGCAGACATTGCTGAGCAGCTTCATCTTCACCCGGGTTGTAAGGAGAGATATCTTCAACAACATTAATTTCTTGAGGGATAGAATCAGTAATCGGGCTGGAACTCTCTTCAATAAGAAGATCGTCCCAGTTATCATTAGACGAGTCTTTTTAAGGGATAGTCGAGGAAACTGATGTTCTTTGAGCAGATAATTGAACCGTTCTCGGTGAGAGTTCAATACGACCTCAATTCTGGGTTGTATCCAATAAGTTTGCCCCGTTCACCACAAGGATCCAGCTTTCCCTTAATCTTATGTGAATATACAACAACGGGGTTCCCGATGGGCCGGAAGAAACTGATCGGCAGGGATGCCATCTTAAACTGTTCGTATGGAGATTTGCTGCTACGGTGGGAAGGAATCTGGTTTATGATAAGAACGCAAGAAGAGACCACTTCGCTCCACAAATGTTTGGGAAAACCTGAGTCCAGCAAGATAGTCCTTAACAATTCAAGAATGGTACGATTGAAGCGTTCAGCTAGTCCATTCTGTTGAGGAGTATGTGGATCAGAGACTCGAAGACGTATAACATTGTCTGAGCAATAGCGCTGAAGCTCTTGATTAGTGAATTCCGTCCCCCGATCAGAATGGATAATACTAGGATAGTATCCAAGCCGCTTGGATTCAACATCAAGGAGTTTAGACAGGACCAAAAACACATCCGATTTTGAAGCAATAGGTATGGCCGAACAGTATCTTGTAGCTGAGTCGACGACAGTAAGAATATACTGATGCTTCTTGTAAGAGATCGGCTTGATTGGACCAATCAAGTCCAGATGAATCTCCTCCAAGGGCTTTGAGGCTCGAGAAGATCTGTGTTTATAAGATGCCTTGGTGATTTTAGATAAGGCGCATGACTCGCACTTATGATCCATCTTGATTGGTATGCCCAATTTGTGCCTTATTTGTCCGTAACTTGTATGACCAAGGGATTTGTGAAGGAGTTCAGACAATGAGAAATGCAACTGTGCCGGATAAGGGTGTAACTCAAGTACAGGAAGATTATTTTGATAATTTCCTTCCAATTTCAACAGCTCATTATGTAGTAAGACGAATTTGTTAACTTCAAACTTAATTTCAAATTTTTGAAGTAGAAGGAGACAAAGTGATAACAAATTTGCATTTATTTTAACTAATAACACTTGATGAAATAGGATTCGGTTCCCCTTATACGACACGGCAATCGTTCCTTCACCCTCAATGTTCAACATGTTATCTCCACAACTCGTGTTGATCAATCCGCCTTGTGACTTGTCTAGAGAAACGAAGAGGTTCTCATCAGCGACCATATGAGATGAGGATCCCGAGTCCACCACGAATACAGAAGAAAGATGGGTATGAAATGTGGAGAGACTGCTAACACTTGAAGATTGAGGCTTTCGACCTTAATACGTTCTCGGAGGAGGTCGAAGTTCAGGATGTAGCATGTAACACCTGTCTTCAGGATGAGGTGCACGTGTATTATGTTTTCCGGGGGAGCAGAATGTTCCTTCTCTCGAAATCATTGAGATGGGACTGGTCTCTTGCTTTTGCTGATTCGAGAGCTTCACATCATTCTTATGGATTTCTAAGTGGTTAAGCAAAGCTTCCGGAGTTATGTCTTTGCCATCTTTCGAGTGGGTAATGGACTGCTTGATATTGTCTAAGCTGGCCGGCAATCTTCTTAACAAGTCGTAGGTGATAAGATCCGGAGGGAACACGATACCAACGTCCTCCATTTTATTAAGACAGGTTCGTACATTGGTGATAAATTTTTCAATTCGATTTGTTTCGTAAGAGATGCTGAGAAATTGATTATACACCCTTGCACGATTAGAGGGTTCAGAAGATGCGTAGCGTTTGACGATAGCTTGCCAAAGAAGTTGTGCGTCTTCAGCATTGACGGAATTGGCGACGTTAGTGTGAGTGCCAGCAGAGATTTTTGACATGATAATTGCTCCCAGCAGAGTGTTGTCTTCTTCGTCCAGAGCTGGGGAACCATTGTACATTTGATCCTTAATTTTTCCTAGTTTGAAGAGGCTGGTAATTCGGATTTTCCAGCTAGAATAATTCTCTTCGGTGAGAATTGGAATTGATTCAATAGTCGCCTTCATAACGGTAGAGTTAATCGAGTTCATGATTTTAGATTGAAGCATCTGGTTTTTGGTTGGTAGCGACGATTTGACTGTTAATTGTATTCGAATTGGAGCTTTAAGATAAATTACTAAAGACCAAAACCAGACTAAAGAGGTAACAAGATCAGAGAAATAATTAAGATAAGAAAAAATAAAGAAACTTTGTCGTACCACTTTTAATGAACAAGGATTTGTAGATAAGTTATGAAGAGAATATGAATTAAGGATCTGAAGATGAGAGAATGCTGAAGACAGCTGGAAGAAAGAATGGTCAGAGACAACAAGCAAAAGAATAAGAATAAGAATGCGACCAACTTGTACGCGTTTAGTTTTTAGGAAGTATATTTGAGTTGGTTGATAGTTGTGGGAAGTAGCGCTTTGAGAAGAAGATGAAAAATAAAGAAAGGAAAAGATAGACGAGATGTGAAGTATGGCGATGAGAGGATTGTGTTAGAGGTATGTAAGAGAATGGAAGAGATAGAGATGAAAGAATCAGGGATTGAAAGGAGATTTGATGATGGAGAAAGAGGAGAGATAGATTGATTGACAGGTTATAAACTTGGTTCTAGAGGAGAGATTTCGACGAGGAGAAGTTCTTGAAGAGAGATGTTGACGAGGAGAAGTTCTTAAGGAGAATTGGAGTGAGGAAACAGAAAGGGGTTAAATAGAATGATTGAAAGAAAAGAAGGATAAGGCATCGAGAATTGTTTTTTTTTTATTAAATTAATTTAGCAATGATGTCATTGATAATTGTATTTAATGACATCATAGGCACACAAAAGCGCGGAGGGTTACTGAAAATAAAAAGAGGCTAAGAGAATTATTGAGGGATTTCAACACTTTTACCATACCCAGAGTTTACCACTCTTTTCCATTCATTCTTGCACCACCTGTAGCTAGAAGGACTTGTCCTTGGCATCAGGGAGGCTGACATAGTATCTGATGGAGGTTCTGACTATGGAAGTAGTAGCAACTCAACTCAACTCTCCTGAGCTTGAGGGGGATAGCCGCACCTCTTTCTGGAGGGTCTGGTTGGTATAGATTAACTGGAGTCTAACCCAAATCCATAGAATGATTAAGGAAGATAAGGGAAGAGAGAAGCTCTGCTCACTGAAGGATAGTGTAGTGGAGTGTGGGACAGATCTGAAGGGGAAAGATAAAGAAAATTGTTTGAAAAATCCCCAATTGCAGTTTATAAAGGTATTGGATACTACAATGTAGATGGGTGTGAAACCTCTCCCATCATAGCTTTCACACAAAACCGAACAGTCAGATTACATAATCAATTATACCTATTTAGTAGCCAACTTCCCACCACCTCCTAGCTCAGTAGAGACCTTGACTTTTATCCTCTACTGAGCTAGGTGAGATTTTGTTCTTTTCTCTACTTCTTCTTCTTCCTTTTCATTATCATATTTCTCCTCATATAATTGTATGTACTAACACTAGAGAGACCTCAAATTTTATCCTCTACTGAGCTAGCAATAACAGATACTGTGGTTCCAGAATGTCTCTCCAAAGCATAGGCTTATTCTTGAATCCACAACTCCCAACTTGGTGAAGAATCTATAAGAGATTCTTACGATGGGCTTGGTAAAACATGACAAGTGTCCGGGTAGTTAACCTATGAGCCACCCTTCCATCTTATGCTGTGGGTTGGTGCAGTGGAGGTGGTGGATACATATGCTTCCTAGATATGCTCCTCTGGATATGCTCTCACATTAGCTCTAATCCTCTCTATGGAGCGGGTTTATCAGTTGCCGCTCCGCCACAAATAGCAGCCGGCTGACATTGTTGGTTTGGGAAGAGCGGTAATATAGGGGGATATGGGTAGGAGTGGAGCGGCCCAGCGATGGCATGGATGCTAGAAACTGGCCCACTGAAGTTTTGCCAGGAGCAAACACTGATTTGAGATAAACATACCCGCAAACCCTATGTTATGCAGGGATTTGTCCCAAGTTGTGTAAAGCTTGTCTTCCAGCGCGCTGCAAAAATCTGCCATAATTTTTCTCGACAACACCATCACAACTCCGTTTTCCACATGAATCCAGAGAAGGATTGTGTTACCATCTTGCTGTATGTGGTGGAAGGAGTCGTCATAGTAGCTTACATGGAAACCAATGCTTTCCATAACCTGCACAAAGTGCTTCCACCAACAGTGCCCGCCCTGTTTGGTGCCATATAGACCCTGGTCCAATTTTACAGCTTTTCCCTGGTGTTCATCTGGAACAAACATCCCGTTGTGGAAATAATGGCAACCTCGGTGACAGAAATGGTAGGTTGCCCTTCTTCCTTGTTGGTTCCGGTGGTTCTTTGATTGCCTCTGCGGGATAAACAACTGTTAGTGGATAGTCAACTGGATTCCCTACAACACCTTTTACTCAGCAAGGGGGCCGTTCCTCTTGCGTTTGTCTTCCTGATGTTGTCCTTCACAGTTCCGATTGTCCGCACATGCTGAATAGTTGCTGAGAGAGCTCTACAAACGATGAGATTTCTTATATGCGCTGTAGTTGATAGCTATCTACTTCGATGATAAGATAAGATCCGCAACCCTGGTACAACTCTCTATTTATACAACAGTCCCCCAATCATGTCCCGCAATCCCCGGTACTGTTCCTTGAGCCCTACTTGCCTGTCTCCTCAATCCCGCATTGCACCGCAGCCTGCCCCCAACTCCTATACCCCGTTGACCCCCGCAGTCGTCTGTCGCTCCCCTGCACACGACTCCGCTCCTTCTGCCCCCGCTCCGCTTGCGGGCCTGGCGCCCCGAACCCCGTGGTTCCGCCCGGTCCCCTACGTCGTGCCTACTGAAGCGGCCTTCGTCCGCCCAACCAATTGCCCGCGCCAACTATAGAATGTCACACGCTGCGCCCCGTGCTTTTCCCCGCGGAATGTCCCATGACATTTGGAAAGTACCCCCCTTACCTCAGCCTCAGTCTGCCGCTGAGCCCGCGGCTGCGGGCTCAGCTTCAGTGCTGCACCTCTGGTATATAAGTTCTCCCACATCCCCCTTGCTTTTGAATCCTGTCCCCAGCAATTCCCACACTACTCACACATTCCCATACCTTTGATCGTACACTCCCCCATACCCACCACCTCCCTTTCCCATACCCACCATGCCTTATCCCCGACCCCCCTGTGATCATTGCGCCGCACGGTCCAGCCACGCTTCCCTCTCTTCTCCCTGCGTCCAACCCGCGCCTGGAGCTGCCTGCACAGCCTGCGCTTGGTCCCATCGCCAATGCTCTCTGTCCCGCAGAAACGCTCCTTGTCCCCAGCCTTGTCCTCGCTCCGGAACTCAATCCCGTCAGAAGCGGCGCCGCCGCAAAGATTCCTTTGAGACCTCGGACCACTTTTCCATCTCTTCTTCCACCCCTTCCCCTCCTCGACGCCGCCATCGCTCCAACCAAGTGAGAACCCCCGTTGGAACTGATTGAATGACTCCAAAACCTGAACGGAAGAACTTCCCCGACGGACCGACCTGGGCCGCCGCCCTCCGAGCCTGGGCGACCCGCCACCGCGTCAACGTTGGCACCGGAATGGAACCCAACGCCTCTCGCCGCTCTCCGGTCCCTCCGCCACGCCCATCCCCGGTTCCTCTTCCGCGCCGCCGAGCCCAAACTCCGTTCCATGCTCCTCCTCCTCCATCACCTACCCCTCCTCCCCCACCTTCCACCCCACCTCAACCACCCCCTCGAACCACCCTCTTTGTCCCCCCCACCCCAGACCTTCCTCCACCCCCTCGCCTACCCCACCACCACCACCACCACCAACACCACCCCCCCCTCCTTCCCCTACCTTACCTCCCCCTCCTTCACCTACCCCCTCCCCTCCACCTATGACCTCCCTCCTACCACCCCCGCCCGATACTCCTCCCCCACTCTGCACTCCTTCTCCGGCTCCCGCCCCCTCCTCTTCCCGACCTCTTGAGGCTGCTCCCGCACCCAGTTTCCTCGAGTCGCCATACCGGGCCGCAATCCCCGACAATGAATACGAGTCCGGTGTCCCTGAAGCAGACCTCCTCCCGTTCCTGGAAGGTCAGAACTCGCTGGTTGAGGGATTGTTGAAGAAGGCGGTGAAGATCCCCGCCAAAACCCGCCGAGAAATGCTCTGAGAATTCCACCGGTCCTCCGCCGCGCTGCGCGCCCGCCTCCTACCCGCTGTGTTCTTGGACTGAGCGCTTTGGGCTCCTCTCTTTCACTCACTCTCCTGCTTGTATCTCATACTTCTTCTGTATCCCCTATGCTGAGATAATATGCGCCATATGCTTGCCCCGCTAACCTGAGACAAACAACCTGTGCCATAGTGAGATACTTGAGAGAAAACAAAACAAAAAAGTTAATTTACAAGTGCCCGGACCGCCCCGGATTGAGAACCACTGAGTCCCCGCACTTCCATTTTTTTTTTTTTTTTTTTTTTTTTTTCTTTTTGCAACTTGAGATACTAAATCCTGAAACTGAGATTGGACCCTTGAGAAAAAACTTGAAGAAACTGATAACCTGATGAAACTGATGACTTGAGGAAACTGATAACTTGAGGAATTGGTAACTTGAGGAAATTGATAACCTGAGAGAAATACCACGCCCGCAATCCTGAGAGAAAGAGAAACCACGCCCGCAACCTAAAGATGAGAGAAAGAAACCGCGCCCGCAATCTATCAAATCCTGAAACAAAAACCCAACCCGCCCGCCGAGGTACCTGGACCGCCCCAGATGGAATTTCCGCACAATTCCCCGTACCCCTCGCCATCCTGAATATATAACAAAGAAAACCAGTAAACCCATTCACAAAACACAACTACATCCCGCTTTAGGGTGACTGACATCCTGGGGTGGCTAGTTTATCCGGCTGTAGACCAGCTAGCGCACCCCCTCACCAATTAAGGCTTGGCATATGGCCCCCATCCTCCCCCCGCTTGTGGCCGCTGTCCTCAGCGGTTTGTTCCTTGCACTTTGCCGCAAGGAACGCTCACCGGCCACCTCTTCATTGGTGCCAGGAGAATCCGCTGGACCTGCCTCATCGGCGGGCCGCTGCGAAGGAGTTGGCTCCAAATCCAAATCCTCATCATTCTTGTCTTCAGATACTGAAACAAGGGTTTCGTCAAACAACGTCGATCCCCGAGCATCAAAACGCTTCACGTGGTATGCCGCCGCCTTCCGCTTCAACGGGGTTCCGCCCAACTCTTCCAACTGATAACTTCCCCCCGGAAATTGCTGACCACGCGATAAGGTCTGTTCCATCGGTTGGCGAACAACTTCCCCCACTGGGTTTCCAAGCTCCGATTGTACAGAAGGACAAGATCGCCTTTCCGTAAAGGGTCCCGCAACAGGTGAGCGCAACGCTCGTCCCAATAGCGGACCGACTTTGCCCAAGATTCCCGCAACGGCTTTGCCGCCTTCGCAACAACTTCCTCTCGTCTGAGAGGTTGTTCCGCCCGTGCCTCCAACAATTCCTCCGAAGTCTTCACCTTCCCCCAGTCAATGGAAAGATAAGTGAGCATCTTGATATTGACTGGCAACACAGGCTGTGGCCCATACAGGAGTTCGTACGCTGAATAACCGGTGCCCCGCTTGGTTGAGATCCGATCCGCGAAAAGGACTGCCAGAAGGAATTGATGCCACTTCCGGCTGTCTTCCCCGCACATCTTGACCAGCGTTTTCTTGATTGGCTGATGTCCCCGCTCAATCATACCGGTGCCTTCCGGATAATACTCCGTGACCCTGCCAAACTTTGCTCCGCATGACTGAACAAGCTTCATCAGACTTCCTTGGAATTCCGCACCCCCATCCACCGTGACCAGCCGCACACATCCAAACCGCGAGAACCAGAACTCCTCCAGGAATTGGCCAACCTTGTCTGCCGACAGCTTGACCAAAGTGATGGCCTCGACCCACCCCGACAGATCATCCCTTGCAACGAGTAAGTAGGTGTACTTACCTGCCTTGATGTGAACGACATCCAAGGAAATCCAACTGAACAAAGAATCCTCCCCTGTTGGGATGCCCACCTCCTTGGGGAGCGCCGAGCTCTGATGCTGCACTGCCAGCATAATTACCTAGGATGAAGTCATCCCAGTTAAACTGGGATGAATTCAACAAATTTAGACTTGGTTGACATAAACTGATGAAATATAAATCTAAGGGACCCCCCTTGTTTTTATATTTCATTGGTTGAGGTCAACCCACTTTAAATTGGTTGGTCACATCCTAGTTTAACTAGGATGAACTCAACCTAGGCAATTATGCTGGCAGTGCTGACACGCCTCACAGCTCTGGACCCAGTCACAGACCAACTTCACCATACCAGGCCACCAGAAATGCTGCCGAACGCGGGCACGCGTTTCCACCTTGGGCGTTGATAAACGCACGCCAACGCCAACCCGCACGCCACTTTTGTGTGTCGTGCGGGGCCTACACGCCAAAAAAAAGTGGCGTGTAGGGTCTACACGCCAAAATAAATTGGCGTGTGAGACCCACACGCCCCGGCCGACGAGGTTATACAACCTCGTCGGCCAGGAGGAAGTCCTCCTGGCTGACGAGGCTGTATAGCCTTGTCGGCCGGGAGGACTTCCTCCCGGCCGACGAGGTTATACAACCTTGTCGGCCAGGAGGAAATCCTCCTGGCCGACGTGGTTATACAGCCTCGTTGGCCAGGAGGACTTCCTCCTGGCTGACGAGGTTGTATAACCTTGTCAGCCGGGAGGAAGTCCTCCTGGCTGACGAGGTTATACAACCTTGTCAGCCAGGAGGACTTCCCCTGGCCGACGAGGTTGTATAACCTCGTCGGCCGGGAGGAAGTCCTCCCGGCCGACGAGGCTATACAGCCTTGTCAGCCGGCCCGCTCACGTAATCGAATGGGACCTCCCATTCGATTACGTGAGCGGGATCCCCCCACACGCCAAACAATTGGCGTGTGGGAGCCGCACGCCAATTGTTTGGCGTGCGCTCCCACACGCCAATTGTTTGGCGTGTGGGAGCGCACGCCAAACAATTGGTGTGCGGGGCCCACACACCATTTTGGCGTGTGGGTCTCACACGCCAAAAAAATTGGCGTGTAGACCCTACACGCCACTCTCTTTTGGCGTGTAGGCCCCGCACACCAAAAAAATTGGCGTGCGGGTTGGCGTTGGCGTGCGTTTATCAACGCCCTTCCACCTTGCCCCGATGCCCCAACTCCTTGTGGAGGCTCCGAAGTATGACTTACTGGCTCGCTCGACAAGTCGCCACCACCAGCAGTATGGGAGACCGCCTATGCCAAAGTTGGCCTTCCCGCACGAAGAAATTGACGCTATTTCGACGACCCCACGCTTTCAATTTGGTTGAAGTATCATCAGGGAAATTGAGGGTACTTAGGTAGGTCTCCATCAGCTCGTACTTCCCGCTCTGGCGAAGAGGAAGTTCGATGCCAACCTTTGTCGCACCCGCCTTCATCAGCCGTTCTTCCACGTCCAACGCCTCTGCCGAGCGGAACCGCTCCGCTCCCTCCTCTTCCGCCACTGGCAACAACGCATCAGGCATTGTGAACGCCTTCCCCAAAACATGGACCACTTTGAAAGAAAACAATTGAAGGTAAGCCACCCATTGAGTCATTGGAGCATTTGGGAGAGTAGGAGAATTGATCATCCTCACCAGCTCTTCTGCATCAACTAGGAGTTTGAAGAACACCCCCCACAACACGTGTTGCAGCTTCTGCACCACCTTGGTGACCCTGAACAGCTCAAGCTTCGGCTGGGAGTATTGTGACTCGGTTTCCGTGAAAGTGATCGACTCGTAAAGAACCGGCCAATCTTTCCCATCCTCCTCTTGCGTCAGCACGCCTCCCGCACCGAATTCACTGGAGTCAACCGCCAACCAAATTCCCTCCTTCCCGTAATCAAGATCCTTGAGCGTGATCTCCCTACCGACAATCTCTTTCAGCCGGGTGAACGTGCAATCGCATTCCTCGGTCCACTTCCACTCAGTCCCCTTGCGAGTGAGCCGCCTCATCGGGCTTGCGATCTCCGCAAACCGCTCGATAAACATCCGCACATGGCTACACAACCCTAAAAACTGAAGGATGTGAGTTACGGTTTTCGGAACTGGCCACTCCAAGACTTTGTTCAATTAGCCCGAGTGATGTTCCTTCCGCAAAATGAGACTTCCATGACCGAGGACCTCCAAAGCCGGAATGCAGACCGCAAACTTCTTCCCTGAAACCGTAAGACCCGCGGTCTTGATTCGGAACAAGATCCGCTCCAAAGTGACGGCATACTCCCAAATGAACCGCCTGATCCGGGTTGTCCACAAAGACCGCCCTGCCGTAATCCGACTTCGGCCCCTGATGCCCCCGTCATCAATAAAGATCTGGACCAGATGAGGCAAGTCGTCCTGGAGGATCCACGCCATCTGCTCTTGGTACACCCCGCTACTGAATTGGTGGCTCCCTGCGGAAGACAAGTCAGCTGCATACACCCAACCGAGTCTCGAAAGCCGTGAGTGGCCGCGACTTGGGGTGCAATTCCCGCTGATCGTACCCGCCCATGACATCAACCAACCCATAACAAACCCGTCCTGCCATGGACTCAACGAACTCATTGACGCGCGGAGGAAGCCCTGCATCCAGAATGGTAACGGAATTCAGTCTCTGAAGAGCATGAACAATCCTCAAACTTGGCCCAGCCTGTTTCAAGCACCGGAAAAATTGGGCTGGAGTAGGTTGAGCAAGACTGCTCATACAACCCCGTCCGCAAAACCGCTCCCCCGGACCAACTCCGTGAAGTATGGTGAATAGTTTTTGCCGGAAACGGGAATTGGCTTGATCTGCCACGGTTCGTGGGTATCACCGGAATCCAGAAGGTTCCCCTAATCCCCTGTCCAACACCAGCCCGCGCTCTTTCAGGGGAAAACGCCAAATCCTGTGCCCGCAAGGTACAACACTGGGCTAAGAGCTTCCACTCTTCCTGGCTCACCCACCCCAGAGGTCCGAAGTTTGAGACTCGCCATCCGTTCCGCCGGATAACGCTCCGTCAGCACGAAATCGAGGCCGCACCAAAGTGGGGTAAGATAAGGGTCTCTTCCCACTGGATGGGCTTCCCAAACAAACGGTGAGTTCAAGCTTTGCGGCATTGGCTCATTCCACGGTGTGGAAATAATGGTGACCTCAGTAACAGAAATGGTAGGTTGCCCTTCTTCCTGGTTGGTTCCGGTGGTTCTTTGATTTCCTCTGCGGGTTAAACACTGTCAGCGGAAAGTCAACTGGTTTCCCTGCAACACCTTTATACTCAGCAAGGGGACCGTTCCTCTTGCGTTTGTTGTCCTGATGATGCCCTACGCAGTTCCACTTGTCCGCACACGCTGAATAATCGCTGAGAGAACTCTAAACAATGAGGTTTTCTTATGTACGCTGTAGTTGATAGCTATCTACTAAATGATAAGATAAGATAAGACTGCAGCCCTGGTACAACCCTCTATTTATACAACAGTCCCCCGATCATGTCCCGCATTCCCCGGTACTGTCCCTGGAGCCCTACTTGCCTGTCTCCTCGATCCCGCATCACACCACGCAGCCTGTCCCCGACTACTATACCCCGTTGACCCCCGCAGCCGTCTGTCGCTTCCCTGCGCACGACTCCGCTTCTTCTGCCCCCGCTCCGCTTGCGGCCTGGCGCCCCGAACCCCGTGGTTCCGCCCGGTCCATCGCGTCGCGCATACTGAAGCGGCCTTCGTCCGCTCGACCGATCGCCCGCGCCAACTATAGAGTATGTCACATGCTGCGCCCCGTGCTTTTCCCCGCGGAATGTCCGATGACATTTGGTAGAAGATACCCCCTTACCTCAGCCTCAGTCTGCCGCTGAGCCCGCGGCTGCGGGCTCAGCTTCAGTGCTGCACCTCTGGTATATAAGCTCTCCCACATCCCCCTCGCTTTTGAATCCTGTCCTCAGCGATTCCCACACTACCCGCCACCTTCCCATACCTTCGATCATACACCCACCATACCCACCTCCCTATCCCATACCCACCATGCCCCATCCCCGACCCCCCTGTGATCGTTGCGCCGCACGGTCCAGCCACGCTTCCCTTTCTTCTCCCTGCTCCCAACCCGCGCCTGGAGCTGCCTGCACGGCCTGCGCTCGGTCCCATCGCCAATGTTCTCTGTCCCGCAGAAACGGTCCTCGTCCCCAGCCTCGTTCTCGTTCCGGAACTCAATCCCGTCAGAAACGGCGCCGCCGCAAAGATTCCTCCGAGACTCCGGACCACTTTTCCATCCCTTCTTCCACCCCTTCCCCTCCTTGACGCCGCCATCGCTCCGATCGAGTGAGAACTCCCGTCGGAAAACCGATCGAATGACTCCAAAACCTGAACGGAGGAACTTCCCCGATGGACCGACCTGGGCCGCCGCCCTCCGAGCCTGGCCGACTCGCCACCGCATCAACGTTGGCGCCGGGATGGACCCAAACGCTCCTCGCCGCTCTCCAATCCCTCCGCCGCGCCCATCCCCGGTTCCCTTCCCGCGCCGCCGAGCCCAGACTCCCTTCCATGCTCCCCCCTCATCTCCACATCATCCACCCCTCCTCTACCTCCACCACCCCCCGAACCCCCCTCTTTGTCCCCCCCACCCCAGTCCGTCCCCCAACCCCTTCCCCTACCCGACCAACTCCACCTCCACCAACTCCACCACCCCCCCCTCCTTCCACTCCCTTACCTCCTCGCCCTTCACCTACCCCCTCCCCTCCATCTATGACCTCCCTCCTACCACCCCGTCCCGCGTCCCCCTCCCCCTCTCCGCACTCCTTCTCCGGCTCCCGTTCCCTCTTCTTCCCGACCTCTTGGCGCTGCTCCCGCACCCGGATTCCTCGAGTCCCCATACCGGGCCGCAATCCCCGAGACACGTACGAGTCCGGTGTCCCTGAAGCGGACCTCCTCCCGTTCCTGGAAGGTCAGACCTCGCTGGTCGAAGGATTGTTGAAGAAAGCGGTGACGATCCCCGCCGAAACCCGCCGAGAAATGCTCGGCGAGAACTTCCACCGGTCTTCCGCCGCGCTGCGCGCCCACCTCCGACCCGCTGTGTTCTTGGACTGAGCGCTTCGGACTTCCCTTTCACTTACTCTATACATTGTATCCCTTTTCCCTCTTGTATTCCCCTATGCTGAAATACTATGCGCCATATGCTTGCCCCCGCTAACCTGAGACAAACACCTGTGCCAAAGTGAGGTACTTGAGAGAAACAAAACAAAAATAAGTTACGAGTGCCCAGACCGCCCCGGATTGAGAACCACTTAGTCCCCGCACTACCATTTTTTTTTTTTTTTTTTTTTTTTTTTTTAAATTGAGATACTGAATCCTGAACCTGAGATTGAAACTTTGAGAAAAACTTGAAGAAACTGATAACTTGATGAAACTGATGACTTGCAGTGACTTGCGGAAACTGATAACTTGAGGAAACTGATGACTTGAGGAAACTGATAAATTGAGGAAAGTGATAACCTGAGAGAAAATACCACGCCCGCAATCCTGAGAGAAAGAAACCGCGCCCGCAATCTATGAAATCCTGAAACGAAAACCCAACCCGCCCGCCGAGGTACCTGGACCGGCCCAGATGGAATTTCCTCACAATTCCCCGTACCCCTCGCCATCCTGAATATATAACAGAGAAAACCAGTAAACCCATTCACAAAACACAAATACATCCCGCTTTAGGGTGACTGACATCCTGGGGTGGCTAGTGTACCCGGCTGTGGACCAGCTAGCGCACCCCCTCACCAATTAAGGCTTGGCCTGTGGCCCCCATCCTCCCCCCGCTTTTGGCCGCTGTCCTCAGCGGTTTGTTCCTCGCACTTCGCCGCAAGGAACGCTCACCGGCCACCTCTTCATTGGCGCCGGGAGAGTCCGATCGACCCGCCTCATTGGCGGGCGGCTCCGAAGGAGTTGGTTCCAAATCCGAGTCTTCGTCGTTTTCGTCCTCAGATCCTGAAACAAGGGTTTCGTCAAACGACGTCGATCCCCAAGCATAGAACCGCTTCACGTGGGACGCCGCCGCCTTTCCCTTCAACGGGGTTCCGTCCAATTCTTCCAACTGATAACTTCCCCCCGGAAATTTGCTGACTACGCGATAAGGTCCGTTCCACCGGTTGGCGAACAACTTTCCCCACTGGGTTTCCAAGCTCCGATTGTACAGAAGGACAAGATCGCCCTTCCGCAAAGGGTCCCGCAACCGGTGAGCGCAACGCTTGTCCCAATAGTGGACCGACTTCGCCCGAGATTCCCGCAATCGCTTCGCCGCCTTCTCAACAACTTCCTCTCGTCGAAGAAGTTGTTCCGCCCGCGCTTCCAACAGTTCTTCCGAAGTTTTCACCTTCCACCAGTCGATAGCGAGATAAGTGAGCATCTCGATATCGACCGGCAACACAGGCTGTCGCCCATACAGGAGTTCGTACGCTGAATAACCGGTGCCCCGCTTGGTTGAGATCCGATCCGCGAAAAGGACTGCCGGAAGGAATTGATGCCACTTCCGGCTGTCTTCCCCGCACATCTTGACCAGCGTGTTCTTGATTGGCTGATGTCCCCGCTCAATCATACCGGCGCCTTCCGGATAATACTCCGTGACCCTACCAAACTTCGCCCCGCATGACTGAACCAGCTTCATCAGACTTCCTCGGAATTCCGCACCCCATCCACCGTGACCAGCCGCACACATCCGAACCGCGAGAACCAGAACTCCTCCAGGAATTGGCCGACCTTGTCCGCCGACAGCTTGACCAAAGTGATGGCCTCGACCCACCCCAACAGATCATCCCTCGCAACGAGTAAGTAGGCGTACTTACCCGCCTTGATGTGGACAACATCCAAGGAAATCCGACTGAACAACGAATCCTCCCCTGTTGGGATTCCCACCTCCTTGGGGAGCGCCGAGCTCCGACGCTGACACGCCTCACAGCTCCGGACCCAGTCACGGACCGACTTCACCATACCAGGCCACCAGAAACGCTGCCGAAGGCGGGCACGCGTCTCCACCTCGCCCCGATGCCCCAACTCCTCGTGGAGGCTTCGAAGGATGACTTCCTGGCTCGCTGGACAAGTCGCCACCACCAGCGGTATGGGAGACCGCCGACACCAAAGTTGACCTTCCCGCACGAAGAAGTTGACACTATTCCGACGAACCCACGCTTTCAGTTCGGCTGAAGTATCATCAGGGAAATTGAGGGTACTCAGGTAGGTCTCCATCAGCTCGTACTTCCCGCTCTGGCAAAGGGGAAGTTCGATGCCGACTGTGGTCGCGCCCGCTTTCATCAGCTGTTCTTCCACGTCCAACGCCTCTGCTGAGCGGAACCGCTCCACTCCCTCCTCTTTGGCCACTCTCGACAATGCATCAGGCATTGTGAACGCCTTCCCCGGAACATGGACCACTTTGAAGGAAAACAATTGAAGGTAAGCCACCCATCGAGTCATTGGAGCATTAGGGAGAGTAGGAGAGTTGATCATCCTCGCCAGCGCTTCCGCATCAACTAGGAGTTCGAAGAACACCCCCCACAACACGTGTTGCAGCTTCCGCACCACCTTGGTGACCCCGCACAGCTCAAGCTTCGGCTGGGAGTATTGCGACTCGGTTTCCGTGAAAGTGATTGACTCGTAAAGAACCGGCCGATCTTTCCCGTCCTCCTCTTGCGTCAGCACGCCTCCCGCACCGAATTCACTGGAGTCAACCGCCAACCGAATTCCCTCCTTCCCGTAATCGAGATCCTTGAGCGTGATCTCCCTACCGACGATCTCCTTCAGCCGGGTGAACGCGCAATCGCATTCCTTGGTCCACTTCCACTCAGTCCCCTTGCGAGTGAGCCGCCTCATCGGGCTTGCGATCTCCGCAAACCGCTCGATAAACATCCGCACATAACTACACAACCCTAAAAACTGGAGGATGTGAGTTACGGTTTTTGGAACTGGCCACTCCAAGACTTTGTTCAACTTAGCCCAAGTGATGCTCCTCCCGCGAACTGAGACTTCATGACCGAGGACCTCCAAAGCCGGCACGCAGACCGCAAACTTCTTCCCTGAAACCGTAAGGCCCGCGTTTTCAATCCGAAACAAGACCCGCTCCAAGGTGACCGCATACTCCCAAATGAAACGCCTGATGCCCGGGTTGTCCACCAAGACCGTTCCGCCGTAATCCGACTTCGGTCCCTTGATCCCCGCGTCATCAATGATGATCTGGAAAAGATGAGGCAAGTCGTCCTGGAGGATCCACGCCATCTGCGCTTGGTACACCGCTACCGAGTTGGTGGCTCCCTGCGGAAGACGAGTCAGCTGCATACGCCCCAACCGAGTCTTGAAAGCCGTGAGTGGCCGCGACTCGGAGTGCAATTCCCGCTGATCGTACCTGCCCATGACATCAACCAACCCATAGCAAACCCGCCCTGCCATGGACTCCACGAACTCATCGACGCGCGGAGGAAGCCCTGCATCCAGAATGGTAACGGAATTCAGTCTCTGAAGGTCATGAACAATCCTCAAACTCGTCCCATCCTGTTTCAGCACCGGAAAAATTGGGCTGGAGTAGCTTGAGCAAGACTGCTCATACAACCCCGTCCGCACCCGCTCCCGTACCAGCTCTGTGAAGGTATCGCGAATGGTCGCCGGAACCGGAATTGGCTTGATCTGCCACGGTTCATGGGGTATCACCGGAATCCGATAAGGCTCCCCTATTCCCCTGTCCAACAGCCCGCGCTCTTCAGGGGAAAACGCCAAAGCCTTCGCCCGCAAGGTGACGACCTGGGCTAAGAGCTTCCACTCCTCCTGGCTCACCCACCCCGGAGGTCCGAAGTTGAGACTCGCCATCTGTTCATCCGTGATACGCTCTGTCGGCACGAATTCCGGAGGCCGCACCAAAAGTGGGGTAAGATAGGGGTCTCTCCCCCACTGGATGGGCTTCAACGGTGAGTTCAAGCTTTGCGGCATTGGCTCATTCCGCGGCCTAAACTTCCGCGCCACCGGCTTATACTTTGCCCCGCCCGAGTCCACCCTCCGTAGCACGACGCCTTCTTCCGCTGAGATCCTGCGGACTGGGAAACCAAAGACTCTCGATTTGCTCACAACCGTGGCACAAGGTAGGGTTTCTCAAAACGTAGTAGATACCCTTGGCGGTGCACAATTGGGAGGACTTACTTCTGCACTATTTGCCCCCGCCCCAAAAGAACCTTCCGCCCTTCCCTTCTCCGAAACCTCCCCATCCTCCTCCCAAACCTCCGTCGCCTGATGCGGACCAAACTTCCAAGGTTCCCACCTATGATTGGGCGGAAAAGGATCGCTCACGTATGTGGCACTCGGTAGGGTTTTTCGAAAGGTAGTAGAAACCCTTGATGGTGCACAATTGGAGGACTTACTTCTACACCTTTTGCCTCCGCTCCATCGTGTTCCTCCTCCATCCCCTCACTCCACACCTCCACTTCATCTTGCGGACTGATTTCCCGATAACTCCGCCTATGGCCTGACGAAACGGAATTGCTCACGTACGTGGCACTCGGTAGGGTTTTCGAAAGGTAGTAGAAACCCTGGCGGTGCAAAATTGGGAGGACTTACTTCTAGACTGGTTGCCCCCGCTCCATCGCTTTCCTCCTCCATTCCCTCTCTCCAGACCTCCGGTTCCGAGTGCGGACCGACTTCCCAGGATTTCTGCCTATGACCAGACAAAAGGAATTCGCTCACGTACGTGGCACTCGGTAGGGTTTTACAAATGGTAGTAGATACCCTTGGAGGTGCACAATTGGGAGGACTTACTTTTGCGTCTCTTGCCTCCGCCCCATCATCCCCTATTCCTTCCCGCTCTTTAGGAGTCGACCGTCCGCGTGATGCTAGAGCTGACATCGTGCGGATTGACCGGCCGACACCTAAAAACCCCGTGCCAAGGGGGAAGCCTCCTGCTTCTCCCTCCCTTGGCACTCCTCCTCCCCCGCCTCCGGCCCCAGCCGGGTCTCCCATTGCCCGCGCGATGGCCGACAGATCGTTGTCGCGAACCGTTGCCCTCGGGAGTCCGCCACCGAAAGGACCTCCTCCTTGCGGACCGAATCGAACCGAAGGCCGGCTCGGAAGGCAAACAAGAACGGCCGTCCAAGGATGACTTCGGAGGACCTCACCACCAAGAATGAGACCCTCCGCCTGGTCTTCGCCACCTCCACCCACTCACTCTCCACCACACCCGCCACCTCGCACTCATGGCCGCCAATTCCTCGCAAGCCGATGTTGGCTTGTGGGGTAACGAGATCCGAGTCTTGCGCCACCTCCGCCGGAAAAAGGTTGACCATCGACCCGCTGTTGATCATCGCCCATACTTGCTGGTCCCCGACGGTCATCTGAACATAACCAAGGGGGCAGGAAATGGAGTCCGACGGGAACTCCTCCAGATGGTGTCGGCATGAATGTTCGGCCTCCGCTGAACTCACGTCGAAGGCCACCCAATTACCTTCCGCCTTGAGGCCCGCACTCTCCTTAAGAGACGCTATGAGCTCTTCCGCGTTTAGAGGGGAAACCGAAGCCAACTCTTTGATGGAAAGAGTCAGCGGGCCATCCCCGTTCAGAGCGCGCTTGGCCAACTCCGCCGCCTTCTTTTTCCCGGTGGGCACCGCCACTCCTCCAGGCTGCGAAACTTCCTTTGCTTGCCCTTCTTTGGAGGATCCACATCCATGTGGTCGTACCCGCCGTAGCGGGCCGTCACCTCATCGGATTGGATGGCCCACACCTCTGATTGGACAGCCGGGGGAGTCCATCCAGACGTCCCGACAACTATAGCCATCGAGGATTTGACCTCCGCCTTCGGGCCTTCCGCCGTCTCCCCCTGCCCTGCCGCCGCTGCACGAACCACGTCGCGCGGCACTGCCGCCTCGATCGGTTCACGCGATCTAGGGAGGAAATAATCACCGTTATAGATCCTCACCCGCCTACCGTTTAAGTCGTCTGTCAACTCTTGACATCAAGACTTATAATGGGTATTCGACCCGCAATAAGTGCAATGAAGCCCCGGAGGCCCCGCACGCGGAAGACCGCTCCGCTGACCGTCGGCCGGTGCCGACGCTTGCGGCTGCGACTCCCGTTGAACCGTCTTCTGCATGAACAAACGAAGCTCCTTCAAGGTGTCAGCCAACTCCGCCACTTCAGCGGGCGCCACCGGCGCCGTGTTCCGGGAAGAGATCACCGGCCCGATTCCGCTCGAGATCGCCACTCCCGAATTCTTGGCCACCAACTCCATCATGTCGAACTCCGCCCGGACCGCTCCCCTAAGCGACGCCAAGTCGGGCAACAGGGTCCCTCCATCCCTTGACCGCCGAATGAGGTTCTGATCGTACAGCCTCCGCTGCACCCGCTCCTGAACCGGCGTGGCAAGCCCCTTGAGGAAGCTCCGCTTGACCGACGCCGGCTCCCCAATGATCACCTCATTGCGGTTAAGGTACTTCACTATGCGATCAAAGGAAGTGACGTACTCATTGAACGCCCTTCGATCGTTGACCCCACCCAATGCCGCCTTGCTCGACGCGAGATTCTCCAAATCCGCCTCCCGATACCGTTGCTGACGCGGACCCCACTTCTCCAACATCTCCTCCCTCAGATGCTCCCAGTTCTTCGCCTCGTACCCCTCCATTTCCTCCACATCGCGCAACTCTTCTTCGGACTGAATGAAGTTGACGATTTGACGAACCTTGTCGCCGTCCGACGCCCCTTCGGTTTCCGCCGCCAATTCAAAACGACTCAAAAATTGATCAACCGCATCGATACTGAATCGGACTGCGGGAAAATCCCGCGGCCGAATCTTGACGCCCGTCGGTGGGTCCGACGCCAACCCTCGCCTCCTCACCCCTACCGGCGCTTCACCAGCCGCCTGCTTCCCCTTATGATTCTCCTCCGTTCCGTTGTCCATGTTGACCTCCGACGTGATGCCGTAGGTACCCAGACCTCCCCCCTTCGGAGGGGGAGGGACGAACTTGGCGGGGAGCGAGGGTGAACTTGGAAGAGGACGCTCTGCCCGGCGCAGTCGTAGGTAGATAAGTGTCAGAACCACTCATCCTCCAACAATGATAAATGATATATAAAAATAAAAAGATGTTTTGACCCGTCCGCAGGTTGGAAACAGAAAGAATTTCCCGGCCAGACCCCCAATATGTGGAAATAATGGCGACCTCGGTGACAGAAATGGTAGGTTGCCCTTCTTCCTGGTTGGTTCCGGTGGTTCTTTGATTTCCTCTGCGGGATAAACAACTGTTAGTGGATAGTCAACTGGATTCCCTACAACACCTTTTACTCAGCAAGGGGACCGTTCCTCTTGCGTTTGTATTCCTGATGTTGTCCTTCACAGTTCCAATTGTCCGCACACGCTGAATAGTCGCTGAGAGAGCTCTACAAACAATGAGATTTCTTATATGTGCTGTAGTTGATAGCTATCTACTTCAATGATAAGATAAGATCTGCAACCCTGGTACAACTCTCTATTTATACAACAGTCCCCCAATCATGTCCCGCAATCCCCGGTACTGTTCCTTGAGCCCTACTTGCCTGTCTCCTCAATCCCGCATCACACCGCAGCCTGCCCCCGACTCCTATACCCCGTTGACCCCCGCAGTCGTCTGTCGCTCCCCTGCGCACGACTCCGCTCCTTCTGCCCCCGCTCCGCTTGCGTGCCTGGCACCCCGAACCCCGTGGTTCCGCCCGGTCCCCTACGTCGCGCATACTGAAGCAGCCTTCGTCCGCCCAACCGATTGCCCGCACCAACTATAGAATGTCACATGCTGCGCCCCGTGCTTTTCCCCGCGGAATTTCCAATGACATTTGGAAAGTACCCCCCTTACCTCAGCCTCAGTCTGCCGCTGAGCCCACGGCTGCGGGCTCAGCTTCAGTGCTGCACCTCTGGTATATAAGTTCTCCCACACCGTCCGGGACTTTTACCCAGACATCCTCATTGATTTTGCCGTGTAAGTACGCAGCCGTGATGTCAAAAGACTCAATCATCCAGCAGTTGAACACTGCCACTGTGAACAACATGCAAAGAGAGGCAAAAGTAGCCGTTGGAGCCCACGTGTTGTGGTAGTCTTGGCCAAAAATCTGACTGAAACCTTGTACTATGTAACGAGCTTTGTACTTTTTGATAGAGCCATCCTGGTTCTGTTTGATATCAAAAAGCCAACACGCATCAGTCATTTTTTGCCCAGGAGGTACATGTTTGAAGTGCCACACATTAATTTGCCAGATGTTGTCCAATTCAGTTTTGACCGCCACTGCCCATTTCTCCCCATCTGACCAAGAGAATGCACGTTCATACGTCCAAGGTAACAATTGGCTCCTAGATACAGCCGTTAGGTTGAAATTTTCAGGCAGTTGACTACAAATGGTATCTTTGGCCACGTTATACCCAAGCATCAAAGCTAAATTAAAGATCATGGGATTCACGTCCTCCACATTCAGAAGCTTGTTGATAGAACGTTGCACAGGTGGATTTTCAAAAGTTTTGGCCAACTCATTTTCATGCTGCGGTACTGAAGGGACAATTTTGCTGACTGGCAAAGGAGAAACATTATCAATAAGTTTATTGAGGGAGGCAGATGATGTCAAGCCTGAATGTTGAGGTTTAGTTGGGTTGATGGACAGAAGAGCAGAGTAGGGAAATGTAGCAATAGACAATTCAAAAAATGTGTTGGTGGTAGGTACCCAGAATATCCACCCCTTGCCCCCTTGTACATAACCAAAAAGGTTGCACCGCCACGCTTGCGTGTCCGTCTTTGACTTTTGATATATATCTGGCTTGTGCACAAACGCTACTTTGCCAAAAGTCCGGAGCCTATCCAGGGCAGGCTTCCTATTGAACATCAATTCCAAAGGCGTCTTGTTGCCAGTCAATGAGTTGATCAGACGGTTATGCGTGAAATATCCCCAGAACTTAACTGGCAGGCCTGACACTACCAAGGCTGTACGGGCCATTTTGCCCACAGTCCTATGAAGTTGTTCAGCCACTCCATTTATTTTGGGTTCATAGGGCATGGAGTGTTGGTGCTCAATACCTTTGTCCTGCATCCATGCAAGGAAAGATTTGGAGGTGAATTCACCGCCACTGTTGGTCCAAAAACGCTTCAGCTTGAGTCCAGTAAGCCGCTCAATATGCTCAATGTAACACTTGAAATTCAAACAGACGTCACTTTTTCCCTTCAGTAGGAAACCTTCTGAATAGGTTGAAGCTAAGTCTCGAAAGACAACAAGATACTTGACGCCGTTACAGCCTTCCACAAATGGGCCCAACACGTTGGAGACAATGGTGTCCATTGGCGCAAGTTTTCCCTTGTTGGAAAGTCAAGTGCCCGGCGCCCTTTTGCTTTTACTCAAGAGACAATCTTTGTAAACGAAGTTCTTGTTAGTTAGTTTTGTCGGTAATCCTGGGACGTTACCAAGTGCACACATTCAAATGATGCGCTTCAGACTTATATGGCCTAGCCGTTGTGGAAATAATGATGACCTCGGTAACAGAAATGTTAGGTTGCCCTTCTTCCTGGTTGGTTCCGGTGGTTCTTTGATTTCCTCTGCGGGATAAACACTGTCAGCGGATAATCAACTGGTTTCCCTGCAACACCTGATACTCGGCAAGGGGACCGTTCCTCTTGCGTTCGTCGCCCTGATGATGCCCTACGCAGTTCCGCTTTTCCGCACACGCTGAATAATCGCTGAGAGAACTCTAAACACTGAGATTTTCTTATATACGCCGTAGTTGATAGCTATCTACTGTGATGATAAGATAAGATAAGAATCCCGCAACCCTGGTACAACACTCTTTTTATACAACAGTCCCCCGATCATGTCCCGCATTCCCCGGTACTGTCCCTGGAGCCCTACTTGCCTGTCTCCTTGATCCCGCATCGCACCGCAGCCTGTCCCCGACTACTATACCCCGTTGACCCCCGCAGCCGTCTGTCGCTTCCCTGCGCACGACTCCGCTTCTTCTGCCCCCGCTCCGCTTGCGGCCTGGCGCCCCGAACCCCGTGGTTCCGCCCGGTCCATTACGTCGCGCATACTGAAGCGGCCTTCGTCCGCTCGACCGATCGCCCGCGCCAACTATAGAATGTCACATGCTGCGCCCTGTGCTTTTCCCCGCGGAATGTCCGATGACATTTGGTAGATACCCCCTTACCTCAGCCTCAGTCTGCCGCTGAGCCCGCGGCTGCGGGCTCAGCTTCAGTGCTGCACCTCTGGTATATAAGTTCTCCCACATCCCCCTCGCTTTTGAATCCTGTCCTCAGCGATTCCCACACTACCCGCCACCTTCCCATACCTCGATCATACACCCACCATACCCACCTCCCTATCCCATACCCACCATGCCCCATCCCCGACCCCCCTGTGATCGTTGCGCCGCACGGTCCCGCCACGCTTCCTTGTCTTCTCCCTGCTCCCAACCCGCGCCTGGAGCTGCCTGCACGGCCTGCGCTCGGTCCCATCGCCAATGCTCCCTGTCCCGCAGAAACGGCCCCCGTCCCCAGCCTCGTTCTCGCTCCGGAAATCAATCCCGTCAAAAACGGCGCCGCCGCGAGGATTCCTCCGACACTCCGGACCACTTTTCCATCTCCTCTTCCACCCCTTCCCCTCCTCGACGCCGCCATCGCTCCGATCGCGTGAGAACTCCCGTCAGAACTGATCGCATGACTCCGAAACCTGAACGGAGGAACTTCTCCGATGGACCGACCTGGGCCGCCGCCCTCCGAGCCTGGGCGACTCGCCACCGCGTCAACGTTGGCGCCGGAATGGACCCAAACGCTCCTCGCCGCTCTCCGATCCCTCCGCCGCGCCCATCCCCGGTTCCCCTTCCGCGCCGCCGAGCCCAGACTCCCTTCCATGCTCCCCCTCCCCCATCACCTAACCCTCCTCCCCCACCTTCCACCCCACCTCAACCACCCCCGCGAACCACCCTCTTCGTCCCCCCTACCCCAGACCTTCCTCCACCCCCTTCGCCTACCCCGCCACCACCACCTCCACCAACACCCCCTCCCCCTCCATCCCCTCCCTTACCTCCTCGCCCTTCACCTACTCCTCCCCCCCCATCTATGACCTCCCTCCTACCACCCCGTCCCGCTTCCCCTCCCCCTCTCCGCACTCCTTCTCCGGCTCCCGTTCCCTCTTCTTCCCGACCTCTTGGTGCTGCTCCCGCACCCGGATTCCTCGAGTCGCCATACCGGGCCGCAATCCCCGACGACGAATACGAGTCCGGTGTCCCTGAGGCGGACCTCCTCCCGTTCCTGGAAGGTCAGACCTCGCTGGTCGAAGGATTGTTGAAGAAAGCGGTGACGATCCCCGCCGAAACCCGCCGAGAAATGCTCCGAGAATTCCACCGGTCTTCCGCCGCGCTGCGCGCCCGCCTCCGACCCGCTGTGTTCTTGGACTGAGCGCTTCGGACTTTCCCCTTCACTTACTCTATACCTTGTATCCCTTTCCCCTCTTGTATTCCCCTATGCTGAAATACTATGCGCCATATGCTTGCCCCCGCTAACCTGAGACAAACACCTGTGCCAAAGTGAGGTACTTGAGAGAAACAAAACAAAAATAAGTCACGAGTGCCCGGACCGCCCCGGATTGAGAACCACTTAGTCCCCGCACTTCCATTTTTTTTTTTTTTTTTTTTTTTTTTTTTTTTAAATTGAGATACTAAAACCTGAAACTGAGATTGAAACTTTGAGAAGAACTTGAAGAAACTGATAACTTGATGAAACTGATGACTTGAGGAAACTGATAACTTGAGGAAATTGATGACTTGAGGAAAATACCACGCCGCAATCCTGAGAGAAAGAGAAACCACACCCGCAACCTAAAGATGAGAGAAAGAAACCACGCCCGCAATCTATGAAGTCCTAAAACGAAAACCCAACCCGCCCGCCGAGGTACCTGGACCGCCCCAGATGGAATTTCCGCACAATTCCCCGTACCCCTCGCCATCCTGAATATATAACAGAGAAAACCAGTAAACCCATTCACAAAACACAAATACAACCCGCTTTAGGGTGACTGACATCCTGGGGTGGCTAGTTTATCCGGCTGTAGACCAGCTAGCGCACCCCCTCACCAATTAAGGCTTGGCCTATGGCCCCCATCCTCCCCCCGCTTTTGGCCGCTGTCCTCAGCGGTTTGTTCCTCGCACTTCGCCGCAAGGAACGCTCACCGGCCACCTCTTCATCGGCGCCGGGAGAATCCGCTCGACCCGCCTCATCGGCGGGCGGCTCCGAAGGAGTTGGCTCCAAATCCGAGTCTTCATCGTTTTCGTCCTCAGATCCTGAAACAAGGGTTTCGTCGAACGACGTCGATCCCCGAGCGTAGAACCGCTTCACGTGGGATGCCGCCGCCTTCCGCTTCAACGGGGTTCCGTCCAATTCTTCCAACTGATAACTTCCCCCCGGAAATTTGCTGACCACGCGATAAGGTCCCGTTCCATCGGTTGGCGAACAACTTTCCCCACTGGGTTTCCAAGCTCCGATTGTACAGGAGGACAAGATCGCCCTTTCGCAAAGGGTCCCGCAACCGGTGAGCGCAACGCTCGTCCCAATAGCGGACCGACTTCGCCCGAGATTCCCGCAAGCGCTTCGCCGCCTTCTCGACAACTTCCTCTCGTCGAAGAAGTTGTTCCGCCCGCGCTTCCAACAATTCTTCTGAAGTTTTCACCTTCCACCAGTTGATAGCGAGATAAGTGAGCATCTCGATATCGACCGGCAACACAGGCTGTCGCCCATACAGGAGTTCGTACGCCGAATAACCGGTGCCCCGCTTGGTTGAGATCCGATCCGCGAAAAGGACTGCCGGAAGGAATTGATGCCACTTCCGGCCGTCTTCCCCGCACATCTTCACCAGCGTGTTCTTGATTGGCTGATGTCCCCGCTCAATCATCCCGGCGCCTTCCGGATAATACTCCGTGACCCTGCCGAACTTCGCCCCGCATGACTGAACCAGCTTCATCAGACTTCCTCGGAATTCCGCACCCCCATCCACTGTGACCAGCCGCACACATCCGAACCGCGAGAACCAGAACTCCTCCAGGAATTGGCCGACCTTGTCCGCCGACAGCTTGACCAAAGTGATGGCCTCGACCCACCCCGACAGATCATCCCTCGCAACGAGTAAGTAGGCGTACTTACCCGCCTTGATGTGGACAACATCCAAGGAAATCCGACTGAACAACGAATCCTCCCCTGTCGGAATTCCCACCTCCTTGGGGAGCGCCGAGCTCCGGCGCTGACACGCCTCACAGCTCCGGACCCAGTCACGGACTGACTTCACCATACCAGGCCACCAGAAACGCTGCCGAACGCGGGCACGCGTCTCCACCTCGCCCCGATGCCCCAACTCCTCGTGGAGGCTCCGAAGGATGACTTCCTGGCTCGCTCGACAAGTCGCCACCACCAGCGGTATGGGAGACCGCCTACGCCACAGTTGACCTTCCCTCACAAAGAAGTTGACGCTATTCCGACGAACCCACGCTTTCAGTTCGGTTGAAGTATCATCAGGGAAATTGAGGGTACTCAGGTAGGTCTCCATCAGCTCGTACTTCCCGCTCTGGCGAAGGGGAAGTTCGATGCCGACCGTCGTCGCGCCCGCTTTCATCAGCCGTTCTTCCACGTCCAACGCCTCTGCTGAGCGGAACCGCTCCGCTCCCTCCTCTTCCGCCACTCTCGACAATGCATCAGGCATTGTGAACGCCTTCCCCGGAACATGGACCACTTTGAAAGAAAACAATTGAAGGTAAGCCACCCATCGAGTCATTGGAGCATTAGGGAGAGTAGGAGAGTTGATCATCCTCGCCAGCGCTTCCGCATCAACTAGGAGTTCGAAGAACACCCCCCACAACACGTGTTGCAGCTTCCGCACCACCTTGGTGACCCCGCACAGCTCAAGCTTCGGCTGGGAGTATTGCGACTCGGTTTCCGTGAAGGTAATCGACTCGTAAAGAACCGGCCGATCTTTCCCGTCCTCCTCTTGCGTCAGCACGCCTCCCGCACCGAATTCACTGGAGTCAACCGCCAACCGAATTCCCTCCTTCCCGTAATCGAGATCCTTGAGCGTGATCTCCCTACCGACGATCTCCTTCAGCCGGGTGAACGCGCGATCGCATTCCTCGGTCCACTTCCACTCAGTCCCCTTGCGAGTGAGCCGCCTCATCGGGCTTGCGATCTCCGCAAACCGCTCGATGAACATCCGCACATAACTACACAACCCTAAAAACTGAAGGATGTGAGTTACGGTTTTCGGAACTGGCCACTCCAAGACTTTGTTCAACTTAGCCCGAGTGATGCTCCTCCCGCGAACTGAGACTTCATGACCGAGGACCTCCAAAGCCGGAACGCAGACCGCAAACTTCTTCCCTGAAACCGTAAGACCCGCGGTTTCGATCCGGAACAAGATCCGCTCCAAGGTGACCGCATACTCCCAAATGAAACGCCTGATGCCCGGGTTGTCCACCAAGACAGTTCCGCCGTAATCCGACTTCGGTCCCTTGATCCCCGCGTCATCAATGAAGATCTGGACAAGATGAGGCAAGTCGTCCTGGAGGATCCACGCCATCTGCGCTTGGTACACTGCTACCGAGTTGGTGGCTCCCTGCGGAAGACGAGTCAGCTGCATACGCCCCAACCGAGTCTCGAAAGCCGTGAGTGGCCGCGACTCGGGGTGCAATTCCCGCTGATCGTACCCGCCCATGACATCAACCAACCCATAGCAAACCCGCCCTGCCATGGACTCCACGAACTCATCGACGCGCGGAGGAAGCCCTGCATCCAGAATGGTAACGGAATTCAGTCTCTGAAGATCATGAACAATCCTCAAACTCGTCCCATCTTGTTTCAGCACCGGAAAAATTGGGCTGGAGTAGCTTGAGCAAGACTGCTCGTACAACCCCGTCCGCACCCGCTCCCGTACCAACTCCGTGAAGGTATCGCGAATGGTCGCCGGAACCGGAATTGGCTTGATCTGCCACGGTTCATGGGGTATCACCGGAATCCGATAAGGCTCCCCTATTCCCCTGTCCAACAGCCCGCGCTCTTCAGGGGAAAACGCCAAAGCTTTCGCCCGCAAGGTGACGACCTGGGCTAAGAGCTTCCACTCCTCCTGGCTCACCCACCCCGGAGGTCCGAAGTTGAGACTCGCCATCCGTTCATCCGTGATACGCTCTGTCGGCACGAATTCCGGAGGCCGCACCGAAAGTGGGGTAAGATAGGGGTCTCTCCCCCACTGGATGGGCTTCAACGGTGAGTTCAAGCTTTGCGGCATTGGCTCATTCCGCGGCCTAACCTTCCGCGCCACCGGCTTGTACTTTGCCCCGCCCGATTCCACCCTCCGTAGAACGACGCCTTCTTCCGCTGAGATCCTGCGGACTGGGAAACCAAAGACTCTCGATTCGCTCACGACCGTGGCACAAGGTAGGGTTTCTCGAAACGTAGTAGATACCCTTGGCGGTGCACAATTGGGAGGACTTACTTCTGCACTGTTTGCCTCCGCCCCAAAAGAACCTTCCTCCGCTCTTCCCTCCGAAACCTCCTCATCCTCCTCCCAAACCTCCGTCGCCTGATGCGGACCGAACTCCCGAGGTTTCCACCTATGATCGGGCGGAAAAGGATCGCTCACGTATGTGGCACTCGGTAGGGTTTTTCGAACGGTAGTAGAAACCCTTGATGGTGCACAATTGGGAGGACTTACTTCTACACCTTTTGCCTCCGCTCCATCGTGTTCCTCCTCCGTCCCCTCACTCCACACCTCCACTTCATCTTGCGGACCGATTTCCCGATAACTCCGCCTATGGCCTGACGAAACGGAATTGCTCACGTACGTGGCACTCGGTAGGGTTTTTCGAAAGGTAGTAGAAACCCTTGGCGGTGCACAATTGGGAGGACTTACTTCTAGACTGGTTGCCCCCGCTCCATCGCTTTCCTCCTCCATTCCCTCTCTCCAGACCTCCGGTTCCGAGTGCGGACCGACTTCCCAAGATTTCCGCCTATGACCAGACGAAAGGAATTCGCTCACGTACGTGGCACTCGGTAGGGTTTTACGAATGGTAGTAGATACCCTCGGAGGTGCACAATTGGGAGGACTTACTTTTGGGTCTTTTGCCTCCGCCCCATCATCCCCTATTCCTTCCCGCTCTTTAGGAGTCGACCGTCCGCGCGATGCTAGAGCTGACATCGTGCGGATTGATCGGCCGACACCTAAAAACCCCGTGCCAAGGGGGAAGCCTCCTGCTTCTCCCTCCCTCGGCACTCCTCCTCTCCCACCTCCGGCCCCAGCCGGGTCTCCCATCGACCGCTCGATGGCCGACAGATCGTCGTCGCGAACCGTCGCCCTCGGGAGTCCGCCACCAAAAGGACCTCCTCCTTGCGGACCGAATCGAACCGAAGACCGGCTCGGAAGGCGAACAAGAACGGCCGTCCAAGGATGACTTCGGAGGACCTCACCACCAAGAATGAGACCCTCCGCCTGGTCTTCGCCACCTCCACCCACTCACTCTCCACCACACCCGCCACCTCGCACTCATGGCCGCCGATTCCTCGCAAGCCGATGTTGGCTTGTCGGGTAACGAGATCCGAGTCTTGCGCCACCTCCGCCGGCAAAAGGTTGACCATCGACCCGCTGTCGATCATCGCCCATACTTGCTGGTCCCCGATGGTCATCTGAACATAACCAAGGGGGCAGGAAATGGAGTCCGACGGGAACTCCTCCGGATGGTGTCGGCACGAATGTTCGGCCTCCGCTGAACTCACGTCGAAGGCCACCCGATTACCTTCCGCCTTGAGGCCCGCACTCTCCTTAAGAGACGCTATGAGCTCTTCCGCCATTAGAGGGGAAACCACGCCAATTCCTTGATGGAAAGAGTCAGCGGGCCATCCCCGTTCAGCGCGCGCTTGGCCAACTCCGCCGCCTTCTTTTTCCCGGTGGGCACTGCCACTCCTCCAGGCTGCGAAACTTCCTTCGCCTTGCCCTTCTTTGGAGGATCCACATCCATGCGGTCGTACCCGCCATAGCGGGCCGTCACCTCATCGGATTGGATGGCCCACACCTCTGATTGGACAGCCGGGGGAGTCCATCCAGACGTCCCGACAACTATACCCATCGAGGATTTGACCTCCGCCTTCGGGCCTTCCGCCGTCTCCCCCTGCCCTGCCGCCGCTGCACGAACCACGTCGCGCGGCACGGCCGCCTCGATCGGTTCACGCGATCTAGGGAGGAAATAATCGCCGTTATAGATCCTCACCCGCCTACCGTTTAAGTCGTCCGTCAACTCTTGACATCGAGACTTATAATGGGTATTCGACCCGCAATAAGTGCAATGAAGCCCCGGAGGCCCCGCACGCGGAGGACCGCTCCGCTGACCGTCGGCCGGTGCCGACGCTTGAGGCTGGGACTCCCGTTGAACCGTCTTCTGCATGAACAAACGAAGCTCCTTCAAGGTGTCAGCCAACTCCGCCACTTCAGCGGGCGCCACCGGCGCCGTGTTCCGGGAAGAGATCACCGGCCCGATTCCGCTCGAGATCGCCACTCCCGAATTCTCGGCCACCAACTCCATCATGTCGAACTCCGCCCGGACCGCTCCCCTAAGCGACGCCAAGTCGGGCAACAGGGTCCCTCCATCCCTCGACCGCCGAATGAGGTTCTGATCGTACAGCCTCCGCTGCACCCGCTCCTGAACCGGCGTGGCGAGCCCCTTGAGGAAGCTCCGCTTGACCGACGCCGGCTCCCCAATGATCACCTCATTGCGATTAAGGTACTTCACGATGCGATCAAAGGAAGTGACGTACTCATCGAACGCCCTTCGATCGTTGACCCCACCCGATGCCGCCTTGCTCGACGCGAGATTCTCCAAATCCGCCTCCCGATACCGTTGCTGACGCGGACCCCACTTCTCCAACATCTCCTCCCTCAGACGCTCCCAGTTCTTCGCCTTGTACCCCTCCATTTCCTCCACATCACGCAACTCTTCTTCGGACTGAATGAAGTTGACGATTTGACGAACCTTGTCGCCGTCCGACGCCCCTTCGGTTTCCGCCGCCAATTCGAAACGACTCAAAAATCGATCAACCGCATCGATACTGAATCGGACTGCGGGAAAATCCCGCGGCCAATCTTGACGCCCGTCGGTGGGTCCGACGCCAACCCTCGCCTCCTCACCCCTACCGGCGCTTCACCAGCCGCCTGCTTCCCCTTCCGATTCTCCTCCGTTCCGTCGTCCATGTTGACCTCCGACGTGATGCCGTAGGTACCCAGACCTCCCCCCTTCGGAGGGGGAGGGACGAACTTGGCGGGAGGGAGGGTGAACTTGGAGGAGGACGCTCCGCCCGACGCAGTCGTAGGAAGATAAGTGTCAGAACCACTCATCCTCGAACAATGATAAACGATATATAAAAAATAAAGAAAAAGACAAATGTCTTGACCCGTCCGCAGGTTGGAAACAGAAAGAAGTTTCCCGGCCAGACCCCCAATATGTGGAAATAATGACGACCTCGGTAACAGAAATGTTAGGTTGCCCTTCTTCCTGGTTGGTTCCGGTGGTTCTTTGATTTCCTCTGCGGGATAAACACTGTCAGCGGATAATCAACTGGTTTCCCTGCAACACCTGATACTCAGCAAGGGGACCGTTCCTCTTGCGTTCGTCGCCCTGATGATGCCCTACGCAGTTCCGCTTTTCCGCACACGCTGAATAATCGCTGAGAGAACTCTAAACACTGAGATTTTCTTATATACGCCGTAGTTGATAGCTATCTACTGTGATGATAAGATAAGATAAGAATCCCGCAACCCTGGTACAACACTCTTTTTATACAACAGTCCCCCGATCATGTCCCGCATTCCCCGGTACTGTCCCTGGAGCCCTACTTGCCTGTCTCCTTGATCCCGCATCGCACCGCAGCCTGTCCCCGACTACTATACCCCGTTGACCCCCGCAGCCGTCTGTCGCTTCCCTGCGCACGACTCCGCTTCTTCTGCCCCCGCTCCGCTTGCCGCCTGGCGCCCCGAACCCCGTGGTTCCGCCCGGTCCATTACGTTGCGCATACTGAAGCGGCCTTCGTCCGCTCGACCGATCGCCCGCGCCAACTATAGAATGTCACATGCTGCGCCCTGTGCTTTTCCCCGCGGAATGTCCGATGACATTTGGTAGATACCCCCTTACCTCAGCCTCAGTCTGCCGCTGAGCCCGCGGCTGCGGGCTCAGCTTCAGTGCTGCACCTCTGGTATATAAGTTCTCCCACACCGTTGATGCCATAGCAATGCATCGGAATTATTCAAAGAAACATTGTAGGCTTGTATTGCATGATTCGGGGACGAAGGACAAGATGGAAAACAAGATGGTGGTTCAATATTAGTGGGGTGTTCAGATGAAAAGGTTACCATAACAGGCACCTGCCATCAACATTGAATTGAAAAAGATTGAAGGGAAAAACCGTTTGGATAACTTATGGAAGCATGGCCATCCATATTAACCCGCAGTTGCCCGCTACCTAGACAAAGTGACTCGGCCAAAAGCAAGGTTCAGGTTGCAGCTGGACTATAGTATAAGTTGTTGAGTGTGATTGAGCCAGACGAGTTACAAAGAGTCATCTTCCCAACTATAGTAACAAAAGATTCAGGGGCATTAGTAGCCACCAAGATGGGAATGGGGTGTGTGAGTGTGAGATGATTGGATAAGAGAGATAGATCATTTGTGAACATGTGTGAGGCGCACAATTCCAAACCAAATAATTTTCCCCCTTGCTTCACAAGCGCATCAATTTCCTCCTGTGTGACTTGTGGATTCAGGTCTTCCAGTGAGATTGACTGGAGAACTGGGAGATCAATGGTGTTGTCCCCTTTGGGCAATGTTGGTGCTTCTGCCGAGTTTGCATGGATGGTGGACCTTGGCAGAGCTGTGACGGCTTGAAACGGAGTGGACAAACTGAAATTGTTGGCTTGGAAAGGATTGTTACTGGTGTTGTTTGCTGAAGTTGGTGGCCTGTTGCACTCCTCCGTATTGTGATTGGACATGGGACAGTGAGCGCACCACTTGCTGGAGTGTGACACAGTGCTCTTTACAACATTGTTGCTCCCAACAATGCCATTGTTTGCATCAGCTGGACTTTGACAAGAACCACAATCTGACCATCTCTCCTGACCGCCCTGTTGATTTTGGCGGAAAAGGGTGAGCTCATTCTTAGCCAAACGCACCAACTCCGTATTCTTCACCTCAAGAGTGCCTCTGTCCATTTGCTGATCCAACTGCCGGGCTACATTGACAAACGGGAAAGATTCTAAATTTGGGAGGGATAAGTGAAAAAGTAAGCTGGTAAGGGACTGCTCCGTGAGAACAAAACCAGACCAGAATAAGTTTTTAGTCATGTTTTCAATGCGGAGGAAATGGGAATCAATGTTGGCCAATTGATCTAGATGATTAAATTTGAGGTCCAAGATATCTCGCATGATTGAAATATGAGCGGTACAACTTTTCAGTGTAAAGGATTTGGTGATAAGCCTTAAACCGTCAAACCCGGAGTGTTGTTCAGCAATACTGGCTTTGAGGTTGTTGTCAATTGTTGCCAGCAAGGCAGTGCATAATAGAGTGTCATTGGTGGTGTTGAGGATCAGATCCGGATCATCCAGTGGGAGCGAGTGAGACACCACACTTTTGAGAGCTTGGCAAACCATAATCAACCAAGTATGAACATTGGAGCCATTGACGCTGTGAGAACTCCTTTTGGGACGGGGGTAGTTCTGTGAGGAGGAAATAGCAGTTATATTATTTCAGGTATGTATGAATCTATTACAACTGTTAAGGATGGTTTGAAAGAACTGCCCCTCAATTTACTACAAGAGTTAACACAACAATTTTATCTATTGTTGTGGCTGATAACTTTCTTTTTTTTTCTTTAAGAGAACTATTTATGTAGTAATCTCTTATCAGACAAAGATCTAATTTCAACTTTACAAATAATCAGCAATGAGCTTGATGAAGGGATCAGGGAAGTAGATAGTGGATGGATTGTTACAGAAAGTTCTGGTAAATGGAGTACAAGCTTTTTGGAATTGATGGGGAACAAGTATTTATATGTTTATGATTTATTTATTTCTTTTTAGATGTAGTCTGAGAAAATGAGTAGGAGGATGTTTTGGTATAATGTGAAATATTCAAAGTGTTGTACCCTCTTTCTTAACCTTTAGTTAAAAGAACACAATTTTCCTTTTGTTACTTTTTTGTATCTTAAACTGATATGAAAAATTTTGTTGTGGGTCACCTGATTAAGATCACACTACTATATGGATGAGTACTTTTATTTAGTTTGCTAGCTATATGGTGGGGAGTGGGATGCCTCCAATTTCTCTCTATCCCTGCCTCCTTATATAGTAAAATGTGAGGGATTTTTGCTGGTGGGATGTCTGATTGAGGTATTTATGCTGGTGGGGTTTTCTTGTTCTACACTGCCTTTATGCATGGAGTGCATAAAGTGAGCTATTTTTGCTGGTGATGTTTCTTGTTCTACACTGCCTTTATGCATGGAGTGCATAAAGTGAGCTATTTCTGCTGGTGAGGTTATGTACTTAGGCTGTGCCACAGAGCATGTGCTGCGTCTTGTGACCAGACACTAAACTATATACTACTTCTATATATATACTATGTACTTATTATTCACTATAATTCTTTTTAACTGTATATCTTTTGATTTAGCCGTGCAAACCCTAACATAAATGGGTGACTTATAGATTAAATTTACCCTAGATTTCAATTATGCCCTTATATTGCTACTATTTTAGCTTCTGAAAGATAATGAAAGAATATAATCCTGTATGATACTTGAAACAGGGTTTGGAATACCACAACGCTCAATTTCGGTACTACAGTTAGGGCTTTGTATAATGTGGTGCTGAGCTCCCGCATGGAAGGTGCGTGGGGTATAGTTGCACTTGGTTGAGCAACAGGTGGAGGTGGATTGGAGAGGCCCAGCGCCTTTTGCATCTTGGTGAACAGGATAAGCTGCTTGACTGTATGATCATCCAGCGTAAGCCAGTCACTTGCTGCAGTGGATGGTTCTGGAGGGATAGACTTTGGAAGATGACTGGACAATTTGGCGCCACGGCTGGTGGGATCGGGAGTTCCGGAATCGACAACAATGTGAGGGGCCAATTGTTTGTTTGGATCCAAATGAGGAAAAGGTGCAGTGGTGGACGTCACAGATTTTGTGGCAGATTTGATTTTGGCTATGTTGTCCTCAACACTGTTGAACAACGCTTGCATATCCCGGGCGCCAGATGACAGAGAAGAGGTGGAGGGGTTGTTGCCGGTTAGACGTGAGGTAGATGGTAATATCGGTTGCAAAACATGTCGCCCCCGGGAGGTTGATCTTGCAGTTAAGGCAGATCTCTCCGGTCGAGTTGTGTCGCGGTTTTCGGACATTGTTTATGGGGCTGAAAAAAAATGTGGAGGTAGGAAAGCCGTCGAAAAAATGGTCAGACGGTAGGATTCAACTCTTGAAAATCTGTTCTCTTTCCTAGCAAGAAGAAAGGCTCATAACCTCTTGAGGAAAAAGAGTACCAGAGGAAGAACTAGATACAAGCAACTGTCAGAGAGATATGCTAATAGTGTAAGTATGTGTCATAATAAATTGTTTCCAGTTTTGGGCAGACCCAGCCAAAAACCCTATTTTAGGGGCTAAATCCAATATAAACATTGATATTCACGCGAGCAAAAAAAACAGGCTCCAAGTTTTAATGTTATGTGGTCTTGCCAGTTGTCATGGGAGACTGAAGGTCAAGTGGGGATATCCCAAGCTTAATTACCACCCTCGAAAACCAACAACAACATCAACTTGAACAACATCACTTCACCGAATGCGTTACTCCACTCCAGCCCCACTTCAGCCGGTCGAATACGCGGATAGCGACGAACGAGAGCAAGACGAGGGACTGGACGAACTCGACGAGCTCGACAAACTTCACGCGCCCAACTCCCCAGAGCTACTCAGTAGTAGCCCGAATCTACCACCCCCCTCTCGACGGACAATCATTGCCCAGTATGACTCTCCCAACACGGCTGACTATCAAGATTACGCACCCACAAAGGAGCCTCACAGCCTCCACCCGATCCATCTCGAAGACGGACAGGACCCCTCGCCTCTCCGGACTCGTCACTTGCAGTATAAACCACCGGCGCATACTAAACGAGTCCTGTTCCTTGGAACCTCTGCCTTGATCGGATTAGCCTACATGATCGTCTTCTTTGCTACCCAAGGTACCCGCTACGGTTCGTCTACACATAACTACACACTTACAACCTTTAATCTGGTAATAAAAAAAAACTTACACTCACAACTACGCTCTTGGTGGCTCATTTGACATCACAGGTCATTCTCTCAAGATTAATGTGATTCTCATGATCTCAGACGGTTTTGGACCAGCCTCTGAAAGCTTCGCCCGTGGCTTCGTCCAACACCTCCAGAATCTAACTATCGAACAACAGGCCGAATTCTCTCGCTGGACGTTCCCTGAAGCCAAGTCATCTCAACCGCCACTCAAACGTCCCGGACCTTCAAAAAATCGTTTTGGCTCTCTCCCCCTGGATCCACTGCTCGTCGGCAGCTCTAGAGTCAGTCTTGCCCGCGTCCAAGTCATCTCAGAAAAACAACATCCATCATTCATTTTTCTTTTCTTTTTTTTTGTTTTGGTACCACTCATGCAGACTAGAAGTAGCAACTCTTTGATTACCGATTCCGCCGCTGGAGCAACTGCTTTTTCCTGTGCTCTGAAGACATACAATGGTCTGTGGACACTTAAACACATGATTTCTTAAAACTCTTTGCGATTTCACAATACCACAAAGTTCTGCAGTGATACCCGTCTTGCAAGCTACTGATTTAATTCGAGTGCCTGAATTTCTCTACCAAGGTGCGATTGCTGTCGAGCCTGTCGACCAGAAGCCATGCGGGACAGTTCTAGAAGCTGCAAAACACCGAGGGTATTTGACTGGCTTGGTTGCCACATCGGTGTGTTTACATAATATGATCATAAACGATGAATCAGCTGGATGACAAGAGTTAAATCTCTTGGATCTTTGATCTTCTTTTCTCTGTAGCGCATAACGCATGCAACGCCAGCCTCTTTCTATGCACATGTGATCGATAGGGACATGGAAAGTAAGATCGCGACGTTTCTTACGGGAGACGGTCCCCTGGGTCGCAGTGTCGACTTGGCTCTCGGCGGTGGCAGGCGTTGGTTTTTACCCAGCTCGAGCCTCACCTCCTCTCGCTCAGACGACAACGATCTTTTAGCGACCGCCCAATCTAAACACGGCTTTACGATCCTCAACTCGACCGAGGCGTTTGAGAAGGCATGGGACCCTACTTCTGAACACGGCCACTTGAAGACCCCCGTGCTCGGGCTCTTCAACGATAATCATATGAACTACGAAATCGACAGAATCAGCTTGGAAGGCACCGACAAACGAGAGCCTTCGTTAAGGAATATGTACGCCCAAGACTACAAAGTATGTTTCTGTCATCTAACGACTAAGCATATCGTTCGCGACGACCACAATGCAGGTCTCTGGCTGCGCTACAGACACTTTCAAGAGAAGCCAAGGACAAGTCTGCCCATGGGTTTTTCTTGATGATCGAAGGATCTCGAATCGGTGAGTCACAATCATGACCTCCCTCCAAACCCAAATAATATGTGCGCAGCACCATTGGATATCAACCCTAATACCCCGCTTGGTTGGTTTAGACATGGCTGCCCATTCGAACGATCCAGTTGGACATTTGTACGACATTCTAGCGTATCAGGAGACCGTTAGGATGGTTCAAAGCTGGGTTGATGGTTAGTCAAACTTAATCTAGTAGTCCAGTGACTAATATCCTGGTAGCCAGCATTGTCTGAGTTCGATTATGACTTACGGTTTGGTACCACATAGAGGCCAACAAAGCGGGCTGGCCTACGCTAATGATCTCAGTGTCCGATCACGAGACGGGTGGACTAGCGCTAGGTAGACAGTTGACGGAGAAGTATCCGGTCTACGCATGGTATCCAGAAGTCTTGGCGAATGCGACCCACTCGACCGCCTGGCTGGCCAAAAAGGTTTCCATGTCCGTTCGTCCCTCTCAGTCGGTTTCGCGCCCATTCATCGTCGATGAAATTCTTAGGGATGGATTGGGAATCATCGACGCCTCCGACAAGGAGATCGACAAATTGGTTAACCTGGGTGCCCGCCAGAATGTTGACTACATATTGGCTGATATGGTACATACACTCTCTTCTCCATCTCCTTGATCATTTCTGGTCTTCCACTTCGTTCCGCCCCTTCCCCCTAACGTCTCTCTTCATCCACGTCACACGTTTATATCTTGTAGGTTTCTCGAAGAGCTCAAGTCGGTTGGTCAACTCATGGTCACTCGGGCGTCGACGTAAATCTGTACAGTTATCCTCACGATTTAACCCAAGAACTATTCGGCAATCGAGAGAACACTGAGGTGAAGGCTCTCTCCAATTTTGCTCATACCCGGGCGGTGTAAAATGCCACTGTAAGTCTGCTACTTGGTCTAACTTGTGTTTTCTTTGTATTTCATTCGTAGATCGGCCAGTTCATTGTAGATGCAATGGAAATCGATCTTGATATTGTCACTCGAGACTTGAATCGGTCAGTTTCTAAATATCTCTGCCTAGAACAGAACTTACAGTTGATTCTAATGTTTGTCCTCCGCGGGCGGATGCTTTCTCAATTGTTGATAGATTGGCTAAGTCATGGCACGTCACTGATGATAAACACAACCCCAACTTTCAAAACATCCAACTAAAGCATTACTCGGTAATTACATTTTCTCTTCCTCAAAGTTCTCCTTTACCTTTAATCATCTGATGCTTGAGCTTTTTTTTGCCGCTTGGTTGGGTCAAATTTATACAAACAACAAAGCATGAGTTCTAAGCATCTTTTGGTTTGGTTTGGTTGAAAATATAAATCGTTATTTTCTCCTTTCTTTGAGTAGTCGTCATCTGTTTCACTACGTTTTCTTTCCTATTCCCCCACGCAAACAGCCTTTTGATCCATTTTTAACTAGTCGATTATATTTATTCCCAGTCTATGTTTTATCCATGTGTAGCTGCAAATCTTTCATCAGGACTCTCTTTGTTCTTCCATTTTGCAAATCAATTCCTCCCTTTGTTAGATGCACACATAATAACACTTTTTTTTTGATTCCGAATATCTGTTGTTATCATCATCAGTATAGCACTTTTCTTTTGCTTCTTGTTTCTGTTCTTTCTGTCAATCGTGAGGTGCGCTTGTGTCTAGTAGTCAATTGTTGACGTTGGAATTGTTGTTTAGATACACAGCTATTATGATTGACAGTTCTTTGCAATTGACTATTCGGTTCACAGTAATGAGTTCTGGAACCAAAGGCCTACTCACTCGTCATTGTGAGCTCTAGATGACGCAGGTTTAATGAATGAGTTGATCTCATGACATTGGTCAAGTTTATGTGATGAAAATAAAATCTCCAAATTGTTGAAATAATGTTTTTCTTGTGCTTTGCCACAACTTGTCCTCTGTCATTGCAATTGCATGCAATCAGTTTCTCAGATAACATAAAAATGTATCAGTCTTTCATCTTATCCCTGTGGCTTCTAATGCGTCTTTTGCTATTCAATGCACTGTACTTTTCTCTCACATACTAGTGGGGTTTTTTTTTTTTTACTATTAGGAACTCTGCTATCACAGAGGATTCCTTGCCACTTTTCTTTCTCCCCCTCCAAGCTTTTCATTGCGGCTTTTTTTTTCAGTGGTGTGGAATTAAGAGGGTGGCTCTGTAAAAAGGCTGGATTTGATTCCTTCAAGTGTTTTGGTTTTGGCCTGGGTAGCTTTAGTTTCTCATGATGTTAGTGGTACAGTAGGTTTACATTAAGAAATTCAAGTGAAATAGGGAGCATAAAATAATAAAGTATCAAGCACACTCTAACCAACAGTTTTGTAACATAAACTCAAGGCAAATGCATTATATGTAATATAAAATAAGGTTGGCATTAATTGAGAGATGATAACTAACAACATAAAAATTCAACACAATCAGAATCAGAATCATGATTCAATTTCAAATTTGTTGAATATTGGTGATTTTTCTTTGAATCTTGTGGATTTCTTTCTCCTTTTTCTTCCCTTCCTCTTCTCTCTCTCATGATATTTGACAAACTGCCCTCCTCTTCCAACTCTCCAAACTCAATCCATCAATTAACTTTGTTTAAAAATGTACTCAACCACTCTATCTACTCAAACTCATCCTATCTATATCAACCTATATCTTCTCTCTTTCTCTTTTTCTTTCTGCTTCAACACCATTCTTTTCTGATATAAAATCAGGGTTTTTTGGCTGATGTAATGCTAGATTTGGGAATCTGATACAATGATGCTAGCAGGGGGTTAGCTGGCATCACCTCCTGTTTATTTTTATGAGCTATTTCCCATACACATATACACATAGAAATGGGTGTGTGGTTGGTACCCCCTTCCCATTTATATATGTATGGGCCATGCCCATACATAATATATACATAGACAGGGTGTGCCAGTCACATACCCTTTCTTTTACAGGGGTCTGGGGTTGTCTGCCTGTCTTTTTACAGGTGTCACACACTGGTGGATTGCACACCCATCCAGCAGCATGATGACACCCAAGAAAGGGGTTTCATCTTGCACACCCTTTTTAAACAGGGTGTGCCAGCCTGGGCATGCGTATATCAACACCCAAATTTTTGAAGGTTTGTTCATGTCAGAATTCTACCATCATCTTCTGCTCACATCCATTTTATCCTCTTTATCAATGGCCAAGTGGCCTTTACCTCTCTTGTCCTGTTCCATCTCAAGTGAGATGTATTTTTCCATCTCAAGTGAGATGTCCTGTCCTGTTCCATCTCAAGTGAGATGTATTGTTCCATCTTGAGTGAGATGTCCTGTCCTTTCTCCTGTCCTGTTCCCAGTAACTTTCCCCTGTTTAGTGCTTATTCATGTCTAGGCCCCCTTTGGATCTTGCAAGGGGGCTCTCTAGTTGTTTCTATTTAATCCTGCTCCTCTCTTTTGAAATATCATCAAGTCTGAGCCTTGCTCTAGGTGAACCAACCTTGGTTCCTTGCTCCCCGGTCCAATCTCAGTCCCTCAATATTGTCCCCCCTTGTTGCTTAATTTCTTTGAGCTGAAATCTTAAGAGTTCAATTCCATTTCAATTCAAAATTTTTGCAAGGAAAAATTCACCAGAAAAACAAAATGTGCCATTGTTTTAACTCAATCTTCTTGCTTTATAAGTCTTATAATCCTCCTAAACATTCCCACAGTTCATTCCTAAAATCTCCTATTTAAATCCTGAGGGTTGAAAACATTTCATTGTTTTTTGTTTTGTTTTGTTTTGTTTTGTTTTGTTTTGTTTTGTTTTGTTTTGTTTTGTTTTGTTTTGTTTTGTTTTGTTTTGTTTTGTTTTGTTTTGTTTTGTTTTGTTTTGTTTTACTCAACTAATTTAAACTTGGTTGATATCAACTGATGAAATATAAACCAAAGGGACCCCTTGGTTTTATATTTCATTTGTTGAGGTCAACCTACTTTAAATGAGTTTTTTTCTGTGAGCCTGGGTCTCTAAAGTGACAACAGGACACAAAGAATGGGGCAACAGTTGTATTTCAAGGATATAAGGAAAACAACTGTTAAGGAGGAAAAGGGGAAAAAGGAGGAAAGAAGGGAAGATTATTGATGGATCAATGATTTGAATAATCTGAGTGCTCTTTATTAATGATAATCAACAACTTAGAAAGTTGGAGAGCTGTGCCAGAGACTTAGAAATGCAACAGCCTCTTCACACAATGGAAATGTGGAAGGTATCTGAGAAGACAAGTCTAATCAGCCCAGTTTTTTTAGACTATGGTCAAGCAAGATAGTCAAGGTTATTTAGAGGGAAACCTATGTAGTTTTTTTCAAGGAAACACCACAGAAAAAGACTGAAGCTAGGCTGGATGATCTCTTGGGATGATTGAAGCTGATCTGATATGATGAATTGAGCTTGATTGGATCTTATTTGATGATGGTTGAGGAAAGGGAAAAGGAAGGGGAGAAAGGGGAGAAAGAGAAGGACTACTGTCAGATGAGCAAGGTTCATAAAGGGGACTGACTGACAAGACTGGTGAAGTACTGGGTGAAAGAGGCCTTTGGTTGGTTGGAGTGGTGAGCTGTAACTTGAGGAATCCTTGGTGATCTGAGTTGGTGTTTCTGGGTGTCTGGAGGTTGTGTATCCTCCCTGCAATGGAGGATACACCAACTTCAAAAATTTTCAAGGTTTGCTTATGTAATTGTTGAAAATCTCAGGCCAAATGACTCGGATAACAGACCCTCTTCAAAGCAACAACTTAGACCCCCCGCCCCATGAGGCAGCTCCTATCCCGGGAAATCGCCATTGGAGTCAAACCAATCCGGATTTCTTTGGAATCATCAACGGTGTGATTGACCTCCCAGGTCTCGGGCAAACGTTGCAAGAGTCAATGGATCCTTTCCAGCCCGTGTCCGTTGGAAGTAGTCAACAGATGGGGATGAACAGCCGGGATCAGTCTTTAGGCTCCAGCACCGGGTGGTCGCATAACTACATCCAATCGGCACCCGCCTGGCAAGAGGGTCTGGACAACCTGAAACTCAACAGACATGGCTGTAGCTTGGACCGCTCAATCCATCCTTTGGCTTTTGGCCCAGATACAATGTATGCCAACTCGTCTTGCAAAGTTACCAATGGGCATTGATAAATGCACGCCAATGGGCGCACGCCCACGCCCATCGCACGCCGATAAAAAACAAGGCATGTTCCCCGCATGCCTTTTTTTTAATCGGCGTGCGGGCTGCACGCCCATCCTTGGGCGTGGGCACGCCTGTAGATGGGCGTGCGTGCTGCACGCCCATCTACAGGCGTGCGACACTGCAGGCGTGCAGTCGCACGCCCTCTTCAGAAACAGGCGTGCGGCTCGCCCGCCCCTTCAGAAAAGGGTGTGTGGGTTGCACGCCCTTTTTATGTGTATAGGCAGGGGGCAAGCCCCTGCCTATACACATAGATCGGCGGACCGCCGACCTATGTATATAGGAAGGGCGTGCCCCTTCCTATATACATAGAATTGGCGTGCAGTTGGCACGCCGATTCTATGTATATAGGAAGGGGCACGCCCTTCCTATATACATGCTGATGTCATGCGTACACCAGAATGTACGCATGACATCAGCATGCCCCCACCCGCCCCCCACGCCCCCATCCTTTGCCAATTGGCCCTCCCCCCCCCTCCTGAAATCCCTCCCCAACCACCATCTCACCGACCGCCCCCCAGCAACCCGACCTTCCCCACCCACGTACCAGCCGGCCGCCGCACGACCCAGCCCAGCCCACCCTTCCCAATCGACCAACCCGAGCCGCCGGAACGACCCAGCCGCCCGACAACCTCAAGCCAGCCGCCCGATCACCTCAAGCCAGCCGCCAGGACATCAACAAGTAAGTCGATGTCCCCCCGTCTCCCCCGTTTCCCCCGTTCCCCCCAATCCTCCGCGCCCCCCCCCCGTCCCCCCTGCCCCTCACCCAAAACCCCGCCCGCTCCTGGGCCAGCTGGGCCTGGCCCAGAGGGGCCAGATGGGCCAGCTGGGCCTGGCCCGAAGGGGCCAGATGGGCCACCTGGGCCTGGCCCAAAGGAGCCAGATGGGCCACCTGGGCCTGGCCAAAAGGGGCCAGATGGGCCAGCCACAAGGGGCCAGATGTGTTGAGATGTATCTCTCTTATTTCTGCTTCATCTTTTATTTCTCTTTATGTATGTCACAATCTGTGACAGTTATTATAGTTTTTCATTTCACTACATAACCTGGACAAGCAGTGTTGGAAGGTTTTCCTCATCCTTCCAAAACATCAATCATCAAATTGCTGCTTGCTCCAGGTATGTTTCTCTTTATCACTTTCTCTCTATCACTTTCTCTTTTTGTCTTTTTCTTCTGATTGAAATGAATCCTCATCCTTCCAAAACATCAATCATCAAATTGCTGCTTGCTCCAGCCGTATTCATCACAACAGGTTATGAGACCCAGTTGCACTATTCGCAATCAATAAGGTCTGGCAGCATAGCACAATAGAAGGATCCGATTGTTACTTCAATCGTAAAGGATGTCTAAGTCCGAAGCACCTCACCTCGGTTTATCTACCGCAAACCTCTCCAACGATACCGCCGAGATCAAGGCGACTGGTATCGTACAACTCACTCCTCAAGGCCCCTCCTCAAACTACTTGGATTGGTCTTACGTAGTTCGTGTACACCTCGACTCACTCGGTTACACATACGTACTTCAACAAACAACCCTGGCGAACCGCCCCGCAAACTGGCAACGACACAGTCAAGTCGTTTCTTCATTCATTGCGCGAACCATCCACTCAAGCAACTTGCGTTTTATACGAAGTCACGGATCCGATGCGTCTTTGATCTGGTCAGCTCTTGCTGATGCTCATCAAGACTCCACCACTGGAGGACGTATGGTCCATCTTAAATCCCTCGTCACTACTCGGATGAAGGATGGTATCTCAATTGAATCCCACATTGATTTAATGGCGGAGTCAGCGGAACGCCTCAACGCACTGGTCACACCAGAAAAACCACTCACCGTCGATGACATCCACTCCACCTCTCTTCTTAACTCGTTGCCAAACGACTGGATCCCCTGTGTGTCACACCTCATGCATCAAGACATCGTTCCTCCCGCAAAGATTGTATCGGCTCTTCGAGCCGAATCCATACGTCGCAAGAGTCAACCAGGGGACGAATCAAACCCCATCTCGGTATCCAAGACCCTGGCCGATTCATCTATTTCCGACAATCGTCCTCCCTACGATTCCTCATTGTACTGCCACTTCTGCAGAGCAACAGGCCATGACCTCAACGGATGTCAAAACGCAGGACGTGTGCTAAATGAACACAAGAAGTCACGGCGCGCGAATACCTCTAATTCCCCTCGCGGCCCCTCCTCCTCCTCAACTGGCCGTATGGATCGACGTGGGGATGGAAATAATTCCGAACGTCAAACTGCCTCCTTTAAGACTCCCGCACGTGCGGGCATGACGACCGTCGTCGAACTAGGGGACTCATCAGACTATGACTCCGAGGACTCCGAAATCGAGGATTCCCGTAACGCAGTTACAGTGGATGTCTCCCAACATTGCGCTAAGGTTGACATTCTTGCCGATGCGAATTTAGATTCGGGATGCTCCGTCTCGATGACTCCACATCTCGCCCACCTATCGAGACTCAAAACGGACAGCACCCCAGTTCGGTTGGCCGATCACTCAGTAGTCAAGGCAACCCACAGAGGCCTTCTTTCTCTTCCGTTCACCGTTGACCGACAAGTTAATACCTTGGTCGTCCCCGATCTCCACGAACCCCTTCTCTCGATAGCGGGCCTATGCGACAAATCATTGAAGATAGTTTTCACCTCTGACTCATGTGACATCTATGAGTCGAGCGAGGTGAAAATCACTGGAAACATCGTGGGTCGAGGCTACCGAAAAGGGAACTTATACTATCTTCCCAATGGAGACGTAAGGTCAAATTCGGTCTCTTCCCTTTCACATAAGGTTGATAACTCACTACTTGGTTTCCATCTTCGACTCGCCCACATAGGACTCAAGCCACTCAAACGTTTCCTCCACCTGAATAAAATAAAAATTACGGACATGAACGAGACGGATGTCCTGAAATGTCAAACGTGTACAATTTCCAAGATGCACCGCTCGTCTTTCAAATCTCGTTCCTCCTACCGTTCAACCGTCCCTGGAAATCTCATTCATTCAGATGTTGGTTCATTCGAGGTAGCGTCCCGCGAAGGTTATAAATACTTTGTTACTTTTATTGATGATTGTTCCAAGTTCACTTCCGTTTTCCCAATGAAATGCAAAAGCGAAGTTCTCGCCTGTTTTAAGATTTTTCGTGCCTCGTTTGAGAAGGATCGTCGTTTTGTCATTACTGGTCTCCGGTCCGATAACGGGGGCGAATACATTTCCAAAGCATTCGAGAATTATTTATCGGAAGCCGGAATTTGTCATAACCCCGGTCCTCCTCACTCACCGGAACTTAATGGTGCAGCTGAGAGGATAAATCGGACGATAGGAAACCATATCCGATGTTCCCTCCACTCAGCGAAGTTGCCAAAGTCTTTTTGGACAGACGCTCTTCGGCATTTCTTTTTCCTATATAACTCTATCCCGTGTTCTACTCCTGAAGGCTTTAAAAGCCCCAACTCCATTCTTTCTCTCCCTACCATCTCCACTCAAAAGCTCCATCCATTTGGATGCCTTACATACTATAAGGTTCCCGAAGCTAACAGGAAGAAACTAGATCCCAAGGGCCGGTCAGCAGTCTTTCTCTCATATCTCACCGATGGGAATGGTTACCGCCTTTTTGACTTATCAAGCAGAACCGTTGTAAAGTCACGTGACGTAATTTTCGACGATTCAATCTTCCCCTACAGCTTAAAAACCACAGAACCGTCTCCTGCCATTATCGTCGATATTCCCTGGCCAAATCTTTCTTCCTCTATATCCTCTCCCCCAGTTTCTTTGCCTGTCAACCAATCTCTCTCTGATCCCCCTTCCATTTTTATTCCGTCACCTCCTCTTTCTCCTCCCCTACAAATTCATTTGAAGCCTCGTTTCGATCGAAGACTGTCCGCATCGATCCACAATCCGAGGCAAAATAACCCGATGCAACAAATCTCAGGAGGTAAGTTACCCGATCTGCGATGTTCCGCCCCTGAGTCTCCTCCATCCCCTTTCCTTCGACCCCTGGCTGAACCAAGATTCATCCAGGTTTCTTCGAATCTCCTATCATCTTCCGCCGAACCCGTTAACACTACTCCCGCACTCCCATCTTCCCTCTCACAAATTGTTTCGACTATTATCCCCTTGTCAAGTACGTCACTCAAATCCCCACCTGTCGACGCTCCCGTAATTCCTCCTCCGTCTCTTCCTCTCCCTACTTCTCGTTCCCCTCCAGAAATCTCCACTACGGTCCCTCCAAAATCCACCAAATCTATTCCAGTTAACCCTCGTCAGTCAACCCGTCAACGAAAAAAGCCAGATAGGCTCGGAAACTGGGCTAAAAACGCTTTGACTGATCTTGAAGTTGATACCCCCAAGACCTGGAAGCAGCTTCAGCGTTCTCCGCACAAAGAAAAGTGGCTCAAAGCTGCCAACAACGAATTCTCCTCCCTCATTGGTATGGACACCTGGAAACTTGTCCCTCGCCCCACAAAACGAAAGATCATAAAGTCCAAGTGGGTATTTAAAATTAAGCGCCGTCCCGATAAATCAATTCTAAAACTGAAAGCTCGATTAGTGGCGATGGGATACGCTCAGGTTCACGGTGTTGATTACCAAGAAGTTTTTGCTCCTACTCTGAGACTTGAAACACTACGCCTCATCTGCAGTCTGCTAGCAATTCGAAGTTGGAAAGGCCGCCAAGTTGATTTTACCACGGCCTTTCTGAACGGTGATCTCGATGCCCCAATCTACATGGAACAACCTCAAGGTTTCGAAGATCCTATCCACCCTGATTACGTATGTGAGTTAAAACGGTCACTCTACGGACTAAAGCAGTCGCCACGTCAATGGAATCAAAAACTCCATCTAGCGCTCATCAGCCTCGGTTTAGAACAATCGAAGTACGACCCCACATTATACTTTAAATTGCACAACAACAAACTAGTTGGTGCACTTAGCATTCATGCGGACGACTTAGCTATAGTCGGTGAACCATCAATAGTAGACGGCATTATCAGTGACCTAGGAAAGATCTTCAAAATCGGAGCAGATGAAGATTTACATCATTTCCTTTCAATGAAGTTTACTCGCGACCTCAATAATCGGACGATCTATCTATCTCAATCCCACTTTGTCGATGATATACTGCTTCGTTTCGCAGACGGTCAGTTCATATCAGTTCAAACACCGACAGATGGTCATTTCAAAGAACTCGTTAAAAGAAAGCCCGATGAACCTACTTCTCCTGGTCCTTATTCAGAATTGATCGGTTCCCTTCTGTGGTTAGCGCAATGTACCAGGCCGGATATCGCCTTCCCGGTAAACAAACTTTCACAATTCTTACGAAACCCGTCCGAAGCTCACTGGAATGCGGCACTTCGAATCCTCAACTACTTAGGCACCACAAAAGGACTTCGTCTTCGTCTCGGGGGGTCCCTCTCATGCTGTGGTTACTCAGATTCTGATTGGGCGGAAGATCGCGAAGATAGGAGGTCAACATCAGCCTACACATACCGCATAGGTGATGGAGCCATCTCCTGGAAATCGAGAAAGCAAGCCACAGTATCCTTGTCAAGTACTGAGGCCGAGTATAAAGCTCTGTCAGACTCGTGTAAAGAAGGGCTATGGCTTCGCAACATCCTCACAGAATTACGTCTTCGACCTAAGGATGCTCTTCCGATGCACGTCGACAACGAAGGTGCGGAAGCTCTAGCAAACAATCCGGAGCATCACTCGCGGACAAAACACATTCACGCTAGACATCACTTCGTGCGAGAATGCGTCCGTGACAAGAAGGTCACAATTCTGCATGTATCCACACACGACATGCTCGCCGATGTGCTCACAAAGCCGCTTTCAAGGGTCCTTCTTCAGCGTCATCGCGGGATGTTCGGACTAGTCTAGATATTTTTTGTCTTCAGCAAGGGGGGGTGTTGAGATGTATCTCTCTTATTTCTGCTTCATCTTTTATTTCTCTTTATGTATGTCACAATCTGTGACAGTTATTATAGTTTTTCATTTCACTACATAACCTGGACAAGCAGTGTTGGAAGGTTTTCCTCATCCTTCCAAAACATCAATCATCAAATTGCTGCTTGCTCCAGGTATGTTTCTCTTTATCACTTTCTCTCTATCACTTTCTCTTTTTGTCTTTTTCTTCTGATTGAAATGAATCCTCATCCTTCCAAAACATCAATCATCAAATTGCTGCTTGCTCCAGCCGTATTCATCACAACAAGATGGGCCACCTGGGCCTGGCCAAAAGGGGCCAACTAGAACCAGTGGCCCCTATGGACACATTCAAGGTGTGAATGTGCCACTAGGCCCCCTTGCAAGCCCCCCATTGCACCCAAGGCCCAGGAAAAATGTGCAAGGGACACATCTTGGCCTAAAGGGCCCCGGGAAATGCCCACAGATGCATATCAGGCCCCAAGTCCCCCGTCTAAGCCCCCTACACACCCAAAGTGCCCCCCCAAACCCCCCGCAAGGGCTGATATTCCCCTTTCTCATTTTCTCACTGCAAAAGGTACTTAATTCCAGGAGCAGCAGCTGACATCTGTTTTACTTTGCAATCCAACCAACAGCAACACCGTTTTCTCCTCCTCCATCAAACTTTAGACGTATTTCCACGCAACAACAATGTCTGGTAGTCATGAACAATCACGTAAGTTCTGTTTCCTCATAAGATGTATGACAATAAACCTCCTGCTTACCACTTTCCACCCCAAAACACTGCAAATCAGGTTTGGACTTCTGGCAAAAATGCACTGAGCTTGCTCAGCATCCCGCATGCAGTCCCGAGGAATAGAAGTATCTGGAAGTTCTCGCCAACAAAATAAAAGCCGAATACGAGCAGTCAGACGATGAGGGTCATGAGTCCTCAACTCGCCCAGCTCCAACAAACACGTTTGACCCCCCAGCTAGCCAAACCATCCTACATTCCACTCCTAACGTCAACCAACCACCTCCTAACCTCAACCGATTCATTACTTGGTTTCCTGATCTTCCCAAAGACCTCCCACCACCTCAAACAACCGCTCCACAACTGTCAGATTTTCTCTCAGCAAACAATGCGGCACCAACACTTCATTGCACACCAGAACCCACTCAAATTAACAACATACCAGCTCAATGGGACAACGAACCCGCTCCATTTGACAACGGCTTGCCCAACGTTATGAACCCGGCATATGGCCCCATCCACCCAATAAGATCACCCAGGCGCAACAGCAAAGGCGAAAGCACCTTTCTCACCACCTCTAATGAGGCTTACCTTGATGGTATAACTACCACCATGGAATCCCAAAATGCCAAACGAGCCTTGCATAACTTATCACAAAACCGTGATGACAATATAAACGACCCGGATGCCGAGGGGGAAACCGACCCTGAAGAATTGGGAATCAACCCTCCAGCCTCACAAGTCTCTTTGCCGTACAACCATCGTGCAGCCCCACACCCACATTCCACTATCTTTGAAAGTCACCCACGCCGGGCTCGCTACCGCTATCCAACTGCAATATTTGTTGATCCTACATCCAATGATCCTACATCCAAAAAATCCCGGCATCACACCCCAAGTCCAGACAATCCTCCCTCATGTGGTGGAAGCCCAGTCCCTCAACAGGGCTCCTCTACCTCTCATCAACAGATTGTGCGTATCGACCCAAGGGAAACCGGCCCAAACTTCCCAAGCCACCTATTCACTCCTCACCCAACTGTCCTAACGGCCGAACACTTGAAAGGCATGAAGTTCTCCCGCACCGCAACCACTAGTGCAGTGGACAGTTCCAGTTCATTGCCCAGCTCCAGTTCAAACCCCAGCAAGAGGTCAACAGGCCCTCCTCGCCCTGCAAGGTCCACACGGGATGCATGTGAGTCATCCCCCTCTCCTCTAAACATTAAACACTTCTCAAACTCATGTCTGTCTGTCTGTTGCAGCTGTGGAACTATTTTTACCAGGCCCACTGCTTCCAAGATCAGTGGTAGAAAACTTGAACAACGATTTGGCGCGTGGCATTGCATGGTCCATCACATCAGCTGAGAAGATGATAAAGAACATCGCCTATGTCCTCAATCACCTCCCCCATATGCTCTCTCGTCATGGCCCAATGGACCACAATTTCAAGGAAAGAGTGTGGCGGGACGTTACAATAACTCTGGCTGCTTGCAAATCAGGTAATTCTCCTAGTTACTATCTTTTTATTTAAAAATGACACTGACCAATTTTTGTGGTGCGGTTAAGAAAAAATCCTCCACCCTGCTACTTCAATGTCTCTGATCACTCATGACATGATCAACATGGATCAGATTGAAGTTGTCCGGGCCAACAAAAGCAAGACGATAACCAACCAAACTCAGGTACACACACTGGCCTCAAACATGGCATCATTCATCTCTCCTCCTGACACGGCATACCTCCGACTCAAATCTGCTTTACATCAATGCTGGGCTTTTCGTCATCTCGAACAGCAGGGCGCCCAATGGGAACCCCTTCCACTAGATACAACAAAGGTCCACTCTGCTCACTGGGGCTTCCAACGAACCTGCGAGAACCTGGGGACATTCGATGCCAATTCACCAAACCTTGGCGGCCTCATGCTTGTGTCACAGCACCTGGTGGGGGCAATGTCAGCTCTGGCGTATATCTGCAGCTTATCCGACTTTACCCGGCCACGTCCAAAGCATACAAGGACGGATGAGTGCTCCACAAGGAATACACCCTCTCAGATCCAGATGCTAGCTGGTCTGCTTGTTTTTGGTCCAACATCAGTCTTCACATTCAACAGACAGACTGCCAGCAATGACAACGCTTCAGCCTTGCTAGAATTTGGGGCCAAAGTCCTTAAACAAAAGGTGGATGGTGGTATTACTCTCCCAATGCCCCACCAAACTTTAGACAATCTTTGTATATATTTTCTGGACTTCTTGTGTGCTATGGGCTTCGATAAGATTGGTGAGAATGGACTCCCCCAAGTGGATTGGGAAAGAACCTACAAAGAATTTCACCACTACTTTGCTACTCACCACCTACTCCACATTTTTTCTCAAGATATAGAAATAGCTTTGTCCAACTATCACTTCTGACTTGTATGGTATTTAACTCCTATCCTGTGTCTCCAGCTCTACATGTTGCATGTTCTATTGATCACTTCCATCCAAATGATACATTATTTGCCTTTTGGTTTATCTATTTCCTACATTATAGGTGTCAGTCTTGGTGTGCAACTAAAACTTATTATTATACATATGATATGATACTAATAACTGAAAATTGTATTAATGATCAGTTAAAAGTATGATTACCTAACTTTATGCTTATATACTCATATACATATGCTTAACCCCAATTTCCAGTCACGGAAATGAGGTGTTGTGTAAATTAGGGGAGATAGTATAAATACAATGTGTTTTACTCAAACCCCGTGCACCGCAGTCCGCATACCTTGAAGTTCAACCCGCGTGACTGAAAGCCCGCGCCAAAGTTGGAATATAAGCCCCTGCGCAAGCATCAGGCCCCTTACAGGCTCTCAGCTTGGCACGCGGACTGCAAAGTCATCCAAGGTACACCCAAAGTAACAAAAACACGCCCAATTAACTTCATTACATAAGTTACACATGTAATGAAATTAATGGGGACTAAATAAATGATTATACCAGATTGTATTATTATTTAGACATATAAATAAAATTATATTGACTGAACAAACAGTACAAATAATACTGTGGCTTATTATAAAATAAAAATAAGCCACTAGTATTAATCTATAACAACCAGTACTAATGTACTACAGACTGTAAGTCAACATAAATAAATAAATAAACTAATAATATCAATTGGTGACGTGGATTCAAATCAGGGGCTGCTGACGCGTCACCAAGAAAGCAAAAATGGCCAAAATGTGGTCCAAATATCCCACAAGTTGGCCAATAATACCTACAGGGTCCCCAGAGGGAACTCAAGACTATTTAAGGAGGTCTTCAACCGCCCAAATAAAGCTCCTCATGCGTTTTTTATACCCACCAACAACCTTACCCATGTATTATTAGATATACAACTTTTTAAAACAGTATGGTAAGCGTATTAGTAGTTATTAGCCCTGTCTTCCCCAACAACTCTACAGTGACCATCCAGCTCCACCATCCACCCATCAAAGTGCCCAAAACTGTCCAGTTTCACCCTGAATATCCCCAAGATCCCTCAAGGTTTATTACTAGTAAGTAATAACCCTTTTCTTGGAGATATTCCCCACTTACCTTTCCTGGTATTAAGCCACCCCTGTGTCAACAGGCCCCAGTGTTCCAGGTACTTAAATCCTCTGCAATTTATTTGCAAGCACCTGAGAGAGATTTAAACCACCCCTGATTTATCAGGCCCCTATTATATTAAATTTATTTAATATAATTATTACCTTATTTTTCCTATTTTTCCTCTAAAGTTTACGTCACAATTCCCCCCTTTTATTTGGGAATTATAACCTTAAAACCTTACCCAGAGTAATATCACTCTTTCCTTGTATCCTTGCACCACTTGTAGCTAGAAAGACTTGTCGTTGGCATCAAGGAGGCTGACAATATTCAGGAGTAATGTTGACAGCCATTACTCTACTTTGATTTATGGAAACAAATTTAATATAGTAATTACAAATCAGAGGAGGGGTGTTACATTGGCTTGCAAGTTTTGGAGTAAAGAAGTGTGGCTGGTTCAATGATGCTCAACCAACCAGCAGCTTGGCTCTTTGGAAATGATCTAGGTATGGACGGTGGAGGGAAAGGTACTAGGCCACGCTTGACTATAACATGTATCCAGTGATTCCTGTTAATTAGTGCAAGGTAGATTGGGCTTGCTGGTTTGGGGTCAGGTGCAACAGTTGAAGGGAGAAACGTCATGCAGCCAGCTGCTCGGTTGTTTGTGAGGAACACCACTGGCCTATTGTATGCATTAGCCAGAATAGGACCACCATCAAGCCTGCCCATCCACTTGGAAGTGGGCACTGGTCCCTTGGGATTCTCCACGCAAATGCTGTTGTAGGTCTTCTCGAACATTTCTGGTCCACCTAGCTTCCTCGTCCAAAGTGCCCTGTTGATGTCCAGCTCGTGTAACATGTCCAATCGCACTTGATACCACCCATTGTCTCTAGCATACGGGCCCTCGGGTTTTTCAGCAGCCAATGCATGTGCCACACAAGAATACCCACAGTTGCCATTGCCTTTGGGGTTATAACTTGATTGGACATACTTAATGACCCAAGGAGGTAACTCCTCAACCTGGGGGATGTGAGGGCAAATTCAGCATAAGCACAAGAGTGTGAGTGAATTGCTTTGCTCTCATGAGTAATCATCATGAATTCACACTATGTTCACTTACTGATTTATCAGACATAACCTCTTTAGAGGCTTGAGCCAGTGTCCCTAAGGTGGGACCACTTTTTACAACCATACTTTCATCCTGAATTCAACCAGAAAAGCCAATCAGTTATAATGTTGACTCATTGAATGGGCTCATCCTAACCCTTGAATTTACCTCCAAAGTCAGTGGCCTGGGGGGGTCATTGGCCTGATAATCACCTTCCGTATGGGACATAGGAATAGCATCCTGATTTGCAAAAATACAACAGAACAATTAGGCCAATCACTATTAGGAGAATCTTGTTGGTTTGATTAAAGGGGCTTACCAGGGAAGTTGACATTGAAGTCCCGGCAAGAGGAATATCAATCGGATTGTCCTCTGCAAATTCACATGCATCTCCTTCTGACCCAAAGGGATCTCCATCACTGCCATCAGATTGATCATTGGATGAGTCTGGTACTCCACTAGATGACCCAGAATGACTGCCTTCTGCGGAGCTCCCTTTTGCCAAAGACATCTGACTCATTGCAGATGATACTGAGGGCTTTTCTTCCATACGGCGTTGGGACTTGGGCCGGTCGGAAGTGGGGGGACTTGCTTTCCGCTTATGTGACGTGCGGCCTGGTTGGTAGTCTTTGTTGGCTGCATACGTAGATGGTAGCTGAGACTTTGGAGGTCGGCCTCGTCGCTTGGCCACACACGGTGGGCTCTCATTGTCTTCTTCAGAAGATGTTGCGGGATCAGGAGCCTTTCTTGGTAGGCCTCGGGGTTTTGGGGCGGTCAGTCTGGCCAAGGTAGGCAGCTCATCAGGGTCTTCCATTGATGAGCTGCTATCTTGTTGCAACTCGTCTGTCCTTCTCCGGCCCGCTTGATTCTGACTGGTCCTTGCGCGCTGTTTCCCTTTGGCTGTCTGTGCCTTTTCAATCTGAGACTCCACGATTTCTGCCTGAGTAGGATCTCGGGTTTGCACACGGCGGCTTCCATTCTTCTTCTTCCAAGGTTGATTTGGTTTGGATTTTTGTCTGATGGGGTCTGGCTCAATCAGTGGGACCACATGTGTGTTTGCAACAACTCGACGGAAATTCTTCATCAGTGCCGGCAAAGCTGTGGAGGGGTGAGATTCCAAGATCTCCTGCTTTAGCGCCTCAAAATCATCGTCAAAGTTATACGGCTCCTCATCAAGGTTCTGTAATTTAAGCAAGGTCAAACAGGATTAGCCAATGGGTTATGGAGGAGGGGGCAGATTTATACACTGACTGGTCCATCAGGGTTGTAACACAATTGCCACTGGGGATGAAAGTCCGCTGGTTCCACATCACCCTTCTCTTCAAGCAACTTTTCAATCAAGTGTGCACATGGGACCCCCATTCCCACATTGAAGTTCCCCGTACACTGCCTGACCGGATCATCACGTTTGGCCTTCTTCATTTTCAAGTACTTATTGTACTCTCCGATTGCCAATTTGAGGGCATGGGTTGAGATCTTGGTGTGAAGCGGCTTGAAAACATTTGGGAGTCCGGATAGCCCTTTGATCCTTTCATGGCCAATGGTGACCTGTGCTTCGTCCAGTTGCCGGTCCACAGCTGATGAAATGGTCAGGAAGAGCGTAGCAAAGTCGATCTTGCCAGATGTCACGTATGTTTTGAGCCAGCTATGAGCTGATTCACCTCTAGATGACGTCAGATTCCCCAAGTGCGGGGTTTTCCCAGCCCATGCAGCCATGAATTGTTTGCGACAGGGCAGAACATGGTTCTGAAGGTATTCCAGAACATTTGCTCGTTCCCTGAGGTCCACCTGAAGCTTTCCCCAAGCTGTGTCAAATGAGGGTTCGTCCGGTGCGTATGTAACCACGTGCCATAGCTTCATGAAATTCGTCCATTCGTCTGCCTCGGATGCAAAAACCTGTTTGCAGTTGGTGACAATGTTCCGATCAATGTGCCAGGCGCATAGGTTGGAGGTTGCATTTGGGAAGTGCTCCGCAATTGCATTTTGGAGAGCCACCTCTTTGTCCGTCACAAAGACCTTTGGAGAGCTCTCTGGTTCCCATACCGACCTGCAAGAATTGATAGGTGTATGTAAAATTACCATCAGATTATCAATCTCATACTAAAAAAGACAATCACCACACTCACTTCAACTTATTCAGAGCCCAAGAGTATGCCGCATTTTTCTCATTCCTCATGAGACAAAATCCAATTGAGAACAAGTTGTTCGTGCAGGTCTGGCCAACAACATGCAGTAAGGGGTACTTGCAGAGGTTGGTCTTGTAGGTGCAGTCAATATTAACCACATGATGGAACTTGCGAGCAAGTAACATTGATCCAGGGTGCGCAAACCATAGGTAGAGGAGCTTTCCGTCATCATCGTAAACTTCATCGTGAACCCAGTTGGAGCCTTTTAGGCATCGTAGAAGATGGTTGATGCCTCCGCTGTATCTTCTGCGCTGCTTTTGTGTTGTAAATTTTCCTGTTTGTGACAAAGCGTCCCTCAGTCGTACTCAGCTGCCGGGCAATTGCCTGTGGTTGCAAACAAAGAGAGGCCAGTCGAGCCACCTCTGCTTGGCCCTCTGCCCCAAGTGTCTTGTGGATGGCCTCGTAGTTGTGCTGGATGACATTGTGGTTGTGAGGGACAGTCTTGCTGCGGAGATCCCAATAGTTGTTTTCACGGTTCTTGGCACATGAACAGTGGCCCGAAATCTTGAAGGCGCATCCAACTCGCTTATTACGTGATTCACGAGCCCGACAGGAGTCCACGGTGGTAGTGTCTTCTCCAGCCAGTGAGCAGGCAAGGTAAATGTTCTTCCCCGCCTTGGATTTTGAGACCGCCAGCCGATAACCATGCTCGGTGGCCCATGTGGACACAAATTTCTTCAGATCGTCAACACAGGTGAACAGGTATTCAGGTGGAGGGTCCATTGGCTCTACGAAATTAATTCCCATGAGCATCCATTGGAAACAGTATGATAAATCAATGAGGCACTGACCTCCCACAGAGTAGTCAAACAATCTGACATCCTCACTGGTCAGTAGGGCTTTGGGCAAAGCATTTCCATCCGGGAGATTTGGGGCCATCAACAAGTCATTGGTGTGGTGCGCAGATGCACTGGGATCTGTACAGTAAAACATTGGTAAGAACACCGCAAAGGACTTTTCTGAGTGAAAGCTACAATCACCTTGGGGATTTTCCTCAGTCATTGGAGAGGGAACAGACATTTCCAGGGGGATTGGGGAGGGAACAGACATTTCCTGGGTGGTTCTTGCAGGAGCCAGGACTGCAGACGGTACCACAGATGTTGAAAAGTTGGAACCACCTGTTTCATCAATAAATAGTCAGCTCCCAATAAAGCAACTTTACCAGAGATACTAAGACCCACCTTGAGCTTGATCCTCATTGGTTTGGGTGGGAAAAGAGGGAGAAGGCAGGTCATTTGCAGAAGGCAGGAAATTGTGGGGAAAAGCTAATGATTTACAGTTTGTCAGCTCTCAATAAATATACATTACAAGAGAAAGTTTGACCTACCTTGAGCTGTATTGTCAGGCATTTGAGGGACAACCAAGGAAGCCAGTGGATCAATTGCTGTAGGTAGCTGCGCGGATGGGGCAGGCGGACTTAAAGAGTCAAGCAGAGAATTGATTTCGACAGCGGATTGGTTGGTGTTGTTGTCCCAGTAGTATGTGGGCTGGTTGATGGACGGGTTGCTGGGTATTGATGCAGACAGGTTGCTGGGTATTGATGGTGGGTTTTGGATTGGTTGGGGGGCATTCCAGTTGTTGGATTACATTTCCTGCTGTAATTTATAGGAGGTTGGTTGATTGGGTTGGTGGGTGGGAGGAAGGGATTGCTGGATTGGTGTAGTTTGGAAAGTTTGGATTGAGTTGGCTGGTGACTGGAATGTGAGGAAAGGCTGTACTGGTGTTATAGGAGGCCGTTTGGGATGATTGGTGGGGGGGAAGGTTGTTGTATGGGTTGAAAGATGGTATTTGGTGGCCCATATGGGGTGTAGGTTGCCCGGGATTTGGAATTGGAAAGGCCATTGAGTTTGACGGGTATGCGGGGTGGCCATGGTTGGTGAAGCTGGGGTGTTGGTTTGTGGGATTATGTGTGATTGGGGGTATTGAGGATGCGGCAGCATTGTGTAGGTAATTGGGGAAGCTGGGGAATTGATCAGACGTTTGAGGGGGGATGGAGGGGTTGGATGGGACCTGGAACCAAGGGGGTTGCCCAAATGGAACTGGTGGTTGCGGCTGATGGAGGCAGGAGGAAGGACTGTGTGAGCAAGTTATTTAAGTAGAAGCATTGGGCTGTGCGTGCTTACATGCTGTGCCAAGTGAGACTGGGTTACATTAGGCTGAACACTGGCATGTGTTATTGCATTATGGTATTGGGGGTGGGGCTGATTGTGGACGCCATATGGGTTGGGAGATACGTGGTAGTAGGAGGAGTTTTGGCCTGGCTGGGACATTTTCTGCTGTAAATAACGGCCAGAGTGAGTAATTTTGGATGATATTTACTTTGATAGACATGCACTTACACTGCTGGAGGGTAATAAAAGTTGATGCGAAGAAAACTTGCTGATATCTGTGCGTTCAGAGGAACAAGAAGAAATAATCAGCTGGCATGAAAATAATAATAATGAAGATGTGGAGGGATTAATTGGATCTGAGTGGAAGAACATCAAGTGCTGGTGTGCCCGTCCGGGGCTTGGACAAGGGGAATGGGGCCCTTGGATACCTATGCGGAGATATAAAGGGGCCCTGGCCTAACATGTCAAACTTGGGCGGCTGGGAGCACAGTTGGCTCCTTTTGGCCAGTCATAGTGGGCCCTGTTGGCCCCTTTACTAGGCCCTTTGGGGCTTGTCCCACTGTCAATACAGGGCCTAATGGGCCCTGAGTAAATTTTTGGTTTTTTTTATCATAATCTTTTTTTTTCTTGATTTATTTATTTTATTTTTATTTTTATTTTTATTTTATTTTTATTATTATTTTTATTTTTATTTATTTTATTTTTATTTTATTTTATTTTTATTTTATTTTTATTTTATTTTTATTTTATTTTTATTTTATTTTATTTTTATTTTATTTTTAATTTTATTTTATTTTATTTTATTTTTATTCAATTTAATTTATTTATTTATTTATTTTTTTATTTTTTTATTTTGTAATTTTTTTATTTTTTTTATTTTTTTATTTTTTTATTTTTTTATTTTTTTATTTTTTTATTTTTTTTATCTTACGGAGGCACGGTGCGCACGGTGCACACGGGGGGCTCAGGGGGCACGGGGGGCTCAGGGGGGCTCAGGCAGGATAATAAAAAAAACCCACATTTGGGTGGGTCGGGTGGCTTGGCTCGCTCGGATCGGGTCGGGTGGGTCGGACCGGGTCGGGTGGGTCGGCTTGGGTTGGGTGGGTCGGCTCAGGTCGGCTGGGTTGATGTGGAGGAGGTGCTGTGAGGTGGGGGGGAAGTGATCGAGTGAGGTGGTGGTTGCGGTTGAAATCCGCGGGGGGGGAGGGGGGGTGGGGGGCGGGTGGGGGCATGCTGATGTCATGCGTACATTCTGGTGTACGCATGACATCAGCATGTATATAGGAAGGGCGTGCCCCTTCCTATATACATAGGTCGGCGGTCCGCCGATCTATGTGTATAGGCAGGGGCTTGCCCCCTGCCTATACACATAAAAAGGGCGTGTGGGTCGCACGCCCTTTTTATGTGTATAGGCAGGGGGCACGCCCCTGCCTATACACATAAAAAGGGCGTGCAACCCACACGCCCTTTTCTGAAGGGGTGGGCGAGTGCACACCTGTTTCTGAAGAGGGCGTGCGACTGCACGCCTGCAGTGTCGCATGCCTGTAGATGGGCGTGCAGCCCGCACGCCGATAAAACAAAGGCGTGCGGGGAACACGCCTTTCTTTTTATTGGCGTGCGTTCGGCGTGGGTGTGCGCCGATGGGCGTGCAAATATCAATGCCCGTTACCAATCCATCCAATGGCTACTACTACTCAAATGGGATCCAAGGAAACGTTGGAGGAGACAATGGGTTTGGTGCCACTTCGCTCCACCTAAACTCGGAAGGTAGATACGTCAGGAACCTTGAACACGGTACTCTTGAGCCCAATCTGGCTCAACATCTTAGAAATCGTAGCCAATCTTTACACTTTTGAGGGTTTTTAAAAAAAATGGAAAAATGGAAAACAGGAGGACTTCCTCCCGGCCAACGAGGTTATACAACCTCGTCAGCCGGGAGGACTTCCTCCCGGCACAAGGCTGTATAACCTCGTCAGCCGGGAGGGGCCTTGCTCACGTAATCGAATGGGCCCTCCCATTCAATTATGTGAGCGGGGGATCCCACACGCCAAACAATTGGCGTGTGGGACCCGCACGCCAATTTTTTTGGCGTGCGGGGCCTACACACCAAAAAAAAAGGGCGTGCGGGTTGGCGTTGGCGTGCATTTATCACCGCCCCAGATCACCAACCTCAATTGGGTGATGTGGAAGAATCTCATCAAAGGTTACATGAAGCAACAGAACCTTATTTCCTTCATCACAACCGTTAAATCTCCTCCCGTGGATATCACTCTTGCCAAAGCATTCAAGACCAGAAAGCAACATACTTCTGGTGTCCTTCAGCAATACATGGGACTTTCCAATTATCTGAAATTCAAAACTCCTGAGACTGAGAACAATCCCCGGGCAATGTGGTTTAAACTCAAATCACACTACAAATTGAAAGAAATTGCAAATCAATCCAGAGTGTACAATGACTTTCTGGCGTTCAAATTCAAAGGAACAAATCTCGAGACATTCATTTCTGATGTCACATCTCACATCAGTAACCTCACGGCCGTCGGTCTCAAAATTGGTATTCCAAAAGACTATCAACTCCATGAAAATCTGTTTTGTGAGCAGATTGTTGACAAAGTTCCCAAGACTCTTGTCCACACCATGAAGACAACCATCTCTAAGTCATCAAAAACTGGAGCTAAATGCTCTAACTGTCAGCACAATCCTGAATCTGAGCACTCCGAATCTAAGTGCTTCAAAATTTTTCCTAAACAGAAGGAGGCGTTTGAAAAGCGAAGGGCTCAATGGAGAGCAAAAGCTAAAACGGCGCAGGCGGAAGAAGATTCTTCTGGATCGGTGTGGCATTGCATCAGGAAAGCACACTCGGTCAAGCTTAGTCCCAACACAGCTTACCTCAATATTGGAGCTTCCCACCACATGATCTCTGATTGCAATGCGTTTGCAACATATACAACTGATGCTAAGTGCACAATTGAGCTGGCTGATGGGAATACAATTGTCTGTCCGGGTAAAGGGAATGTTTATATCAAAACGGAAACCGGTGAATCTCTTAAACTCAAGTTCCTTCATGTTTCTCAATTGGTGGGAACTCTCATAAAGTCAAGGGCGTTTGTTTCGTCGGGGTATGGATGTGGTTCGAACTGGCTCTACCACAGCAAATCTGGAGTACAAAGGTCAAACAATCTTCAAAGCAAAACTCAACGAACAAGACATCTTCCCCATAAAAATTGAAGTTGACAAAGGCAGGTCCCTTCACTCTTTCAAGCTTTTGTGTAAAATTCAATCTGATATCAAACTTCTTCACAGACGTGCCGGCCATCCCAGCAACGAGTCATTGAAGAAAATATTTGACCTAAAAGATTTTCAATTGAATTGTGAAGCGTGTTTGCTGTCAAAATCTCATCGCCTACCCTTCTTCAACAAACTTCCCTCTTCAACTCACTGTCTCGAATTTGTTCATTTTGATCTCAGTGGACGGATTAACCCTCCCACCTTGGAAGGTTATGAATATTATTTCAAAATAACCGACCAATTCTCTTCTTATAAATTTGTCTATCTTCTAAAAAGGAAATCCAAGGCACTTGATCTATTTAAGCAATTCTATCTCGATGTAACCACTCTGCATTCTTGTTCAATAAAATGCATCACCACTGATGGTGGTGGCAAATTTAATTCAAATGATTTTAAAGAATTTCTGAAATCAAAGGGCATATCATCCAATATCACCGCTCCGTATACTCCTCAGAAAAATCCTATTGCTGAGCGAGGGAATAGAACTACCACTGAGAAAGCTTTTGCTTTTCTCAAACAGGCCAATCTTCCTCACTCGTTATGGGGTTTCGCGGTTGAAATGGCTGTATTCCTTGAAAACATCACTCCTACGCGCAAGAAAAGATGGATCTTGGTGTATGAGCTCTGGTTTGGACAAAAATTTGATCATTCCCGTCTTCGTCCGTTTGGTTGTTGTTGTTACGTCAATCTTCCAAAGGCCAAACAGAGTTCAAAATTTTCTGATACATTGTCAAAGGGAATCATGGTTGGGTATCAGCTAGGGTTGCACAACTGGCGCATCCTGAGAGGACGGACGTGTGGAGTTGAGTCACAATGTCAAATTTGATGAGACTCTGTTTCCAGGAATCTCCCTGTTCGATCCCGCTGGTCTCATATCACCATCCGTGATATTATCAGAAATCTTTGAATCTGAAGATGAGGTAAATGTTGATGGAGTCAAATTGCCCGTTCATGGTCACGATAATTTGGTCTCAGATCAAGAGACGGATTCAACGTCAATTGATCTGCGTGATCAAGCCGAGAATTCAGTACAACCTCCACTTCATTCTCAAGGATCAGATCCCCCACCTGCCTCATCCATTTCATTGAAACCCGGGTATGACTTGGTGCTTCAGCCCGTTAACCAAAAAGTGCCTAAAAACATCTCTTCCAAAATCGATGAGAGCAACATTTTGGTCTCAAAGCATCAAGCTCATGTGGCGATTGTGAATGAGGACATTGATTTTCACGTGCAAAGTTTCCTAGCTGGGGTTCAGTTCTTTGACCAAACATCAGAAGCTCCTAAATCATATTCTCGTGCAATGAAAGACCCGGATTCATCTAGCTGGACTGAAGCGGTAAATGCAGAATTGGCTGCAATGGAAAGACTCGGAGTATGGGAGCTAGTTGACATCCTGAACAACTTTGAGCTTCTCAACACCGTTTGGATCTTCCGTAAAAAGTTTGACCAGTTTGGCCAACTTACCAAGTTCAAGGCAAGGCTCTGCGCGGAAGGAAATGTTCAGATCAAAGGCGTCAACTACGCTGAGACATATGCTCCTACCGGCAGACCGACCTCATTGCGTGCATTACTATCAATGGACGTTGTTGAGGGTCTCGATATACATCAGATGGATGTAAAGAACGCCTTTCTGAATGGCAAGCTCAATGAAACTATCTATCTGAGGGCTCCTGCGGGGCTGATTGTCCCAAAAGGAAAGTGTCTTCATCTGTTGAAATCCATTTAGGGACTCAAACAGGCTCCTTGAGTTTGGCACCATGAACTCTCAAATTTCTTTAAGTCTATCTTTTTCTCTCCATCATCAGCCAATCCCTGTTTGTTTGTTTCTGAAGACTCAAGCTGGAAATGGTGGGTGCATGTATACGTTGACGATATGGTAGTTGTTAGCAATGATGTGGATTGTTTCAAGAAGCTTATCAATGCGAGATATCTCATGGAAGACCTGGGCCCTCTGAAGCATTTACTAGGAATGAAGATTGAAAGGTCCTGCAAATGCATTGAACTCTTGCAACCAATCTATCTTTGTAAAATACTCGAGTCTTACAACATGGTCAATGTCAGAACGGTGGAGAATCCTCTTGTCCCCGGCACGAGGCTTGTTCCAGCGACTGACGCGGAACAAACTGAATTTGGCAAACTGGGCATCAACTACAGGCGGATTATTGGTCTCTTGAATTACCTAGCGGTCTCCACCAGGCCGGACATATCGTTTGCCATGTCTCAGTTGTCCCAGTTCCTTGAAAAACCAGGCAATACACATTGGAATGCGTGTGTTCATCTTCTCAGGTATCTGGCTGGATCTCCCAATTGGGGTCTTCATCTAGGCGACTCCTTATATCCCATAAAAATCTATACCGACGCTGACTACGCAAATGACATAGTCAATTCCTACTTGTATTTTGGCTATGTGGTATTGCTCGGAAAAAGCGTCATCTCGTGGAAAGCCAAGAAGCATCCATCAGTATCATCTTCCACTTCAGAAGCAGAGTATGTTGGTCTGTACAAAGGGGGACAGGAGGCGGTCTGTTTGAAACTCCTTCTGAATTCCCTTGGAATAAGTCATCAAGGGCTGATCCCGATAATGTGTGATAATCAAGCTGCCATCTCTATTGCCAAAAACGGGGTGTTTGCCGACAGGGTCAAACACTGGCGATTTCATCATCATTGGATTTGGGAACGGGTTTCAGAAGGTGATATCTCGATTCATTATGTGTCAACTCATTCCAATTTGGCCGATTTCCTAACAAAATCGTTAAGCAAGATCAAGCACATCAAATTTATTGAAGGCATCAATTTGACGGGTTGAAAATGCGGAGGGGTGTTGAACTATGCTCATAGCTTGCTGAACTATGCTCATAGCTAGTTATTATAAAAATGACTGTATTTCTGTGAACCAAAACCAGACTAGAACACATAAAAGAATTAGAAATTATAAGAAATAAAAAGAATGGAAAAAAAGAGATGCCGTACCACTTGGACTGTAATGGGTTAGTAAATATACTGTTATGATTGGCTAGATAAAGAGGATGTTCTTTTATATGATAACTGAGAGAAAAAGAGAATAAGTAATTTAAGTAAACAACGTCGTCAAGCACGAGTAGAAAAAAGGAAGAGGTTAATTTATACTAACGACGACGATGAAGATGTTTTATTCTGAAGAGGAGAGCTGAATGTGGTATTCGTTGAGCTCAATATTGAGTGAGAGTCGATTTAAGAAGGGGAAAGATTTATGAAGAGAGAGTCGAATTTAAGAAGGGGAAAGAAAGGAAAGAAAGGTGGAAGCGAGAAGAAAGGATTGAGAAGAGAGGATCTGAGAAGATGGTGTATTGGATGGAAGGATGGATGAGAGATAGGATGTTGGATGAGAGATAGGATGTGAGTGATGGGAGATGATGGGAGGATGGAAGATTGATGAGAGGATGTGGAAAGATGGATGTGGAGAGATGGATGAGAGGATGTGGGATCAATGACAAGAAAGGATGAGAAAGAGACCGCAGAGTAATTCGAGTGAGAATGATCAAGCCCCTCGCACGGGCCGGTAGTGAATTGAAAAGGGGTTACAGAGAAATACCGATGAATTTTCAACACCAGTTCATAATACATTTTCACCTAGCTGCGGCGCAAGGACAAAAGTAGAGTAGTGAGATCATCAAACATCAAAACCTAATCACCTTAGTATTGGATGTATATAGATTGTCAATGTTAGCTATTGTAATCTCTTTTCTCATCTGATTGTTTTGATATTTCTTATCTCACTCACTCGCCTCAAACTCCCTCGTGCTTGCACATAGGTTTGCATCTGCTTATCGCTCTAGTTAGTCACTATAGTTGTGTCCTAACTATCTCATTGGGAAAACCAAAAGGTTCACATCTGCTTATCACTCTAGTTAGTCACTATAGTCGTGTCCTAACTATCTTGTCGGGAAAACCAAAAGGTTTTTGCGCAATATTGATTTTGACCGAGGTTAACAATCAGTTTGGTCATTTGTTTTCAAGAGCTTTTCGGACTTGCTCAATTGTCAGTGGACTTTGAGAGTACAAAAACTCTTTTATGCTCAAATATTTGTTTGGAAGTTTGAGAACAATGGTCTTGGCAATGAAGGTTTCTTTCACTTTGCAGTCAGGTCCAGAGAATTTGATTCCTGCTGAAGTCATTGTCTTCATGTGCTTGTTGGTGCTGTCAATGTATGTGGATAAGTTTGATTTGTAGGGTGAAACAATGAATTTGTTGTACAGTTTTGCTTGATTTCCGGCAGTTCTAGCTTTGTAGTGATTCGAAATTATACGCCATAGTTCAACAATTTGCTTCAGTTACAAATAGATTGTAATTGGTCTCTCCCATGTGGGATAGAAGGATTCCAGCGGTTTTGGATCGATTAAGATTAAAGAGATTTAATCCTGCTTCATCTGTACCAATTGGAGCTTCTGACGTGGTAAGATAACTTTTAAATCCAAATTGTTGACAATATCTGAGTACCTTTCTCTTCCAGGTTGAGCATTCGACTTTTGAAAGATTGGGAATTTGGCTTTTGACTTTGGACATGATTGGAGTAAGTCTGTTGATTGTGTGTTAATGTCAGCCTCCCTGATGCCAAGGAAAAGTCCTTCTAGCTACAGGTGGTGCAAGGATAGATGGAAAGAGTACAAAGACTCTGGGTAAGGTACAAAAGGTGTGATTCCCAAAAGATATGGGGGAATTGTGCCGTAAAAATTTAGAGAAAAAGGTGGTAATAATTATATTAAATAAATTTAATATAATTAAAACCAGAGGGGCCTGATAAATCAGGGGTGGTTTAGATCCCTCTAAGGTATCTTACAAATAAATTGCAGAGGATTTAGGTACCTGGAACACTGGGGCCTGTTGGAACAGGGGTGGTTTAATCCCAGGAAAGGAAAGTGGGGAATATCTTCAAGAAAAGGGTTATTACTTACTAGTAATAAACCTTGAGGGATCTTGGGGATATTCTGGGTGAAACTGGACAGTTTGAAGCGCTTGGATGGATGGATGGTGGAGCTGGGTGGTCACTGTGAAGTTGTTGGGGAAGACAGGGCTAAAGAATAACTACTAAGAAGCTTACCAGACTGTGTTATAAAGATGTGTATCTAATAATAAGTGGGTAAGGTTGTTAGTGGGTATTGGGAAGCATGAGGAGCCTTCTTTGGGCGGTTGAAGAGCTCCTTAAATAGTCTAGAGTTCCCCCTGGGGACCCTGTAGGTATTATTGGCCAACTTGTGGGATCTTTGGACCACATTTTGGCCATTGTTGCTTTCTTGGTGACGCTTCAGCAGCCCATGCTTTGAGTACACGTCACCAATTGATTTTATTAATGTATTTTATATTTATTTACATATTTATATTGTCTTACAGTCTGTAGTACATCAGTACTGGTTGTTATAGATTTACTACTAGTGGCTTATTTGTATAATAAGCCACAGTATTGTTTGTACTGTTTTGTTCAGTCAGTATATTTTATTTATATGTATAAATAATAATACAATCTAATATTATTAATTATTTTATCCCCAGTAACCTTTATTACATATGTAACATATGTAATGAGGTCACTGGGGCGTGTTTTTACTGATTTGGGTGTACCTGAGCGACTGTGGAGTCCGCGTGCCAGCTGAGAGCCTGTAAGGGGCTTAATTCTTGCGCGGGGGCTTATATCCCAACTTTGGCGCGGGCTTTCAGTCACGCGGGTTGAACTTCAAGTTCTGCGGACTGCACACGGGGTTTGAGTAAAACACGGTGTATTTACACTATCTCCCCTAATTTACACAACACCTCATTTCTGTGACTGGAAATGGGGTTTAAGCATATGTATTTACATATATAAGCATTTAATTGATGCAAGTGCTTTTTATTAAAGGTACTTGCTAATTCTTGTATGCTAATTTACATAGTGAAGGAGTGAGAATTAGGGGTACCTGTGAGTGAGGTACCCTAGGTTAATTTTAGTGTAGATTCAGAATATCAAATAATATTCTAACTATTATTTGATATTATATATTTTTTTTTATAATAATTTTTGTAGGAAACTTGTGACAGGTTGCTCTGTCATAGTAGCAAGCTGACAGTTAAATAGCGCGTCCACAGAGTTAGTACTCTGGGCTCATAACCTATGGGCTGAATAGGCGCAGAAGGAAATTTAAGAAAAGACCACAATGTGTAAGACACTACACGACTGGGATTGAGTAAAGAGACCACAAGCACACCTTTAAGAAAAGACCACAATGTGTAAGACACTACATGACTGGGATTGAGTAAAGAGACTACGAGCACACCTGAGTGCAAGTTGAGTTTGAAACAGAAAGAGAAATCTGAATGAATTTCATGAAGTAGAGATCATGAATGAAAAAGATACAAGAGAAAGTGAGAAACAGAAATAAGAACCTTTAAGAAAAGACCACGATGTGTAAGACATTAAGCGACTGGTATTGAATAAAGAGACCACAAGCACACCTGAGTGCGAGTTGAGTTTGAAACAGAAAGAGAAATCTGAATGAAGGAAAAGAAATAGCAGAAACTTGAACAAGCAACTATTTAATCTAATCTACATTAGTTTTCAACTAGGTTTCAAACTATATAGACTATCACTATTCACACGGTTGATGAGTATACTTAAACTGAGAACCTCAATAGTTACAACTTTGAATAAAGAAAAAAAAACTACAATAATAAGAAAGTTAGTTGGATTTATATTTCTACATTAGATTTTGTTGCGACTTGCGCTGGGATGTTGGTGGTAAAGCAAAAGAGAGTATAAATTTCGGAAGTAGAGTGGGAAAAAAATGTATTAGGATATAACAAGGTGTGATGTATCATGAAACAACATAACATACCTGGGATGTTAGTGGTAAAGAAGCAAAAGAGAGTGAGGAAAGAGAGTACCACCAGCATGCCAGAGAGGAGGCTGTTAGAGAAGTGAGAGATATATGAAACAAGCAATTATGTAGTGCAGATGCTAGCAGTGAGTATGTCTATGCAATAACAAGTAGTGAATATGTCTATGTAATAACAAGTAGTGAGTATGTCTATGTAATAACAGGTTTGCCCTCCTTCTATGACTACATCCACACTGATGTTCCTTGTTAGTGTTAGAATAGTCATGATTACAAAATTACATAGTATCAACATAGATTCTAGTTGTCAATTTTTTGTTTTGTTTTTCAAAGTTTTATTTGACCTATGGTATTGCACACAATGAATCCTAGCAACATCAAGTAGTAAAAACACAAACTTGGCTGTCTAACGGAAGGTCAAGTCCTAGTGATATGAGAAATGGAGAGATAGATGAGAACTTTTTGAAGAAGAGAACAAAGAAAATAAAACAAGGTAATAGATTGGAAACAGAAAAATCTGAAGGTATTCATGCTAGTTGTTCTTGTAAGTGATTGATTCCAAGTAAAAACCCAGCAGAAAAAAATCTAGCCACTCTGCTTTGAATTGAATTGTGAGTTCCCAAAGTTGTCATTGGATTATCAGCCACTGTTCTCTTGCCAAAGACCTGTTGGCATATGTTTCCCAAATTGCCTTTGACATACAAGGAAGGTGTACTCTAGGCCAGACAGGGGTAGTAGACAAAGGGCAGCAAGGCAGATGAGAATGGCTAGAGCTGGTTATAAATTTCATGCTTTGTGATTGCAAGTAATAATATCCTTCTAGTTACACAGCAGAGTCAAACATGATATGTGATATAGGTTTTTGCACCAGGGATGATTTAATGGCACTGGAATGCAAGTGCCACTGCATGTGTTTTTCCCAGAACCCTTCACACTGTATCCTAAAGAACCTAAATGAATTTCTAAGAAACCAAAAGCCAAAAAACTAAAAAAGAAATGATTTTAGATAGAGTAAATAAATTATAAGAAAGAAAATAATCATACCCAAGTAGAAGAATATAATTTCAGATGACAACTAATAATAATAGTAGGATGAGTAACTGGAGAGATAAGCACAGGACTAAAGATAAAATATTAGTTAACTGTAAAATAAAGATGAGGAGGATTGATGATGATTTTAACTTCTCAGGAAGTTGAGAGTTAAGATATGACCTTCAAAGAGCTTTGAAGATGAATACAAAGGGGTTTGGAGTAGTTGGTTGATAAGGTGAGAGCTTTGGCAAGATTGCAAGATTGAAGTTGGCAAGAGTAAATCTAGATGATAGATTATTATGATAGATGTGATGCATATGAGATGAGAAAAGGAAGTGGATATATGTGATATAGTCTGTACTAATGTCTCTTTCTTGTTTATTACACTTATGATTGGGCGTTGATAAACGCATGCCAAGCGCGCACGCCAACGCCAACCCGCACGCCAATTTCTTTTGGCGTGCGGGGCCTACACGCCAAAAAAAAGTGGCGTGTAGGGTCTACACACCAATTTTATTTGGCGTGTGAGACCCACACGCCAAAAATGGTGTGTGGTTCCCACACACCCTTTTTTTTTTGGCGTGTGGGCCCCGCACGCCAAATAAAATTGGCGTGTGGGCCCCGCACGCCAATTGTTTGGCGTGCGCTCCCACACGCCAAACAAGTGGCGTGTGGGAGCGCACGCCAAACAATTGGCGTGCGGCTCCCACACGCCAATTGTTTGGCGTGTGGGGGGATCCTGCTCACGTAATCGAATGGGAGGTCCCATTCGATTACGTGAGCGGGCCGGCTGACAAGGTTATACAACCTCGTCAGCCAGGAGGACTTCCTCCCGGCCGACAAGGTTATACAACCTCGTCAGCCAGGAGGAAGTCCTCCTGGCCAACGAGGTTGTATAGCCTTGTCGGCCGGGAGGACTTCCTCCTGGCCGACGAGGTTATACAACCTCGTCGGCCAGGAGGAAGTCCTCCCGGCCGGCGAGGCTATACAACCTCGTCGGCCAGGAGGACTTCCTCCTGGCTGACGAGGTTGTATAACCTCGTCGGCCGGGAGGAAGTCCTCCCGGCTGACGAGGTTGTATAACCTTGTCAGCCGGCCCGCTCACGTAATTGAATGGGCCCTCCCATTCGATTACGTGAGCGAGGGGGGACCCGCACGCCAAAAAAAATTGGCGTGTGGGAACCACACGCCATTTTTGGCGTGTAGGTCTCACACGCCAATTTATTGTGGCGTGTAGACCCTACACGCCAATTTTCTTGGCGTGTAGGCCCCGCACGCCAAAAAAAAGTGGTGTGTGGGTTGGCGTTGGCGTGCGTTTATCAATGCCCCTTATTATTTATTCTTAAATTATTAACTTGCAATTATGTCTCTTGCTTTTTATTTTATTTATTTCATTCATTTCATTTAGGGCATTAATAAAAAAAACCCAGTTTTTCCGCGTTTACACCCAGTTTTCTGTGCAGATGCGGCTGCGCAGCAAACCCAGTTTTCCGCACGCACACCCGGTTTAATTTAATGTTGAGTTTTTATTCAATATGCATAATGAGGGTGGCATATGATGCGCACAGACTCCCCTGGCATGCTCATCCAACTTCCAACATCAACCACATCGAAAACCACTCACCACAATAAAAAACCAACACCACCTCCCCCCCCCTAAATCATCAACCCCCCGTAACTCATCAACCACTCAACCGATCCACATAAAAAAAACACCAAAATTCCCCATTTTTCCTCCTCTCCGCAACCCCAGTCACCAATTTCACTTTTTTTCCCCAAATTTTCCCAACTCCTCCCACCACCCATTTTCACTCCCACCACTACGGGTGTTGATAAACGCACGCCAACGCCAACCCGCACGCCAATTTTTTTTGGTGTGCGGGGCCTACACGCCATTTCTTTTTGGCGTGTAGGGTCTACACGCCAAAAAAAAGGGTGTGTGAGACCCACACACCAAAAATGGCGTGCGGGTCTCACACACCCTTTTTTTTTGGCGTGTCAGACATTGAGACAATAGCCCACATGTCTACAAAATAGTATGAGTCACATAACCCAATGGTTAAGGACTTGTACTTACAAATGAACTAAGTAAATTATAATAAATTTTTAAGTTCAATTGCCATTTGATTCATAATTTTACATATTTATTTTATCTAATATTTATCATTGTGATATACTAAGTGTTATTGAATACTATAAGAAATTCTAATTGTAGGAGAGATTAATATCTCTCCATGAATTTACCCTACAATATTATACTTTAGTTATATCTCCTACAAGGAGACTATTTTCTTACATTTACCCCATGTAATATAAACTCTTTGAGTCATTAAATTGGGGTTAAAATTATGTGTAATATTTAAAGGGGCTGAGATTACCTTCTAAGGGGATTTTCCCCCAGATTATTACCATACAAACCTGCTTATCTTACTATTATTAGTGAGTAATGTTTTTTATTATAATCAAATCCATTCTTTGCCCTTATCCATTCCTAGTCACTAGAATATTTATTCAGGTGACTAGAAGTCCTATCCCACTCATAGGGAGTAGTTGAGGCAATTTGCTCAGAGCTATTACATAGCCGCATTCGTTTGTTAACACAAGGGTGCCAGCTTTTCCACTTTCAGTGTAGGAAAGCTTAATTCCACTGGCCTCACCGGTTATAGTGAGACCCTGAAAACAGACTACAATACTGTATACAGTATTGTTATACAGGTCTGATATTCTACCCCGCGTCACATAAGAGACGGGGGCTGACACCAGGAAACAGCAATTCTGACTTCAAGTGACATACCAGAGTACAAAGGGGACTTTGTACTTCAGAAATTCACTTGAAATAGAGAAAAAAATTGTTTCTTCATGGTGCTATAGGGTATTTTTTTCTTTATTTGAAGGACTTAAAGACAATAATTGTTGGACTAGAGGTGAATTTTGAGAAACATTTATTGTCTCTAGGGCTGGAAGTCCCACCACTGAGACACTGCCTTTACCACTACAATAAAAATTTCTTCAACTGGCACCAGTTGACATGAAAGATATTTGATCTTACTCCAACTTTACTCTGGAACCTTACTCTGGACATACTTGAAAAATGCTTGGCTGCACAGTGTCTGTGCATGATTCACAGTGACTGTGCACCAAACGCCACCCTGGAGTAAGCTTCAATTATGAAAACAAAACTGGAATCAAGTATAATGCATGTAAACTGTCAAAGGTTGAAGCAGTCTTTTTTGAACTTTGCATAAACTCCCCTTAAAACTGTGGGTCTGTAGCCAATCCTACCTGGACTATGTTCAATTTTTTTTTTTTGAATTTCTCTCTCTTCTAATTACTTATACCTCATATCTTTTAAACATGAATAAAATCAGTGCTCTTTAAAATCAATTATTGAGTATTACTACCAAGTTTAATAGTACAAACTTCTTACACCCTTCAGTCATTGACCCCTGATTAGTGGAGATTTTTCAGTCATTTTTACTTCATGTTTAGTCTTAAAAAAAGTGTTTTATTCATTATTGTTTTTTTATTCAGTTTCTTCTCAACCACAATTTGATCACTTGTAGATAGCCTTTAAATAATAGCCTAGGTCAAGCAATCAGAAACATTAGTTCTCCTCATTTTACACTGGTGCCACCTTTAGTACAGTCTCATTATCTCAGAACTTTAGAATTCTATCAAATTTATCAGAGGCATTGACCTTCAATCCAAATTTCTCCAGTGAATGTGGCCATACTTTTGCCTTGATATGCAATGGTCAGAAATATAATCATTTTTCCTGAATTTCTTGTTTTTTAACTGAGTTTTTCTTGAGCCTGTAGGTGGCTCAGCTAGTGCATTGGGCACTAGTTTTGAAAAAATAGATTTCAACAGATCATGCATGTGTAGTATTTATTGAATTGAAGGTGTGGTCATCCATAAGCCACCACAGCATCCAGGATCATCTGCACTAAGTTGATGCTTACTTCAAGTATTTTCAGTAAGTCCCATCTTAAGATATTATTATCTGATGCACTGCATCAAATACCTTTTCATACACGCAAGTCACAGTGATGTCCAAGTGTGTAAGGTATCGATATCTTCGGCCAAGGAATACAGTCACGAGTGTAGGATACATGATCGAATGGGGTTAAAATCTTTACCACCGAAATAATGGATCTGATGTATGTAGGAAGTAGGGTTTACTCGGCCACAAAGAGGGAAGACTTCCCGAACCCAGTCCCACAGCATAAAGTTACCACGCCGATCTTCTTGTCGGTCCGACGGAGCTCGTGGATGAGTGAACTGACCAGTCTTCCTCCTGTTGCACCAACTGTTCCGGTGACAAGCAGATTCAGTAATACTTGAAGGCCCAGTTCTGATAATCTGGGAAGATAGTTAATAAATCAGCAATGAATAAGAACTCACGAGGATGGCCGATAGCTATTGCACCACCTTTAGGGTTCACTTTAGCAATATCAAGGTTGAGGTGTTCAATGGTCATTAACGCCTGAGAAGCAAAGGCTGGGGACGGTAGAATATAATATCTATATCTTAGTCTGAAGTGGTTTGATTGGTCTAATAAGCTAAGCCAAGGTGAATTTACCTTCGTTCAGTTCGAAGAGATCAACATCACCGACTTCGAGCCCAAAGCGCTTTAGTAATACAGGAGTCGAGAAAGCTGGTCCGACTCCCATGAGGCGTGGAGGGACTCCAACAACATTGCTACCAACGAATTTAGCGAGCGGTTTCAGGCCCAGCAGGTCGGCCAAGGATCTTCGCATCAACGTGATGGCTGAGGCTCCGTCGCTGATTTGAGAAGAATTCCCAGCAGTACTCCTACCATCGGGTTTGAAAGCAGGTTTTAGGGCCTTGAGTTTTTCGAGCGTGAGGCCGGGACGTATACCCTGATCGTCTGAGACAGTCTTCTTCACCCTTGTGCCCTCCTCGGTGATGTAGTCTACCTCGATCGACACGATTTCCTGCTGAAATAGGCCGCCTTCCCTAGCTGTAAAAGCCTTGAGATGGCTTGATAACGAGAATTCGTCTAGAGCCGTTCGGTCAATCCCGTACGTTTCAGCCACTGCCTCACTGGTGAGGCCCATCGGTAGGAGACAGTCACGTGCATCTTGAACCGGACTTTCGCGGAGAGCGGGGGAAAGGTCAGTTGGGATGGCCCGACTGACATAATTACGAGTCATCGATTCCGTCCCAGCAGCGATACCGCAATCGATTGCACCCGAATCGATTGTTGCGGCAATATCAGTCAGGGCTTGAAGGGATGACGAACATTGTCGATTGACGGTTCGAAAGGTGGTCTGGTATGGATAACTAGAAGATATTTTGGATGAGTGAAAAAGAAAGAAAAAAAGCAGAGTACAATGGTACATACGAAACCATTCGTCTGAAGGATATACCCTGGCTTACCCAGCATGGAGCGCAGCAAGTCGGCCACTCTTGGCCCCACCGAGTTCCATCAAGACCGTACCGACGGCGATATCCTGGACTTGGCCAGCTTGGAGGCCCATCTCTTCTAGTCTTTGTCGACTCGCATCGAGCACGTGTGATAAGAGCTCCTCAGGATAGCTGTCTTTGAACCAACCTTTCCCGGAGCGTCCGATGGCCGTTCTCAAGGCGGTGATAATCACGACATCCGATGGGCTCTTACGGGTGACAGATGAAAGGCCGTGACGAGCTAAGGACATTTTGGAGACTCACTTAAGGTCGTGGTCTTAGTTCAGTCAAAATATTGTTTCATATACAGCAAGGGCAGGAAAGCTTGCCTGCTCGAGAGGCTGAAAATGCTAAGGCTCCGTTTGGCCGTCCCCAAAAATATCAAAGCGTGATTTGAAATCATGCAGATTATTTTCGGGGGGACAGGGGATATTACGCTATCCCCTGTCCCTGTTTGGCATCCCACCGAGCGTCATAAACTTGACAACCGGTGCTGACGCTCCATTATCCCCCCCGCCAAAAGGGACATTTTGCCCTGACCCCAAATTTTACTGTAATAATCCCTCCTTTCAACTAATCACCCCTGCTTCAACTTCAAACAAATCTCCAACTCAATGGCACCCAGACGCAAGAAATCACCATTGTCAAAGCCTTCCCCTCAATCAACCAAGCCTTCAATCCATCCTCCGCTACCTGACCCAAACAAGCTGATTAACACATGGTACCAACAATCAGCCCTACTTTTTCACCCAACTACAATAACCTTCCAAAATCACCCATATCCAACCACCCTCCAATCAGTTCCAAACCGTCTTGAAATGGTGGGTAATGGCCTTTTAACACCACCTGACCAAGGACCTCTCCAAGCTGGCAACCAAGGCACCACCTGGCCTTCAATCAGGCCTCACTTTCAAACTCATGAACCCAATCAGATGGGCTTCTCAGCACAGTCTGCTTGGAAACCACCAGATCTGTTGCAGTCCTCACATGTAGGCATGGAAGATGATGAAAATAGACCTGACAAGTCAGAAAATTATGATTGCGGAAAACTTCAACATTCAAATGTCTCAACATCTCCATCTCTGGGCCCAAACCCGTCTTTTGAATCAAGTATATCTTCTATACCTTTAGCCCAATCTTCTCCCCAATCTCAGACGGAAAGATCCTCTTAAAAAAATCCAACTGCAAGCAATCAAGAACCTGCTACTGAGGCTGAGAAACCAGAAAAGAAGAAACTCCAGTGGATGGGTTCCATGGAGAAGCCGGCCATGCAGCTTTATGTCAAAGCTGCAAAGGCAGGAAAAAAATTGGACAATAGATTTAAGGCAGATGTTCACCGTTCAGTTGCGGCTGAGCTCAACAAACAGTATCCCAGTATGGAATTCAATGAGAATAAATGTAAATCTAAACTCATCCGGGTAAGTCAATTTACATTCTCTCACTCAAAGTTCTATTTGCTGATGTGTTATGTTTTTATTAAGACACTTTGGAAGGAACACAAAACATTTCTTGCTTGTTGCCAGGCTAGTGGTCTTGTATGGGATGAGGCCCACTGCATGGTAACTGCCTCAGATGAGGTCTGGGCCCAATTTCTTACAGTAAGTTACAATTTTCCCTGCGCAATTGCCTCAGCACATTGACTGACTGATTTATTGTGGGGCAGTAACACCCTGCTGCTTGCCGGTTCCAAAACCAGCTGTTTTCAGAATTGAAAAACTGGTCCATCATATTTGGGATGGAACCAAAAGGAGACAAGTGCCAGAGTACTATTGGCTGCGGTACACCAAATCTATCTGCAACTGGGACTCACCCTGCACAACAAAGGAAGCTTGATGATGAAAGCTCAAACAATGAAGAGGCGTCTCAAAAACATAACCGTTGTTGACGCAAGCACAATTGTGAAACTTTGGGTGCTGCTATCTCTGGGGCCATCCACAAGTTAATCAAAGCATTTGGGCCTGGGCAATCCAAATCTGAATCCAATAGTATTCAGAGCGCAATCAAGGCTTATCAAAGCTGTTCCTTGGTCTCTCTTCTCCCAAGGAATAAGCTGATGGTTGGGTTTAGTGTGTTGGAAAACTCAGAAAAGGCCAAAATATACCTCAGCCTCAATGAAAATTGAAAAGATAGCTGGATGCAATACCAGATCAAAAATTATTGTGCATCATAGTTGCCAATGCAGGTTTCTCTTCCCCCTGTTTATTATGTGGTCATTTTTTCCAGCTTTTCTGATACAACTAAAAAATAAATATTATTGTTTTGTCTCAATCCTTTTTTCTAGCTTGTCTTTGTCTGCTCTCCTGATTTCTGCAATGCCAAACAATATTTTTTTCTATCAATATTGAGAGGGACAAAATACCTGCAATATTATTACAGGAACCGTCAATTGAGATTAGATTCATCTAGTTTCCTCAGAAAATGTGCCCACCAGTTGTATGCTCTTTTATGCTCATCAGACTGTCTAAAGTACCAGTCAGCTCAAGCTCTTCATTGCTTTCATCTGTTATCCAAAACAGTTTCGTTTACAAACCACAAGTCAGATTGAGTTTTATTTAAATAAATCAAAAGCTGCCCACTAATAACACAACAAGGTTGATTTAAATACTAATCACAAGCTGCCTACTAATAACCTTTATCTTGAAATAAACAAACAGATAGCCCCCCCTTGAACATGCATCCTTGCTTGTCAATTGAGCTCTTCTCATCCTAAACAACACCAAAAACCAAACAACCACGTGCATCCAATCACTTCCCCTTTAACTGTGCCTCTTTTGACGCTGGCAATCACAAGTTGGATTTTTTTCAAGATGGGACTGGTATTGTTCCCAAAGCCCTTGGGAAATGGTGTCTTGTCATTGCTTGATTAATGCATTCTGTCGTCCAGAAAGGGGTTGAGCTGGAGTATCCACAGGATCATCAAAATCATTGTCTCTCACCAGGCCATCACACTTGTTCCATTCAAAGAATTCATTGCCAGATGTTCCTGAGTGATCCACGGAGAAATTGTGCAGGATCCCAAGAGCAAACACAACATTGGATTGCATGTCCAGGTCATATCTGAGAGCATGTGGGAGAAGTGGACCACATCCAGTTTGGCGAGTTTATCCAAAAGATCCATAAAAGTTGGGCTTGTTAGCCTCAACATTGCACATCATCGGGATTGATTTCTGTCAAGAAGAAACTTGACATATTTTCATCCAGACAGCCAAGAGTTGGTGTAGGGGTATTTTATTTTTCAAGACCACGTGTATAGAGAGGCTACAATTACCATCAGAATATTGATCTTGATGACTTTCTGGTGGCTTTTGTCTTGGAAAAAAGGCAACAGGTGGATGTTTTTGAGGGTTGCTGAGCTTTCTGGGGGAATTGTGGTGTTGAACTTAGTGAGACAAGAGGAACACTGGACTGGATGACTTCAATTTTTGAGGGGAGCACCAAACAGACAGACTGGTGTTGTTATATGACAGTGGCCGGCCCAAACAGTAATGTACGATTACCTAAGCCCAGTAATAATCCCAATAAGTTTTATAAAACTTAATTGGGGTTATTATGCAGCAGATTATTATATGACACTAGGCCCTGCCAAAAGGACCTTCCCGACCACCACAGCGGCAGCGATACCTCCCCTGAGGCTGCCAATGCAACTATCGCAAACCCCCAGGATACTCGATTCGTGGATTATTGTCAACAAGGGCCTGCTAATCACTCGGTCAACCCTGCTCCTTACCAGTCCCGACACCCTACGACCACCCGGACCAGACCCCTGGTAGATGATGATAGTTTTATCTCTGACCAGCGAGTTATAAACGGAATTGTCAACAGCGCTGTTCATAGATTTCATTGGTACATTCTTGTTTTTGAATGGCTTAAATCATCCAAGACAACATTATGTACACAGCAAACCTTTATCTTACAATATCAAGTTCTCATCATTCCTACATACTTTATTTCACTAGTACTATTGTAGCCTTTGCTCATCATCAGACATTGTAATTAATTTGTGCTCATAATTTTTTTGCCTCTTGAAGGGTTTTGTCACATATATACTTCACTATGATTTTTGTATCACCACATGAAATGTCTATCCCATACACCCTGTATGATCTTTACCCCCAATAATAGATTCTGTTATAATTGTGAATTGATTGCTATGAAGCTAAGAAAAGACTAAGAGATAACAAGGTTAGATTAAAAATAGAATATGATCATAGAAGAAAGATACAAAAGATAGTGAGTTATAAAATTTACCACAGAGTTTTATTTTATTTTAGAATAAACAGCCAACTATAATTTAAGAGGGAGAATACACAGGAAAATTTAGATGTGATAAGAGTTAGAAAGATTAGAAAGAATACATCAGGAGACAAAGTGGGTGTGATAATGTGACTGTGATTTTCTCACCACCAAGTAGAAGAACGCACCGTGAAGTGTTGAGAGTTAACATTAAGAGGGATTAGGAAAGAGTGAAGAAGGAAAGAGAAAAGAATAGAGGATGGGTGGAAGGTGATAAATAGAGTGGGGATTGGAAGTAGTCAATCAAGGTCAACAATGAAGAAGAAGATGTTATAGGTGACAGTCAAGCGAAGTCGAGTGAATTGATGGGTGGATCCACTTCCAGCAAAATTGCCTAGGTTGAGTTCATCCCAGTTAAACTAGGATTCAAACAACCAATTTAAATTAGGTTGACCTCAACCAATGAAATATAAAACCAAGGGGGGTCCCTTGGATTTATATTTCATCAGTTGGTTTCAACCAATTTTAAATTGGTTGAGTGCATCCCAGTTTAACTGGGATGACTTCATCCTAGGCAATTATTGTTGAAACTCTGTGACACCACTGTGACAACTGTAAATCACTCAAGAGTTCCCTTCTCACCCGACTCTGTCCTCTCTCCACTTCTCTTCTCTTTTCCCATTGAAGTCAACTCTCAAGATCATCACAAGCACTCAACTCAAGATCAAGACTCCCCTTCCTCAAGTTCAAATCCGGGAAGCTTTAACTGTGGACAGCCTCATTAGCTTCCAACTTGGTGAGAAATGCAACAATAGCATTTCATCCGATGATCCTCAAATCAACAACATCACTAATTCATTCCCTTATCATTCTTAGTCAATCCCAGTCTTATCTGATCTTCCATCAAAAAACACCAGCTAGCTTATAACCTACAATCCTTAGGGTTTTTTCTCTCATTTCAACTTTTCTCTCTCAAAAACCAATAACTAACATCTTATCAATGTTAGTCTACAAGTCCTCTATTGTCTTCCTTATCATCTTATTAAATCACTCAGCTAGAAAACAACATTCATCTAGGGTTGGTCTTTATTTCTGTCTCTCAGTTTTATCTCTAATCATTTCTATTCTAATCTTGTCATCTAGGTTTTCTGGTCTTTTATCTTTGATTAATAAAATCAAACAGTCATAGCTTCTTTAATTATTCTGGCAGTGATCAGTTGAGTAGTCAAGTTAGTTTGAGTGGAGTGGAGTTGAAATTGAAGTCGAGTGGATTGGGTAAAGTGGTGTTCAGTTGAGATTTGGAGAATGAAAAAGAAAGGATGGTGAATGTCACATGAGATGTTGCGGCGGCTGAAATTAAACAGATTCATCTTCTTCAAAGTATACTTTTACCAGGTATTTTAGATATTATTGCCATTCACCCTCTTATACAAAACATTTCCTTTACAACAACTCCTCACCTCCCCATACCTTAGAGGTATAAGTAGTCAGATCATAGTACTAGTAAGTTTAAGATTAAAGTAGAAAGCCACACCTCTCTTCTTTTTCTTAGTGTTACACCCATCCCCAGAAATATTAGTCAGGAAGGCAGCTCTTAAATCAGAACCCTTTTCATAAACTACTGTTGTAAATATCAGGTCAAGTTAGAGGGTGTATAAAAGGTAAACCCCTTTTTGCACAACAAAGTAAACTCCGTTCCTTAATCCTTTAAGAATCCAAGATTGAGCTTAACATTCCTCAATCAATCTCAGTTCAACTCTCTCCTGAAGGTCAATCTTGACTCAACTCTCTTTCACAACTCTCTTCAAGATCTAAATTGCTTGTCATCACGGTAATCTAACTGCATAAAGTAAAACAACATTCTATATTATCTCTCACATCAATATAGCACACTCACCCTTCTTATCCTTGATTCTGTTCTCTATTTATTTATTTAGGACTTTTCATTGACTTTATTGCATAAGTGATTACTATTCATAAAAAATAACTTCAATGTTGGTATTCTCTTTGACCTGATCTTCTCATCTAATGTTCTTGATTTCAACTTACTAATCACTATCAATTTCAATCCTTATTGATATTATCTATTCAGTAGTTCTTTATATATCTTCTTCTCATAACAGTTAAAAATTAGAATAAGTAAAATATATTCCAAGTGGTACAAACAGGTTCTCTCTTATTTTGATCTATATTCATGTATTCTAACTTACCTCTATCATCCAGTCTGTTTTTTGATTCACAGTAATTTATCAGTTTATAATACCTAAATTGGTGTGTAGGGTCTACACACCAATTTTTGGCTAAAAGTGGCGTGTAGACCCTACACGCCAAATTCTTTTGGCAAGTAGGCCCCGCACACCAAAGATTTTTGGCGTGCAGGTCCCACACACTAATTTTTTGGGGTGTGGGATATTGTATCACATAATAAAACCAGTCCACTGGTTCAATTACGTAAGTGAGTCATTGGCCAGGAGGAAATCCTCCTGGCTGAAAAGGTTGTATAACCTTGTCGTCCAGGAGGATTTCCTGCTGGCTGAAAAGGTTGTATAACCTTGTCAGCCGGGAGGAGTTCCTCCCGGGCGGCAAAGTTATACAACCTTTTTGGCCAAGAGGAGCTCCTCCCAGCCAATGAGGCTGTATAACCTTGTCAGCCAGGAGGAAATCCTCTGGGCCAACAAGGTTTCCCACATGCCAAAAAATTGGCATGTGGGACCCGCATGCCACCAATATTTGGTGTGCGGGGCCTATGGACAAAAATTGGCGTGTAGACCCTACACGCCAATTTATTTTGTTGCGTAGGCCCTGCACACCAAAAAAAATTGGCGTGCGGGTGGGTTTTGGCGTGCGGGTGGGTTTTGGCGTGCGCCTTTGGTTTGCGTTTATCAATGCCCGTAAAAATCACAGATATTTCACAATCCTGTGACTTCTCCTTTCTTCTCTTTCCACGTCTCACCCAATCTCTCAATCCATACTACATTCAATAGATCTTCTTTCCTCCACCATTTTTACTTCAAACCTTGTTCCTCTCCTCTTATCATCAATCAACTCAACTACTCAAGCTCATTCACAGCCAACTTACGTGAATCAATCAAATAAATCTTCATAGCATCCTCTCTTCATATTTCCCTTCTCATTTGCTTTCTTCCATTTTTATAGCTCCTCCTTCTCTCTTTACAATAAATAAATCAAATCCTGTTGTCCTGCCTGATGAGATTTTCACATAACATAAATTCAACAACTTCTTCTAACTAACTTCTTTGTTCAGTCCTATTACTTGTTTCTCATCCTTCCTGATCTTCAATAATCCTGATTTCAACTCATCCCTCCTCAGTCATTGTTGTTCTTTTTCTTTAATTGTCTCTTTTCATCTATCTCATTATAATTCTTCTCTCTTTTTAGTGTGTCAGCTCTTAAGTAATAAAAATCACAGATCAAAACTCTTTTGGGGGTGTAGTGAATGAAGGTGCTGAAAGGTAAGAAGGGATAATAATAACTCATTGTGACTGGAAATGTTTTTTAGGGATGAAGAGGAAGTGGAAGAGGGGTTTTTAGAGAGGAGGATTAAAGAGAAGAGGTATCAGAAGTAGTGTGTAGCTGATGGTAAGAGTGTTACTAGGACTGGCGATTTCTGAGGTATAGAAAAGCCACTGTTGGGATACCACTTGTGGAACTACTCTAGGGGAAGAATAGAGCTTGGAAGGGATATGTACAACAATACTAGTACTAATGTAGGTTATGAAAAGGGTTCTGATATAAGAGCTGCCTTCCTGACTAATATTTCTGGGGATGGGTGTTACACTAAGAAACAGAAGAGAGGTGTTTCTTTCTACTTTAATCTTAAACTGACCAGTACTATGACCTGACTACTTATACCTCTAAGGTATGGGGAGGTGAGGAGGATTTTTGAAGGAAAAGGTTTGTATCAGAGGGGGAATGGCAATAATATCTAAAATATCTGATAAAAGTATACTTTGAAGAAGATGAATCTAATATTGGGGGTAAAGATCATACAGGGTATATGGGATAGAAATTGCATGTGGTGATACAACAATCATAGTGAAGTATATATGTGACAACACCTGTCAAGAGAGGAACAAATCATGAGAATAATATTACAATTTCTGATGATGAGCAATGGCTACAATAGTTCTAGTGAAATAAAGTATGGAGGAATGATGAGAACTTGATATTGTACGATAAAGGTTTTCTGTGCACATAATTCTGTGTTGGATGATGTAATCCATTCAAAAACAAGAATGTACCAATGAAATCTATGAACACTAATGATGTCTGATCCAGAAGGAAATTAAGGGTGGTATGAGTGAGTGACTAGGGATAAGATAATGTGTACAATCTGAATCTGGAATAATAATGATTAATATATGACTGGTATATATTGTATAGAAGGAATGATGTGAGTGGGAACAGGGTTACAACTTCCAAAACCAGTGTGGGAGTATTTATTTACAAGTGGTGCTGCACTGAGGCTGAGTCCACAACCAGGGGTTCAGTGGCAAACTGAAGAAGGGGGTATGTAACAAATTTCACCAGAAATTTCACAGGGGAAAGCACAAGTGTGCAGCATGTGACATTCTATAGTTGGCACGGGTGATTTTTTGGGCGGACAAAGGCCGCTTCAGTATGCACAACAATGGCAGGACCAAGTGGAGCCGCGGGGCTTGGGGCACTTGGACCGCAAACAGAGTGGGGCAAACGCAGGGCCAACTATCAAGGGGGTATAGCAGCAACAGTGGGCCAGCTACGCTAACATTAGCTGTAGCCTAGCGTAATTTTAGCTTTTTTAGCTATGCTAAAGCAAATTTACTGTTAGCTAAAGATTCTTTCAGCTAACACTAAAAAAAATTCATAGAAAGACGAAATAGTGGTTAGCCTAGCGTTAGCACCATTGGAAAAAAAAAATGCTACAGAAAGCTCCTGTTAGCTGTTTTTCAGTGGTGTTAGCTGGAACAAACACTACACTAACTGTTAGTGTAGCACTTTTTTCAGCTACGCTAACTGTTACCTACTCACCAAAGAGGGTGAAACTGATTATGTATGTTGCAGTTACTTATAGTATAGCAGGAGTGATAAACTCCCCTGTCTGAGGTCAAAGCTGGTCCACTCTGCTCAATTAAGATCCTGTACGCATGTGAGTACAGAAATCAAAAAGCTTTACTTGCACAAGTGAAGCAATAAAAATGCTGTTTTCACTCCTGTAATTCAAGTACAGCAATAAACACAGCTTGTTTCTGATTTATTTATTTTTAATTTATCTCTTTAATTTATTTATTTTTGTTTAAAAAACAAATTGTTTTTCCATGTGGCTTTCTGGCTCATAAAAAGACAATCCACTGTGACTTCCTTAGCTGTCCATTTGGCCACCCCTCCTGTTGACTACAAAATGAGCTTTATTTGGCCTCAAAATTTAGGATTATTTCCTTATTTTGATGTCTGATTTATTTTTATTGAAATGCCTTTGATGTTAAATGATGGATCTGGGGATGAAATTGTTCTGGTGACCTGATTTGAATCATAAGTGTCATTACAAATTAGGGGGTATCAAATATGACCAAATCCACCATTATCTAATCAACTGGTTTTGGATATCCACCTTTTTTAAAAACTGTGGATAATTGAAGTATTGGGGAATACACCTCTCACAAGAGCCTCAATCACTTTTTTCAGGCTATCATTGATTTTTACGGCAATGAATATCTCAGATCACCAAATTAAGCAGATATATTAAGTTTTTGTTTTCTGTTAGACAAGACAGAGGGATTCCTGGGATGCTTGGATCCCTTGAATGCATGCATTGGGAATGGAAAAACTGCGCTACAGGTTCACCAATATATGATCTATCCAGATCACAAAAGAAAATTCAGTTGACTACAGACAAGCTATTGGCATTGAAATAAATGTAATCTAACTTGGTGAAAACCAGTTGGACTATCTATCCTCACATCAAAAATAGCTGGATCACCCAGAGATGGTTTTTTTCAGCCCCCGTCTCTTATGTGACGCGGGGTTGAATGATAGATATGTAATAATACTTATACAGTATTATTATCTATGTTGTTTGGTCTCACTATAGCCGGTGAGGCCAGTGGAAATAAAGCTCTGCTACACAAGAAACTGTATGAGCTGGCACCCAAGGATTAACAAGGGAACAGGGGTATGTAATACCTCAGCGCTTAGATGCCTCAACTACTCCCTGAGAGTGGGAGAGGACTTCTAGTCACTTGAATAAGTTTTCCAGTGACTAGGAATAGGGTCCAGAAAGGGATACAAGAGTAGAAAGGGGTTGATTTGGATTATAATAAACCCCACTCACTGATTGCTAGTAAGGTAGATGGGTTTGTATGGTAATAATCTGGGGGAAATTCCCTTTAGAAGGAAGTCTCAGCCCCTTTAAATATCACACAATATGTTATCCCCAATGTAATAACTCAAAGAGTTTGTATTACATGGGGTAATTCAAGATAATAGTCTCCTTGTAGGAGACATAACCAAATTGTAATATTTAAGGGTAAATTCATGGAGAGATATTAATCTCTCCTGAAATTATAATTTCTTAATATTAGTTAGTTTATTGAAATGATAAATATTATATAAAATAAATACAAAAATTATGAGTCATATGGGAATTGAACTTATAAATTTAAGATAATTTACTTAGTTCATTTTATTCCATTTTTATAAACACAAGTCCTTAACCATTGGGTTATGTGACTTGTATTATTTTGGAGACATGTGGGCTTATTGTTTCAATGTCTGACAGTTTTCAACAACTCACAACAATTAAATTGATGCAGGGGTATTATAATTGACCTTTGCAGATTACTTAGAGGTAAGCAGATACTGTTTATCACTGCTATCAGCCTATGTGCTGCAAAAAAAAAAAAATCTCCTAGCTACACATGTGGTGCAAAAAGTAGATTTAAGTGTTTTAAAATATATTTGGAAAATATCCTGAAACACTTTCAGAGTAATTGGTGCGTAAAAATGTGTTACAACTAAATGAGAATTAAAGATTAATAAAAAACAGAGAGGTGGGTTAGATCTAAGTTATCTTTCAAGAGAGGATGTAAATAAATTTTATGCCAGATTTACTGAAAGGGGGGAGGAAAAGCATTACAAAAGTGAAATGATTTATTACTTCTTAGTTTAAAATTATTTGAGATGGGGGAACTTTTACCTAGTGATGTGTGAGACTTCTAGGAAATAACTAATAAGATATTTACCAGGCAGAAGGCTGGTGCAAAAGGGCTTTGATGAAAGAGTGTAATCTAAGTAGGTATAGGTTGGAAGCTGGGGAATCCTTTCTTGGGGGGAAAGGGAGCTCCTTAAGTACCTTTTGGTACCTGGGACCACCTACTGTTTCAGATAATGGCCAATCTGTTGGTTTATACATCTGATTGGCCTGTTGATGGCCCCCTTCCAGTGGTCTTATAATTTTGAGAGGATCTTGGCAAGGATCTCATAAATGATTCTAAGGGTTAGTTATACCCAATGACAACTAAGAATTAAGAGGAGGATTTTATTCTAACCTGATGAATGATTATAAGGTTTAGTTATACCCAATGACAACAACAACTTAAGAGGAGGATTGTTATTCAACAGATGTGGAATTGACACAGTAGTGGAAACAACACAGAGTTTGAATCAATAAGGTGTTTTCCTTTTCTGTATTTGATGTTTTGATTGATTAAAGAAAATATTGAAATAAAAATATGAGAAAAATTACTGACTCTAACCTGATAAATGACTATAAGTGTTAGTTATACCCAATGAAAACAACAACTTAAGAGGAGGATTATCTAAGAAAGAAAATAAAGTAAAATGAATATAACAGAAAAAGAATAAATAATGTGAAGATGAGAAATATATACCATAATATGATGTAACTTTTATTCAAAAGATGTGAATTTGACACAGTAGTGGAAACAACACAGAGTTTGAATCAATAAGGCTAAATAGAGAGAGAAAATTAGGAAGGGAATAATATTGATGTCTTTGATGAAGAGTTTTATTTTGATGAAATTGAGAGGATTGACTTACTGTTTTCCTTTTCTTTATCTTATGTTTTGATTGATTAAAGAAAAGGAAAAAAAATGAGGCTTGATTTTTCTTCTTATAGGATTTGGGTTTGTTGATGCGCGCTTTGGGTTTTGATTTGAATATTCATTTTAGAAAACTGGATGCAATTGAAGATTTTGAAGTGTTTATTCCAATAGGTCTTGATTAGATCTTTGAATTGCCTGAGAATAGGTTTTTGGATTGTTCATGATGTAGGACACTAGATTTGCCTTGTGCCTTGGGTGCAGTCTGCCTTGAACAATGTTTTGTTGGTTGACATTGTGGTATTCCAAACCCTGTTTCAAGTATCATGCAGGATTATATTCTTTCATTATCTTTCAGAAGCTAAAATAGTAGCAATATAAGTGCATAATTGAAATCTAGGGTAAATTTAATCTATAAGTCACCCATTTATGTTAGGGTTTGCACGGCTAAATCAAAAGATATACAGTTAAAAAGAAGTATAGTGAATAATAAGTACATAGTATATATATAGAAGTAGTATATAGTTTAGTGTCTTATCACAAGACGCAGCACATTCTCTGTGGGACAGCCGAAGTACATAACCTCACCAGCAGAAATAGCTCACTTTATGCACTCCCCGCATGAAGCAGTGCAGGATTAGAAAACATCACCAGCAGAAATAGCTCACTTTATGCACTCCCCGCATGAAGCAGTGCAGGATTAGAAAACATCACCATAGAAATAGCTCACTTTATGCACTCCATGCATGAAGGCAGCGTATAAGAAGAGACCCCACCAGCATAAATACCTCAATCAGACATCCCACCAGCAAAAATCCCTCACATTTTACTATATAAAGGGGAGGTTGTTCCCTCCCAGAAAGAAAATCATCCCAGTTTGATCCCACTCCCCACCACCCAGCTAGCAACCTAAATAAAATTACCCATCAATATAATAGTGTGATCTTAATCAGGTGAACCACAACAGAATCTTTCATATCAGTTTAAAATACACAAAAGAAACACAAGGAAAATTGTGCTCTTTTAACTAAAGGTTAAGGAAGAGGGTACAACACTTTGAATATTTCACATTATACCAAAACATCCTTCTACTCATTTCCTCAGACTACATCTAAAAAGAAATAAATAAATAAATCATAAACATATAAATACTTGTTCCTCATCAATTCCAAAAAAAAAACTTGTATTCCATTTACCAGAACTTTCTGTAACAGTCCATCCACTATCTCCTTCCCTGATCCCTTCATCAAGCTCATTGCTGATTATTTTGTACGTTGAAATTAGATCTTTGTCTGATAAGAGATTACTACATAAATAGTTCTCTTAAAGAAAAAAAAAAGAAAGTTATCAGCCACAACAATAAATAAAAATTGTTGTGTTAACTCTTGTATTATGTAGAGGGGCAGGTCTTTCAAACCACCCTTAACAGTTGTAATAGATTCATACATACCTGAAATACTAGAACTGCTATTTCCCCCTCATAGAACTACACCCATACCAAAAGGAGTTCTCACAACGTCACCAATAGTTTTTTGGATGGTTTGATAAAGTTCTAAGTCATTGAGAGATTGGTGGTCCACATATTCAGGGGTTTCTTCAAGCCTATCTTAATATGAGTCATTATTTTCAGGGATTAGATCAAGTGAGTTGAAGCTTTCCTGTTAATTGTTGGGTGGCAAATGAATAGTACCATTGTTTTCAACTATTGGTTCTATTGATTTGGATTCTACACTACTTGGTCTGTTGAATTTATCTGATGTAGTAAGATCATTGGATATTTGGAGGGGAGAGTCATTAGAGGAAAGGTCTCAGTTTTCTAAAGTATTTAGGGCAGGAAATGTGTTCCAATGAAACTTCACTTGATGAGAAATGATCACTTTACCTGATCTCTCATCTTCCAACCTGTAGGTTCTGTGTCCATCCTTGTATCCCAAGAAAATTCCAACTGCTCCATGATCCCCAAACTTCCCCAAGACCCTGTTGTTTAAGAAAATTTCTGGACAGCCAAAGGGAAACATTCTGTCAAGTTTTGGTGGTGTTTTACACCACAATTCATAGGGAGTGGAGAAGTTAATCAATTTACAAACTGTTTGATTTTCAAGGTACACAGCGGTGTTACAGGCTTCTTCCCATTGTTGACCTAGCCTGCTATGTTTCAGTAAACATCAAGCTTTTGTCACCGTGGTTTGATTTCCTCTTTCAGAAAATGGATTGCTTTCAGGGGTGTAGGGGGCTGTTGTAGGATTTTTGATACCCATTGAGTCATAGAAGGAATTGAATTTGGCATTCTTGTATTCAAAACCATTGTCTGAGACGAGGAACATGGTTTTCTCTCCAGAGGAGTTTCCAAGATGTTTGAAGAGGTGTTTGATTACTTCAATGGTTTCTGACTTCTTCATCAGAAATTGTATCCATACATAATGAGAGAATCCATCAACAACTCAAAGAAAATACTTCTTGCTGGATTTTTATGCAGGAGTGACTGGTCCGCAGAGATCCAAATGAACATACTTGAGTCGTCTTTTAGCAGGGGGAAAGGAACCAGGAAACTTTTGAGTTATTAACTCAGTTTTATCTTGGTTTTATGATTTATACATGTTACTTTCAGTTTATCTACATGTCAAAAGTTGTATGTAGTATACCTGAGACAGAACAGGTGGAAAGAATCTCTCCTCATCCTTCCACCAACCTCAATCACTCACCTACCTTGTGCTTGCTGTTCTCAGGTATGTATATTTCTTATTTTCTCATCTCTTTTCCTTTCTCTGTCTCTTTCATCATTTCTATTTTTATGCAATAAAACTCATCCTTCCACCAACCTCAATCACTCACCTACCTTGTGCTTGCTGTTCTCAGCCAAAATTCATTGCATCATAAAAGGGTCTTTGTGTTTTTTTACTAAGATTGAATTCCAAGCAGTCAAATTTGTTGAGTTTATACAGAGGAACCATCTTCTTGACATGGATCTATGTAGGGTCAGAGTGAAAGTTTTAACCAATGGCTGGATAGCAATAGAGCTGATTTGGATTTCTTGTCTGATCAAGAGATTCCCAAAGAAATATGACCTGTCTAGAACTTGACAGTTGTTTTCATCCATTACAGAAAACAAATCATTTCATTGGGGATTATGGAGTGGCCATACCAAAGGAAATTTGATTGGCTAATGATATTTGCGGAGAGAGTTAGAACAACAGTGGGCCGCTACGCTACGCTAAACTATTTGGCCATTAGCGTAGCAGGGATTTTTTTTTCATAAATTTTGTAGTGTTAGCTGAGGCTACACTCTGCTAAACTAACAGTTAGTGTAGTGGGAAATTTTGCAGTCAATGGTTTTGTAGTGTTAGCTTTGGAAAATAACTGCTACGCTAACAAGTACCATAATTGTTTTGTTGCTAACACATTTTGAAGTTTCCATTAGCGTAGCGGCATTAGAGATACGCTATGCTACACTAATTGTTAGCTGTTAGCTGATTTTTGTCCCGCTATATGTTAGCTGTTAGCTGAATTTTGTCCCATTACACTGTGCTCAAATAGTGGATTTGTTTTGCCCGCTAACTGTTGATTTCACCAATTAATATGGCTGCTGAATAAAAGCTGTTGCTATGGCTTCAACAGGTAAAATCCTGCTGCATTAAAGATCTTAGAAGAGAAATCCAACTTTTTTCTTGTGTTTGAATTGAAACCAGGACCAAAACTTTAGATCCAGCAAAGTGAATGATCTGAGAGAATTGTGTGGGTGGATTACATCCCTGCTTTTTTTTACCCATAGTTGGTGCAATGTGATTGAGCAAAGAAAAAGGTGTGGGAATGGTGAAAGTTTTTCCCTTGCACAATTTGTCTTGTTTCGATGCTTTGATGCTTCTAAATTAGTATTGTCATGCCTCTGATAATTCAAATAAGGTCCCAAGAATGGTGTCATCACAAGATCAATCATTTAACATCAAAGGCATTTCAATAGGGGCTATCAAATATGACTAAATCCACCATTATCTAATCAACTGGTTTTGAAAATCCAACAGTTCTAAAAAAACCCTGGATATCTGTATAACATGAAAAATAATTTGTTTTTGAAAAAAAAAAAAAAAAAAAAAAAAAAAAAAAAAAAAATTGAAAAAAAGCTTTTTTGATTGCTGTACTTTCTGAATTACAGCAGTTACAACAGCATTTTGATTGCTTCACTTGTGCAAGTACAGCTTTTTGATTGCTTTACTTGCACAAGTACAGGATCCTAATTGAGCAGAGTGACCAGCTTTGACCTCAGACAGGGGAAAGGATCAAGTTTGTCTAGATCTTGAGTAATTTGAGGACTTTCTTCCCTAATAACCAAAAGGTAAAGTTGTTTCAGTTGAAGAATACTTTTTATCCAAATATTCCAATCTAGGAAGTTGGTACTGGACAACTTTTCTTTTGCGGGTAACTCGACGGTAAGTTCACCCATGTTCTTTGGATTAGTTAATTTTCAGTATGGGGGTCTCAGTTTTAGAAGTAGAGTTCTGGTCTCATAACCTGTGAACAGAGATAATCAAAGATAACCTTTGATGAGATAGTAGTTATGTTAGAATTCTGCCCCATGCCCCAAAGAGGGCTTATTTGTTTTCATTCTTTTTCATTCCTTTCTGTTCCTCAGCACAGCTAGGCCCTCAACTTAGGCCCCTTTCTTGTCATGTATTGCTTCTGTCCCCATATGAAACACAAACTTCACTTAGTTCAGGGCCTTTTCTTGTGAGACATGCTCTCTTGAGTCTCTCTCACAGGTGTTCTAAGTCCCTGAGCATCTTGTGCTCTTGAGTTCCTTAGCCCACCTTTTTCTCAGTCATAGGCCTTTGCCCACTTTGCTTTCAAGTTAGTGAGTAGAGTCCTGGGGTTGTTTTGGGGAGGATGGAGCAGCAGACCTAGAAGATAAGAGTGAAAACAGAAGCAATAAGGAAAAAGCAAAAGAAAAGAGGAATACAATGAGAACTAAGGGAAATACAACTAGAATCAAGTAAGCCCCTAATTACATCATCATAAGCCCCTATTTATCTTCACCTCAATTCTCTTACTCTTCACTTCTTATCTCTCCCCTTCTGAATAAAATCATCAATCACTTAACTCAAACCTCACTCACATCAATTTTATCAACTCTAACTTGGACACCTTGTGCTATCTCAACTTGGTGAGAAGTGAAATCAACAATCTGTCTTCTGTTTTCTTTTCATTTACTCTTCATTACACTAACTCTCATATTTTTCTCAGTCCTTCTCAGTTGTCTGTTAGAATCTAAAAATATTCTATTGGGCAGGACCTACTCTCTTTCTCATATTTTATTTTGTTTTGCTCACTATTATCTCTAATGTTTTGTATTTGTTCAGATCATCTAGTTTTAGTTTTTGGCAATCTATTCTATGGTCCTTTAAGGCACTAAGTGCATATTTTGTTTAATGACATGTAAGCTGAGGGACAAGCCATGGGGTATCAACGTGACAGAAAATGTGGCCAAGTGCAAGATAAGTTTTAAAGAGGCAGAATGTACTTGGTGCGTAGGACAATAGCGGAGGCGAGAGCGGATGAGGATGAAACTAAACGGGCTTAACACGTCGAGCTCGTGCTGCAGGAGACGTCACCGATGGCCGGGAGTGGACTGTTGATGATGGGGTTCTCAGCTGTACAGATGAGTCGGGGAGGAGTGCCTGGGTAGCATGCGCAATCTCCGCTTGGTGTGCTGCCATCAGCAGGAACGAAACGTCGGGAGGCATCCAAAGACCCCTTGTTTTCTTTACCAACACAGATATACTTGTAATCCGAGAGCTACATATCGAACTATCAGTTCCGGATCTTTCGGAGTGGATCCAAGCCGCAAACAAATGGAATACTCACCGGGCTAGCTGCACTGGCATAGGCAACCCAAAGCGCCATCAGATATGGGACCACCAACAGTGAAGAGCGGGAAAACATCTGGGGCGAGATTGGAAGAAGAATGTTGCAGGTGAATCGGGTAAACGTTTGCGGTATGTTTGGGGGATGACGGCAAAGGTATGTATGTCCCGGGGTCTTGATGCACTTGCGGGACGAATGGCCAATTATCGACTGGGTATTTATAGACTGGATAGTATGTACAATCACCAGCTGCTGGCCGAGTCTCAGCGCTCCACTCTCACGTTCAGCTTGCAGTCTTGCACAGCCCATCCTCACGCTCCATTCCACGGTATGATCGATCATATGATGCAGCCTTGATACCACACTCTGCAATGTCGCACATTAATTAAGCTGTGTGAGAGCTACCAAATGCTGGAAGGAGTTAGTGGCCCTAGATTTGGTCAAAGGTCGATAATACCTATTCTATTTGCTTGCTTGTGAGTCTTTTTCTTCAAGCTACACCTGGGCTTCTTGCGGAGCGGGATCGTGGGTCCGACGAGGCAGTGAAGCCAACATCGGATTTGCTGTGCCCCTCGGTATCACCACCCCGTCCAAAATGCGTGGGGAGTAAAGGCTCTGACGCTGAAACTCCCATATGATTACCGAGCAGACTCATCGCCCCAAAACGCATCTGCACAAAAATTTGGACGTTCATTGTCCCTTGAGGGCAGGAGACAGAGACAAACACTGCTTCCTAAGATTTACCGTAAGACAAATATCAGGCCTCATACCTACCGCCAGTTAGCTTAAAGACCCTATGATAGACAGATATTTCCCCAAAATTTCTGCATTCCCAAGATCATTGGTTGTTGTGTTGAAATTTGCTGGCAACGGGGTTGTGGCTGTCACTGCTCCATCCCAATGTTAATCCTCCCACTTGTTTTTTTCTTTCTTTTTTTGAAAAAAAGTGTAATTTTGCCCTTGTAATTGCACACCATGGAGAAAACCTATTGAGCAACATACAACAAGTAAGTAAAATAAGTGAAGCAACATGTCCAAATGGCTAGTGTAGGGCAGGGGGCAGTAATCAAAGAAAAAAGAGAGAGAGAAACAAATGGGAAGAGAAAAAGTGGGAAAACAAGGAGGAGGGAGATGAAAACTTCCACAAGGAGAAGGGAGATCAAAACTTCCACAATGAGATTCAAGATTTAGCTCTACAAAGATGTCATGTGAGGAAAGGAAAAAGCAGATCCCTGGATTTATCCAATTATAAATGGATGTGATTTTGAAAGCTTAAAAGAAGGTGAAGTTTATTTGGATTAATGGGAACTTGAGCGCCTCTGGCCCTTCTGATCAATGTGTGTCTGAGTTGTTGGTATTGGGGGCAAAAATCCAGAGAATTATCAGAATTCATGTCCCCATCTCTGCCCACTTTCTCTTTTCTCATCTTAACAATTCTACCCCATTCTCATCATATCTTATCCATCACACAGTGCAATGTTTCTCACCATATTTTACATCAATATTCTGTTGATGTACCTCCATTGATAATTTTAATGATTATTCCATTGTTAATTTACAATGCCCTTTCATTCCATTTTTACATTACAATGTCACCTTCCATATGTTAATTAGTTGTTAGAATATGTTTATATTAGATTATTTAGCTCAACCACTTATTGAACATCCTGTAGAAGTCTACTTAAACTGACACATTTTCAGTTGTAATTTAATATCAATTTTGAGCACCAACAGCCCCTTCCATCTTCAGCTCCTTGGTCCAATCAGTCCCATTAAAAGACTTCCCCTCTTTGAGCCTTATTTTCTGAAGGTGAAATCCCAACAAAAATGAGATGGGGTGTCAGCTATGTGTATGAAACTCTGGCTTAATTTCTGTAAAAAAACCAGGTACTCTCACTGTGCTGAAAGTTTATCTGAATAATAATTACTATTATTCTCTCTATAGTGTCCAATCTATGCACAGAGGATAACCTGAACTCCTTGTAATTGTATTATTTCCTTTAAAAATTAGTCAATCAGGAGAAGACTAACAGCTAACTGTATATCTTTCTGTCTTTTTGAAATATAAGTAACAATATTGTTGGAATTTCATCACTGTGTTTCATCTCTCTTCTTCTTTCACACATCTGTCACTCCTTTTCCTCTCATTTCCAGATGAATATCCAATCTCACCTTCTGTCCCACAACTCAACCACAACTTGTATGTAGATAAATTATCATTCTTCTGAGTAGATAATGAGATCATCTGTCCTCTGCGCCCTGATCCCTGTGGTCTCTAAAATATAAGTTTGAGCACTTTTTCTGCCACAAAACCTAGCAGCTATTAACCCTTTTTTGGGCATCTTTAACCACTTTTTTTCCTCTTGAGTCTTTTGCCTCAAGATTTCTTCCTGGTCAAAACTCCCCACTTCACTTCTCCCTTCTCAAAATTCATCAAATATAAATTTTTACTAAGCAGCTGGCAAGCACCTGAGCTGATTGGCTCCTTTCAGAGGTGGTAGTCTTGCAGCAACTGCTTTAGAAGGAATATTTCAAGGTCTAAGATGGGGTGGTTCTACGGTAGCTTGATGACTATTCCAGTAAATAAGGTGGGTTGGATAATAAAAGGGTAACACTACTCTAACAGTGGTAGGAGAAGATTCAGGGTACTTGTTAATGTTGGTTGGGGCAAATATGCTGAGGATCCAATCTTAGGCCAGGAAATGGCCTCCTTTTATATTCTAGAGGTCTTCAGGGGAAGATTCTAGAGTGTTGTTGTAAATTCTGCTCTAATGTATTTCAATTCAAATGCACTATGATTTAAAACTGCCAGAATAATTGCCTAGGTTGAGTTCATCCCAGTTAAACTAGGATGCAAACAACCAATTTAAAGTAGGTTGACCTCAACCTATGAAATATAAAACCAAGGGGGGTCCCTTGGATTTATATTTCATCAGTTGATTTCAACCAAGTTTAAATTGGTTGAGTGCATCCCAGTTTAACTGGGATGACTTCATCCTAGGCAATTATGCTGGCAGTGTAATGGGCATTGTGTTAAATTGAGAACAGTATATTCTTTGTCCCCATGAACTCATGACATGTATGTATAACCAATCACATCATGGGCCAATTCATTTAATAGAACAACACTGGGAAATTACCACACACTTAGGTAATTTCGTTCTCATTAGCATAATTTGATTATTCTTATATTTATGCAAATATGATTATTGTCTCTCAGATTTTATGGCAATACTTTTTAATCCATAATCTATACTTGTTATTCCCTTTTCTTACTAATTATCTTCATTATATGATAAAGTACTAGAAGGAGTAGGAATTTAGTGGTGGTTTGAGTGAGCTACCTCACTTAATTTTACATTCTGAGTTTATTGATATAGTAATCTTTAATGACATGTTATTACTTACAGTATTACTAATACTACAGTAGATTTATTGTATTTTATAGTTGAGTCAGTTCTTAGGATACTCTGGATTATCTCTAGGGCTGACATAGTGTCTCCCAAGCTGGCCAATGAGAGCAGTTTGGATTCAGTCAGTGCTTCATTTTGAAGAGGTGTAGGTTAAGATGATAGGTGGTTTATAAGGGCCACATGAACAATTGGGAAAGGGGCACAGCATTTCTTGAATATGTTGACAGGTGGGGCTTGCATCTGGGTCCTGAGTGAAGTGACTGACTTGATTGCACTGGAAGGCCAAGTGAAATTGGAGGTCTGGTTCCTCAATGTAGTTTCTGTAGCCAGGAGATCAGCCACTTCATTTCCACAAATTCCTCTGTTTTGTGGACACCAAACAAAGGGAAGTTTCAAATCAGCTGGGAGTAATTTCTAAGCATTGAGTATCTTGCAAAAGAGGTACTGCCCTGGTTTAGCCACAGCACAGTATGTTAGTCTTTTGGGAACCCCTTTTTGGATCTTGGTGCTGGTCACACCTCTTAGAAAGACATGAAAATATTTTTTTACCCTTTTCCTCCAAGTACCTTTGAGTCATGACAAAGTACTTGAAGGAGTAGGAATTTGGTGGTGGTTTGGGTGAGGTACCTGAAAAGTTGAATCTATAATCTGATATTTGAGGATATATTATTATTCATAGTAGTAATACAGTATCTTATTATATTTTACACTAAGTCAGTCTTTAGGATAATTCAGAGTATATGATCTAGGGCCAAAAATGATGTATTGTTTCCGGAGTTTTGATTGACAATAAATAAATAAATCCTCAAGTCCTGAGTCATTGTTATCTTCAAAAATCATTACTGTTGCAGTGAAGTTGGCTGAATGAGAATATAGTGGCTTGTGTTGAGAGGGTGCTTGGCCCATGATTGGGTGGAAGGGGGGGGGTTAAGGTTTGATGTTTGCTTGGTCAGACAAGAGGTGATTGATTTACAGGAGAAATAGGAGCTGATGTGAGATGTGGTCTTAATCAATTATTTTGGAAATGAATGATTTGGATGGAAAACCAAGATTTTTTTGTTTTCAAAACCCAATTGCTCTTTAGCTCCCCCATTTTGAAAATCTATTGATTAGAAATTGTCAAATTTGGAAATTTTCAATCAACAGGTTTTAATGGTGGATTTTGTCATATTTGATACCCCCCCCCCCCCCCTCATACATCCTAATAATCAACAATAAACCCATCATTTATAGAATTTAGTAATTATTGTCACACAACAAGTTATAGTTTCAGCTGGCAAAGATGATGATCAAGTTTAGTAAAACCAATCCATCATCAAACAAATTTATTTATATATTGAAAAAAAGAGGCCAAGAAATGAACAAGGGATGTATGTATTTATGTATGTACATGATATCTACAGGGAAGCAGTCCATGAAGAGACTCGGACAAGATTAGGTAGACACACTATTATTTACAATGGAACCAGTTCCAGAAGCAGTGGATATTTGAACTAAATCAAGCTCACAAAGGCAGAGGGAGAGGGATGACCATTATCAAGATGGACTAGAAACAAAAGTGAAGCCATTGAATTAGATGGATATCTTGAATATAAAAAAAGGGGGAAGTTTTCCTTACAAGTAGAGATAGTACACAAAAAAGAAGACAGTAGGACAAGAACCAGCTTTACAATTAACGACATAGATATGACAGAGAGGGGAGGGATGGTTGATATGTATACAATTATGTAACTAGTTTAAACTGAACAGCTATGATTGGAATTAAGGATCTTCTAACAACATCATTGAGTGAAGGGAGAGAAAAGCCAGCGGTTGTTTTGTTTTCTGAAATCGAGTACTCTGAGACATTAGTTGTTAGATGGGCAAGAAAAGGATATTTACATGCAAGGTGAAGAAGAAGAAAAAACGGAATGTGGTGAATGACAAGATTGTTTGCAAATTCATGGCCTTCGAACATATGTAAAAAGAAAGTCCAGTCCACTTCGACAAGGGGTGGTCAACAACCAGTTTATACAAGCAAAAAAATCGTCATGGAGTTTTATATAGGTCTTGAGATTTACTTTTGCGGAAGATCGGCGAATCTAAGTGAAAATGGGGAGGATTAAGAACGATAAAAGGGATTGAAAAATGATTAAAGTTAATGGTATAAATTACCGCTAGGATTGTCATTAGATCTGCGGATGTCGGTTTTTCAATGGGTGCGTTATTGTGAGGCGAAGCCGAGTGAAAATGAGTATCTTACAAGTCGTTAAATTTTGAAGAACCAGCGAGGGAGATTAGCGTCGATTACTGAAAGAGAATGACAATTTACGATTTTTACTAATTGGTCGGTCGATCCATAGCTTCAAAAAAACATCCCTCCGTTTTGGGTAATTGTGGCCTCGGGATAAGTGGCAAGGATTGCCGGATCAACCTGAATTGCAATGGGAGTCGTGACAATTTTGTTTGATGGTTGTAGCGACTGAATCCGATCGTCTTCAGATGATACATTTGCGGAAGAGTGTTTTGCGTTATAATTCGTCGACTCCGGTAGTGTATCCGATGAGGAACTATCAGACCTCAATTTAAATTGGGATGGTTGGGATTGTGGATCGGGTGGTAAGAAGGGTGAAGCCGTTAGAGTTTGATCCTGATCAACCATTACCATTTCATCCTTCTCTATCAGATTTGGATCATCCCTACTTCTGACTTCATCAGAAATCAATAAGCTATCGTCCAGAATCGCGTCCGGATGATTATAGACAAATAGATTATTTAGTCAAATGGATATCAATCATCATGATTCCTATCATTCGAGGGAAGTTCTTCAACTCACAAATGCATGACTCGTCTTGCCAGCTCGTCTCCTTTGATGGGCTTAGTTAAGTAATCATCAAACTGAGCTTCTTGACATCGTTCTTTATCTTCTCGTGATGCTGAGGCCTAAAATGGTCAAGAGGAAAGTGATTTTTAGTAGAAATCTTGGGTTACACAAAAGAGCTATTTTTCTTCAAAGAAAAAAAGAAAGAAAAAAAAGAAAAAAAAGATGAAGAAAGAGTGATTTTATTACCGAAAGAGCAATGACTGGCAAGTAAACTTTAGGAATAGCTTTTCGAATGGCTTTTAAAGTTTGAAAACCTACATAAAAAAAGGTTGAGAAACAGGTCAGTTAGAGAGAAAGAGAGAGTATATTTCCTTGTATTCTGAGAAACCAAGAGGGCTCCTCCCAATAAAAAAAATTTGACTGAACCATCAAGTAAAGGCATCTTTAAATCGAGCAGAACCAGGTCATAAGTGTTCTTCGGTTGATGTTGTTGATCAACGAGAAGGTTGCCGTTAAAAGAATGACTGTCGATCCATTTGAGACCGTCTTCTTCTTCGGCTGATGGTTGGTCGTGGTGATGATGGTAGAACTTTTTCAAGATTGCATTCAAAGCCAATTGACCATTATTGACCAAATCAACCATGACAAAGCCAGCTTTCTTGAGATGATTCAATGTGATCTGACCGACTATTGGATTATCTTCAGCAACCAAGATCGAATACTTGCTCATGTCTCTTCCTTTGTCGGCAACGTCTGTGTGGGTTCCTCGTACATTTTTATGAGGTGTTAATGGAGTCGAAAATAATGATTGATTAGAGAGGGTGTTGATTTGATGAGTACTATCGTGTTTTGCTGGAGAGTGTTGGCGCGACTTGGGACTAGGATGGCCTTGGTGATTAGGTTTGGGTGGGGAAGGTGATAGGACTTCTTGGAATTGATCGAGGATCATAGAAACAGTAACTTTACAACCTTTTCCTAATCCATTACTCTCTAATAAGATTTGGCCGCCTAATCCTTCAACAAAGCTTTTGACGATACAAAGTCCAAGACCAGATCCACCATACACTTTTGAGGTTGATGAATCAGCTTGCGAGAAAGGTTCGAACTGGCTAAGCTCATGTAAAGACTGGGCGGTTAATCCGATGCCTGTATCCACCACTTCTGCTGTCAATCGTAACTGTTGCCGATGCTGAGGTTCTGTAGAGATAGTATTTACATGTGGTTCAAGTTTGATAGAACAGATAACTGAGCCCCGAGTGGTAAACTTGAGAGCATTACTGAGTAAGTTATTCAAGATTTGACGGATCCTACAACGATCACCGACGACGATCGTCTGCGGTTTAAGTAGATGAGAGATTGATAGGTGACATTGGAATTGATTAGATTGAGACCTGGCCGTGTAAGCAAAGAATTTCTCGGTTTCTGAGATTAGCTGGGCTAGATCGAACGGCTCATGTTCAAAGGTTATTTTACCGGATTCGATTTTACCGAGATCCAAAACGTCTCCAACGACGGTGAGTAAGCCGTCTGCAGAAGCTTTGATGGTTTCTGCGTGATCTCTCTGTTGTGGGGTAAGTTCACTATCGAGGAGGAGATCGATCAGTCCTTGGATCACAGCAATCGGCATTCGAATCTCATGCTAGGAATATTCGGGTAAGACAGAGAGGTGATTAGTGATATATAGATTTAAGATTTAAAAAGATTAGTTTAGATACTTACCGACATGTTACGCAGGAAGGCTGATTTGGACTTATTGGCGTCTTCGGCGGCCGATGCCTCGGCCCTGAGGGCCTCCTTCTCCTGTTCGATTCGCCTGGTCTTTTCATCTTGATGTGACCCATCCATTACATAGCATAGACCGCCGATGATATCGTGGATAGATCCATCGGGATAGTCTTTCATGGGGTATTCCCTGATCGGTTTGGCACTCAAGGTGATTATCCTCCTGGTGCCATCTGGCATGATACAACCGTACTGTTGGTTCCTAATCGTTTCGCCTCTGAGTGCACGCTCAATGGGGAAGTCAATGATCTGATACTCGTTGTAAAATTGAGGGTCGAAGAGTCTCCATCTATCATGCTTGAATAAGCAATCTTCTGGGTCAGATGAGGTAGTAATTGGATTGGGATGACCTTCAATCGGCCGAAGCTCTTGGAATGATTTACAAGCGGCATCGTTGGCCATCGAGACTGTTCGGTCGACAGAGAGGGCATGGATGGGCCAATCGACGATGGACTCAAAGAGCACATGTTTCATTCGCTCCACAAATCGGTCCCGGTGACTGAGACGATCGATTGGCGCAGGGGATTGGCCAAAAGTACAGCTGAACCAAATCTCATCATCCGAGCCGCATGGATCGAAGGCGTAGATTTCCAGTAGGCCGATCGGATCCTCATTATTAGTCTTGAGTACTCCTCCTCCTCCTCCTCCTCCTCCTACTCCTCCTGATGGTGGTGATAGACAGACGTTTAGGTTTCTGGACTTGGTTCCGGCTGCGGCTGAGGAGGATGAAGCGGGCTGGGGATGTTTGAGCTGGAGCATCTGCCGTTTGGCTTGGGCGCAGATCCGTTTGAGTTCAAAGTAGGTTGATTGTTGGTCATCGTCTTCCTCAGCGTCTTGAGCTTCTTCTTTCTCTTCTTCTGCCTTCTCACCGTCATTATTATTATTATTATTATCATCATCATCACTACTACTCCTGCTCTTCCTCCTCCTCCTCCTACTACTACTACTACTCCTACTGCTACGACTCCGACTCCGACTACTACTGTTATCGGACCGGTGGTTGGGATGAGTTCGGCAGAGTGTTGTTAGGTTCCGGTTGATGATGGGCCCGAGTAGTTCGGTAGCTCGGGTGGAGGCTAGTCTGATTCGAAGGTCGTCATCGATGATGAGGAGGATGTTGGGGTTGAATCGGATGAATCGGTCGAGCTGAGTATTCTGTCGTTGTGGTGCTGTGCAATCGATTGATCGATTACACATGATTAGAGTGGAGGGACTGAGTTGGGTCATATAAAACTTAGATATCTGGTTGGAAGTTGAAGATATGGTGAAGGAAGTCTGATCTGGGTTTAATGGTTTTCAAAAATGAAAATATTTATTTAAAATATTTAAAATATTTTTCTATTTTAAATCGTACACAAATAAATATTGATTTATATTGTTGTACAATACTTTATGTAAATACATACTTATCTATTTATTTAAATCCAAATATTGAAAAATAAATAAATACATATTTACATCAAAAGTACATAGCTGATGAACAAGTCGATCGGCTGTGTACATACATAAATACATAGTGATGTAATAACCCTCTTGGGTCGTCTGGACATTCTGTATAAGTCATTTTAGACTCTGCACCGCCAAACTATATAACCACTAATGTACAGCTACGTCATCAACAAACTCACCTCCTTTCTTCTTTTGCCTTCCCCCTCTTCCCCGATTTTTTTTCTTCGTCAATCCCCCGGCTTGACAAATCAATCACATGACCGGCCATGAAACGCTTGTCTACCTAGTGGAACTCAATTACATAGTATTTGCCCTTGGCAAGAGTATTTCTCTCTTGTTGTTCTTCCCATGAGCTTGACTTGAGACTCATCTGCTCTCAATTTTGATAGAGAGCAAGACAAAATTCAAAGTGCACATTATATCTATCAGGTTGGAGCATTACCAACAAACTGTCTGGTGCTTATACTCGTAAGCCTCAAGAAGCTGATATGCTTCTCTTCACACTCAAACGAGTCGGGCGTATGCCTGGGGGTTGTTCAAAGAACTCAACAATGGGCTCCATGCAGCCAACAAACCTCAAGAAGAATTTTATCTAAATTGATGAACTCAAGGTTACCTGCTCAAATGCACACACAATTGGTCCCTTGCAAGCTTTTCTGGTCTAAATTAATGTGAATGTGATTTTCTTTCCTAGGAAATTGAAATTAACCAGTTGGATACTAAAAGATACTCAAACCAAGATTAGCAGAGTATTTTTTTCAAGATTTCAAAACCTATGGGGTAAATCATATGTTAGGTCCTCCCTAATTTTGTCAAGTAAACATTCATACAAGATCAAGCAGTTACTGTTACCCCTATCAGCCACCAATCCAGCTATTTGAGTCCTCAGCTCTTACCTGCCAGCTCAACACCCAATCCTTTGGTCTGACCCTGTTATTTTGCACTTGTCAACACCCAAGCATGAATCTTGTGGTATTTACCTGTCTCCAATGTGCTACTAAAAACACAACATCCAAAGAAGGAAAAGCAATTCCTGGTTGTTGGGTCCATCCACTATGCAAAAAACCAAAGAAATGCAGACAGTTGACATGCAAAAGTAAAGAACAAAAAATCTTTTGTTTTCCAACTAAATGTTTAAATTAGACTTTAACATTTTATCAAATTGTATAATAGTCTAACAGTTAAGGACTGCTTAGTAATAACTGTTATAAACATAAGGACCTGATTTCAAGTCACACTCATGACCACATTCAATAAAAACATTGATATAAAATTATATCTATTTTTTACCAAAATTAAGTTATAATTTAATTAATGAAAATCTTTGGATATTAATTTTCAAACATGCAATAAATGGATAAAGAACCATTTATTGGCATAGTTTTCTTCTTGAAAATCCTGGAAGATCCAAGATTAACACATAGTAATTTATAGTATAAAATTACACATAAATAAAAGTAAATCTTTATGTAAAGTATATTAATTATGCAATAATGACTTGTAGATTAATTCACACATGTTTTACTCTCCAGAACAAGCGCTTTTCCAAGCTCTAACCCCAAAGGAATTTACATGTACATGTGATTAATATTTATTTAGTTTAATTAAGAAAAATAAACATTAAATTATTTTAATTAATGTGAAATAAATATGGCATCATTTTAATTAAAAATGACACCATATTTTACTTCTTACCACGAACAGGCTGATCAGATTCACCCGTAAACATTGCCCCAATCCCCACTGTCAAATAAATTGCAGAAGGATTAATATAAAATATTTATTGTTTAAGGAGGAGGTTTCTTCACCAAATTGAAGACATCCTCCCCCCATCAACTTTAATTATTACTAGATAACCTATTATAAGCTACCAAGGCGTACACCTTCTCCTGTAAGTCAGGAGGACTGGCCTTTTTATTACTTATAACTATCTTTAGTAGTTAGAGTTCTTCAAAACCCCCCCAATTAAATTAATACTCTTAATTTAATTGGAAGAACCGTTTTAAAGTCTGGTTAGCCCTTCTGAGGATATTTATTCCCATAACAGACGTCTGGCAGCAGGGTAGTAACCTGTTTTTTTTAATACTTAGTGTTTTTAACAAAACACCAAAGTAATTTTGCTTATAGTTATTTTTATTACACTTTTTTAAGTGTAAGACCTTTTATTCATTACTGTACACGCCACTATTTGTGGAATAGAGTACAGTTTGTTGACATATATAAGACCCAATACTTACATATATTCATCAGCATTATTCCATAATAAGATTCTAAACTCCATTGTAATCCTAGTCACTCACTCCAGCCACCCTCAAATCCTTCATGGTTCCAGAGCTACAGATATAACAAGTTACAGTATAAAGCAAGTTATAGTATATAATAAGTACATATTATAAGTAGATATATATTTCACATCCAATATAAATAATACATAATTCTCACAAATCCATACAGATACTACATAAAACACACTACACATGACTTGGCCCTATTCAGTAACCTCTTAAATCATACCTACTCTACATAAACTCCACTTTCCCACTACTCATCTATCAGTATTTTCCTTTCCCACCAGCTATTTTTCATAGCCTTTTTATTTCCTTCTTCCATCTTGATGGCTCATCTTCTGTCTGATATATATAATGGACTCACTCACTCACTTATGGAACTACTGAACTTCTTACCTAAATATACCAGCATTTTTTATCCCACACTCATCCCCATCAGCTTTATTTTGGAAGGCAGCTGTTATATCAGCACCCTTGGTATAGCTTACATTATTAATAGTTGTCAGCCTGCTAATAGTTCAGAGACGTCCTGACTATAGCAGATTATACCAATATACAACTCATATTCTTAGTCTCAAAAGAATGCACACCTTATGTCTTTTGTTTCAAAAGAAATTATTAAAACAAAAACATATAACAAAGAATCTACATATAACTTCTAAATTATAAAGCAAACTTGGAATATTGTTTCAGATTCTGAATCTAAATGTAAATTAACCTGGGGTAGCTCAGCAAAAGCACCCAGTAATTATTACTCCTTCATATCCCTTCACAAGGCCTTCAAGATTTCATATCACTTAAAAGATCTACATAACCTTAAATATATGCTAGTAGACTATGTAATTAAGGTTAATAGATTTCGGTTATGATGCATAAATAAGGTTTGGATCATCATTTCTATAGTTAAATGTACATGGCACCTGTAATAAAAGCCATAACCAACGCCGTGGCCATACTGTTCCTACTAAGGCCAATATAGCCCAATTGGTTGGTTGTCAAGGGACTAATTGTCCAAAAGGAAGAATTACACGAAGGTATCAACCTTACTGGGAAGTATAAAACACTTCAGGCCTTTTGAAACATGTAACCAAGCCCTACCGTAACCAAACCAGTTATACAGGTAACTAGGGCTTAGTAGAAGACTAGACTAGGCAAAACAGAGCTTCTTCTTTGCCCCCAAGAGCCCAGAATGGATATATAAACAGCCCTTCCTTCTGAAAAAATTATATCCCCATCTTCACTTACATTTACCAGCTTTTACCCATTTCATCATGGCCACATCAAGACAAAAAAAGAATTTTGTCATGTTTTCTGATTTATTTATGTCAGAATTTCAGTCTTGTTTTCTTCTCACAAATTACTAACTGTTGACTGAGGCAATTAATTGGATGTATTCATCAGCAAGCACACCAATGAATTTCCAGTTCAGGGATGGTGCTTACTCTCACTATTGAGCTGTACACATGAGTACCTGGGGCATCAGCTATCAGTGGCTGGTGATTTTCTGGATGGGGATGGGTGGGATGCTTCCACATCCACATGATGAGGGACAACTTCCATTGGGATTTTTGCGGTTCCTGGGGAAGTTAGTGAGAAAGGTAAGTCAATTGGTGGAAAAATGTGGATGTAAATAACTTGCATCAAACAACTGGTGCGCCAGTGCCAAGGTAATACTAGAAAGCTGAGCTGAGGCAAGCAGCACTTCAAAAAGGTGGTCTGAAGCGTGGTTCTTACCTCTTCTAGAAGCTGGGGCAGTTCTGGAGCTGTCTTGAGACCAGATTATGGGGGGCCAAGGTGCCAGCAGCGTTGCCAGAGTTGGTTGCCCATTGTCTGTGGAAAAAATTGAATCAGGAGCGTATGGGGCATATCCCTGGGGAAACAGGGGTTGAATGAACCCTTCCATACTACCATACACGCTGTAGGCTTCTATCTCAGAGATTTGATGGTCACTGGCCATGGCTTTGTCATCATCTTCTGGAATCTGCTCTGTCTCAGAAGGTGGTAAGATGTTGTCTACTGGATTCAGAGTTGCACTGGGGTGGCTCCTGAAATAAACAATTACATTGGCCAGCTGAAACATGTGATGTGTATTGTATTGGGATGTGAACTTACCTGGAACATCCCTGCTGCAACTGGAACTGCTTAGGATTCCTTGACTTGGGGTGATTTTTGGTGCTTCAATGGGAGTTAAAATAGGCGGTGCTCCCATTGGAGTGATGATGGCTTGATTAGGTGCTGTATTCAATGTTTAGCCAATTGAGTCAGTCTCATATTGGCATTGTATTTTCAAATCAAGATACTTGCCTGATGGAGTGTGAGGACCTTGGCCGGATATAGTGGGTTGAACTCAAGGTGTCCGGATGATTGCCTGAGAGATTGAGCGGTGTGGTCTCTTGGCTCAAGTTGAATGAGCTGGGGATGGAACTTCAGTATTGTCTCTACTGATTTCACGGGGTTGGGAGGAGTGTTTCATGGGTGATGGTAATCCCAATGGAGCACGTCACATTTTTGGAAGATGCCAGAATCTAAATGTGGATATATGGATGTAAAACACTTGGGGTGCTTGCGGGGGGAGGAAGTCAGTCAGTAGGAGGGGAGAAGTTAAATACAGCGGGTTATTTTTGGCTCAGCATATTTGAGTTGGTAATTGACCTGCATCAAGTCCTCCTCCATTTTCTGGTTATATTGGTACTGTATATGAAATAATGAAAAAAGGAAACGAGATAATAAGGTTGACCGCAAAGGTAAGTGATATGTTCACATTAGCCTACTCCATTGACTCTTAATGACTCACCGTTTTTTTGATAAGTTTATGAACCTGCGGTGTCTTTGGATATTTGTGCAAAGTGGTTATGCAGATTTTGTGGCGGGCAAGTGATGCTGTCAACAGAGGGACATTCAAATGTAGAACCCCACCTGTCAATTTTTTTAGATTAAGAGCAACTGAAATTGAATTGTAAATTAGTATCTTAATTTAAGTTACAATGAGAAATTATTCTTATAATAAAGACTGAGAATAATATATACCTAAAAGCAACACAAGAGGTTTCCTCTTAAGAAAAAGATAAAGTGAAAGAAGGAAGTGGGAGAATCAAGATATATGGAGAGATAAGGGGTGAATCAGATGATAAGGAGGATCAGTCAATAGTGAAATGAAGGCTGAGAAATTGATCTAGATATAATTGTGTTGTTCTTGGTATGATAAATCTGGGACAAAGTATTACTTTGCTTTAGTTCTTTATTGTTTTCTTATTGTTTTCTTATTGTCTTTTCTTGTTTTGCTATGACTTACATAACAGTAGCTGTTGTGTTGGAATATATCCTTTACTGGTTCTGTTTTTTAACTGTCTTTTCTGCAAAATGAGTTAAATCATTGATTAGATTTTCTGTTCTTTCTGTGACTGTTTTTCTGTCTGTTCTGGGAGAAAACATTCAACTTACTATTTAGATAGTTGTTGTTGGTGATCCTAGTTCTGAGGTCTTGGGTTGTTTGTAACGCTGTGGTATTCCAAACCCTGTTTCAAGTATCATACAGGCACTGCCAGCATAATTTCCTAGGTTGAGTTCATCCCAGTTAAACTAGGATGCAAACAACCAATTTAAAGTAGGTTGACCTCAACCAATGAAATATAAAACCAAGGGGGGTCCCTTGGATTTATATTTCATCAGTTGATTTCAACCAAGTTTAAATTGGTTGAGTGCATCCCAGTTTAACTGGGATGACTTCATCCTAGGCAATCATGCTGGCAGTGAGGATTATATTCTTTCATTATCTTTCAGAAGCTAAAATAGTAGCAATATAAGGGCATATTTTAAATCTAGGGTAAATTTAATCTATAAGTCACCCATTTATGTTAGGGTTTGCATGGCTAAATCAAAATATATAAAGTTAAAAAGAATTATAGTGAATAATAAGTACATAGTATATATATAGAAGTAGTATATAGTTTAGTGTCTGGTCACAAGACACAGCACATGCTCTGTGGCACAGCCTAAGTACATAACCTCACCAGCAGAAATAGCTCACTTTATGCACTCCATGCATAAAGGCAGTGTAGAACAAGAAACCCCACCAGAATAAATACCTCAATCAGACGTTCCACCACCAAAAATCCCTCATATTTTACTATATAAGGAGGCAGGGATAGAGAGAAATTGGACTCATCCCACTCCCCACCATCTAGCTAGCAAACTAAATAAAATTACCCATCCACATAAGAGTGTGATCTTAATAAGGTGACCCACAACAAAATCTTTCATATCAGTTTAAAAATACACAAAAGAAACAAAAGGAACATTGTGCTCTTTTAAATAAAGGTTAAAAAAGAGGTTATAACACTTTGAATACTTCACATTATACCAAAACATCCATCTACTCATTTTCTCTGACTGCATCTAACAAGAAAAACAAAATAAATCCTAAAAACATATAAATACTGTTCCTCATCAATTCCAAAGGCTTTTATTCCATTTGCAAAAACTTTCTGTAACAATCCATCCACTATCTACTTCCCTGATCCCTCCATCAAGCTCATTGCTGATTATTTGTACATTGAAATTAGATCTTTGTCTGATAAGAGATTACTACATAAATAGTTCTCTTAAAGAAAACAAAAAAGTTATCAGCCACAAAAATAAACAAAATTGTTGTGTTAAATCTTGTAGTAAATAGAGGGGCAGGTCTTTCAAACAACCCTTAACAGTTGTAATAAATTCATACATACCTGAAATACTATAACTGTGATTTCCCCCTCACAGAACTACCCCTGTCCCAAAAGGAGTTCTCACAACGCCTGTCTTGGAGAAAGATTCTGGTGTATAACAGATCTGCCTGAGTCTAGGAAGCATGAACAATTTATTTATCAGCTCTGGGGATTTGAATCCTGGATTGCGTATGGTTCTCATGTATTTGTGCAGCTAAGTTGGTTTTAACCACTTTTGCTTTCTCACAAAATTTGCCAGAAAATTTGCAGCCGGGGAACAGACAATCATATGTTGACAATGCCTACTGTGAGATTGACGGTGAAATTTTGGTTGGTGACCAAAAGCCTTGAATTTAATGTCCAACCAATTTTGATATGCAGCTAGATGATCACGCTGAACAAGATTTCAGCTTATATCACAACAGAAGACAGGAAAGTTTGATGTACCTTGGTGCAGATAGTGGAAGCAACAGGGGCCATATGGTACTCCAGGACCTTATTGATATCTTCCGGCCAAGTGATCTGTTAGATAAAGATATAAGAACAGAAGAGGGAATGGAATATGAGGGTGATCCAGGGTCGGATCAAGACATTCTTGACAAAGGCAGATTGTTTCCTTTCAGTGGTATTTAGGTGATTGACAAGTTGAGTGAGAGTGTGGGAGGAAGACTGATGTGGGTTTGTTTGGAATTGGGAGCCAGAAATTGGTTGCAGTCCTCATGACAGGTTTCATGCATAACCTCATGTCACAGATGCAATATCACAAAGTCCGCACCCTCCTGGGGTTTTTGGGCAGAGAAATTCACCATTGGACCTCTGTCTGGCGGGCTAAGGCCAGATTGAGGGCAATGCTCAAGATGGAGCCAATAAGAAGAGATAGTGTGTTCAATAATAAATGCTACTCCCTCAGTCTCAAAAGAACTATACTGCTATTGAGTAATGAAATTCATTATTGTTGGCATTGATAAAACTTTTTTGATTGGTTAGTTACAACCTTTTTTGGTAAATACAACCTTCAAGGATATGGAAACCCATATGTGAATCCTCACCTGGATGTTTATGACAAGATTAAAGCTCATGAAAAAGAGGTGATGAAGGGGCTTTCTTGAGGGAGCCTAAGAAAGGACCGAGGAGGACAGGAAAAATAAGTTTAAGGCTCAGACTCGATGAATTTATTTCAAACAGAAAGAGATGACTTATATATTCACAACTAGAGAGCCCCCTGGCAAGATCCAAAGGGGGCCTAGGAGACTAAATACAACAAAACAATAAAAGTGAACACTACTCAGACTAGTAGCATACACAGTGATGAGTTAATAAAATTAGCAAGATTCTAGAGTGAAGATTAAAACTGGGAAGACTCCAGAGTGATTATAAAACTGCCAAACAGCAGAGTCATCTAAAACAACATGATGTTTAGTGAATATAATATAAAACTACTTATAATGTAGAGGTCATTATGATTGATTATAATATAAAAAGGGGGGGTTCCTTGATATTGATAAATGAGAAATTTAAGATGAGGGAATGTGAGCGGAAGAGATTGGAAATCTGACAGTTTACCCTGTGGAGTCTAATGGAATTGGTGTGTACAAATGTTTACAGAGTACAAAGTGGCTTGAATTCCTTCCACGTGGATACTGTGCACAAATGGTGGTGATTAAAAAAAACATTACTATATATATGAACCCTGTCAGCTAGCCAATGGCTCCTTGGTGATACCCATTTTCTTTTATGAACACATGGGCAAACATTTTGCCAAATGTATCAAACAAGAATGTCAAGGAACCCCTGGTGATGCCAATTTCAAGATGACAATACCACACATTCTTCCATACAAATCTTGATTCTTATTTATTGTGGATGGTGAAGATTTTGTTTTGATTTAAAGTGAAATATTGTTGTGGGGTGGAAGATCAGTGCAGTCTGCTTGTCAGAACACTATATGGGGTGTGCTATATTTTCACTTAACCACTTGACCCACTGACATGTTGAGTCATGTCTGTCTGAAAACCTTTCAGAGACTAACAGAGGGAAGTTATACCCAATCAAATTTCCAAATTCATGGTGGATAAAGGCACAGAATAAGGTCATGAGAAATTTTCCAATTACTTTATACTGTGATGACACCTCTGGTAACCAGTAGAAGAAATGGAATAAGCACATCAGTTACTATTATACCCTTGCAGATCTCCCACCAAAACATTCAAACCAACAGTACAACTTTCATTTCCTATCTAAATAAAATCCTGCGGGGACTTTGGAATTGGCTGACCAAATAGTGGATGAAATCAAGTGAGAATCACCCTATGTGTCTTGTGTTATCAAAACTTTTTGAGGACTCCTGATGATAGATATGCTCCCAATTTAGTGATATTACAGCCAATTGTTTTTTTCATTTGACTATGGATTGCAAGATGATGTCCTGGTACATTAAATTGTTATTTGTTTCCTTGGTGACTCGCCCATTCACACCAAGAAAGCCAATACTCCCATGCCTGGGGCTTCATGAAATCCCTGCCGTATATGCCATTTGGGAGCTGAAAAGTGGATAGATAAAGCAGAAGATTATGTTTATCAATTCTTGGCCATGGACTCTTAGGAAAAACGGGCTAGTTCATAATTCTCCTTATTCTAATGAGGCAATTGAGTGCAGTCTAAAAGTATGTATTGGACTACATTTAGGATGTTGTAGATTACAGGGATTGGAATGAGACAATATCCCCCTCTCATGAACTGTGGGATATGTCATTCACTGGCACCAAGGATGATTATGCAAAAAATTTCAGAGCTTGGGGTGTCCAAGATTCTATCACAAAGGAATTTTTAGATATGCTGAAAGATAGGAAAATGCAACATGAAGTTGGCAAGATACTATTAATTTCAGAGCACCAGCATGAAAATCTCTTCAACCCTTTCCTGAGGCTTCTGGGTAAGTTCTATATATTATGTTTCACTGTGTCTCATATCTCATTCTTTACATGACAGGATTCACATGATTTTTCACACAGGATTAACGTGATTTTTCACACAGGATTTGATGGTTGCAAAGATACACATTTTGAAATTTTGCATGTAATACTCCTGGGGGTAATCAAGTGCATTTTTATAGACTTTCTATCCAATACCATCAAGCCCAGGCAGGTGAATGATCTAGTTGGTTCATGGCAATCATTCATAACAGATTCACTAGACCTAACTGTCCTCAATGCTGCTTATATGTACAAACATCATAGGATCATGGTTAGTAAAGATTTCAAGATAATACTTCAATGTGCTCCATTTGTGTTCTTTAAGTTCATGAATGAAGAAAAGAGAGGCTTATGGAATTCACTCTTCAGGCTGGCACTGTATGTATTCCAGACACACATCTCAAACATTTGTACTTACATTGGTGAATTGAAAATACCGGTTGATAACTGCTGTTACAGCTCATGACCAGCAATTCAAAATGGGTCAACAAGCCCAAGTATCATATGCTGATAAATCTGGCACACTCTATTGAAAGATTTGTACCAGCCAGCTTTTTTGCCACTGAAAATTTTGAGAGTTCAATAGCATACTACAGAATGCATCAATACACTCCAACAGACAGCATCCAGGAAAATATCTCGTAGTGAATTTCAGTAATTATGAATGTATAGGGCAATATTATCTGGTGCCAAGTTTTTCATTATGTTCCAGTATTCATGGAAGTGTAATTGCCTACCCCAAAACTTCTGAGGCCAAGCTTCCAGCCAAAGACAAATTAGGAGTTCCCAAGTAAGTCTGTGATAAATATCCCAAAAACTATTATAGTCAAGTATCCTGCATCAAGTTAGATGAAAAAAGACGCATAAGGAAGGGATATTTTGTGTATGTTACCAGCTCCCATCAACAAAGGGCATCTATTGGGCAGATTAAATCAAGCTGGAAAGTCACCTACAAAAATACATTTGGCCTCATCAAAAGCATCTTCTGCATGCATTGTGAATATTTTGAACTATCAAACATCTCAGATTACTACAAGATGAAGACAATCAAGAGTACGCACAAATACAATGTGTTGGTCCCTGAGGTAACTCTATAATGGTTCCTTGTTGCTTGCTTAGAAATGAGAAAAGGCTTCAACTGAACAATAATTTTTTTACAGGATATAAAACACTGCCTCAATGTACAGAACAACTGTCATGAAGGTGGATGCCAAGTTAAAATGAGTAAAAGGCAGGGGAATGCTACCAATGAAGGTAATCCTGCAAGATGCATGGTTCACCACATAAGACCTGATAATTACATTCTAAATACATGCTCATTCCAGGGTGTTGATAAACGCACGCCAAGCGCGCACGCCAACGCCAACCCGCACACCAATTTGTTTTGGCGTGCGGGGCCTACACGCCATTTTTTTTTGGCGTGTAGGGTCTACACGCCAAAAAAGAAGGGCGTGTGAGACCCACAGGCCAAAAATGGCGTGTGGTTCCCACACACCATTTTTTTTTGGCGTGTGGGCCCCGCACGCCAAATAAAATTGGGGTGTGGGCCCCGCACGCCAAACAATTGGCGTGCGGGTCCCCCCTTGCTCACGTAATCGAATGGGAGGGCCCATTCAATTACGTGAGCGAGCCCTCCCGGCACAAGGCTGTATAACCTCGTCAGCCAGGAGGACTTCCTCCTGGCCGAAAAGGTTGTATAACCTCGTCAGCCGGGAGGAAGTCCTCCCGGCTGACAAGGTTATACAGCCTCGTGCCAGGAGGACTTCCTCCTGGCCGACAAGGTTGTATAACCTTGTCGGCCGGGAGGAAGTCCTCCCGGCCAACGAGGTTATACAGCCTCGTGCCGGGAGGATGTCCTCCCGGCCGACAAGGTTATACAACCTCGTCGGCCAGGAGGAAGTCCTCCTGGCCGACGAGGTTATACAACCTCGTCGGCCAGGAGGAAGTCCTCCTGGCCGACGAGGTTATACAACCTCGTCAGCCGGGAGGACTTCCTCCCGGCACAAGGCTGTATAACCTTGTCAGCCGGGAGGGGCCGACGAGGTTGTATAACCTCGTCAGCCGGGAGGAAGTCCTCCCGGCTGACAAGGTTATACAGCCTCGTGCCGGGAGGACTTCCTCCTGGCCGACGAGGTTATACAGCCTCGTGCCGGGAGGACTTCCTCCTGGCCAACGAGGTTATACAACCTCGTCGGCCAGGAGGAAGTCCTCCTGGCCAACGAGGTTATACAACCTTGTCAGCCAGGAGGACTTCCTCCTGGCTGACAAGGTTGTATAACCTCGTCAGCCGGGAGGAAGTCCTCCCGGCTGACGAGGTTATACAGCCTTATGCAGGGAGGAAGTCCTCCCGGCTGAAAAGGTTGTATAACCTCGTCAGCCGGGAGGGCTCGCTCACGTAATCAAATGGGCCCTCCCATTCGATTACGTGAGCGAGGGGGGACCCGCATGCCAAACAATTGGCGTGCAGGGCCCACACGCCAATTTTATTTGGCGTGCGGGGCCCACACGCCAAAAAAAAATGGTGTGTGGGAACCACACGCCATTTTTGGCATTTGGGTCTCACACGCCCTTTTTTTTTGGCATGTAGAACCTACACGCCAAAAAAAAATGGCGTGTAGGCCCTGCACGCCAAAAAAAATTGGCGTGCGGGTTGGTGTTGGCGTGCGCCGTTGGCGTGCGTTTATCAACGCCCCTCATTCCAGGCACCAGAGGCTCACAGAGAAATTGCATCTCTAGATATTCACCCAGTATCCAGTGGTAGATTTTCACAAGCCATTACAACAGGAATTTCTCTGCAACACCTTATACTCAGAAAGTGGATTGTTCTGGTTTCTTTTTTCTTCCTGGTGATGTGTCTTCTACCTTCCCTTTTCCACTTGTCTGCACGCGCTGAACTCAATAAGAGTTGATTTAAAAGATATTTCTTGTACACTGATAATGATAGCTATCTACTCTCATGATAAGATAAGATAAATCCCCCAAAAAATGCCCCCCAGTCATTTCCTGCAATCCCCGTACCATCCCTGGAACCCTACTTGCCTGTCTCCCTAATTCTGCATTGCACCCCAGTATTCCCCCAACTGCTATACCGTGTTGACCCCCACAGTCAATAGTTGTCCCTGCTTCTTCTGCCGCCGCTCTGTTTGTGGTCTGGGTGCCCCAAGCCCCATGGCTCCAACTGGTCCTGCCGTTGTCACACATACTGAATTAGCCCTTGTCCGCCCAACTGATCACCTGCGTCAACTATAGAATGTTCCATTCTGTGCCCTTGTTCTTTGCCACAAAAAGTGTCCAGTGACATTTGGTACATACCCCCTTCCTCAGTCTGCTGCTGAGCCCCCAGTTGCGGGCTCAGCTTCAGTGCTGCACTACTTGTATATAAGTGCTCCCACAACTTTGAAACAAGTAGGAAACCTGCTCAGCAGCAAATGGCACATAGGAGCAGAAGAAATTCAGTGAATTCATTGCAACAAATGACAAGTCCATCAAGTAACATATATAATCAGTGTCATTCAGCCCAAAAAAATATAAGTAGGAGTAATGAACAATTCAAATCATCCCAATGCTATCCACATTCATCAAGCCACCATGCAAATCAAAGAACTCCACAATCAGCCCTAAATGCTCATATCCATCTACAAGCCACCCCCAGGACAGTCAACCCAAATAGAAGCTCCAGAAATACACCATCAACCTTTTCCTCATTTCCATCAAGAGAAGTATTGGCGGCCAATAGAAATTACCCAGGACAACCAGAGCCTTCTAGGAATTTGATCCAGCAAAATACTCAGCAATCTAGAATTCATGATCAACATAATCTCCCCAAACACATGTTATGAGTTGGATGAATAGCTTACAGGCTGAACATATCCAACCATATTTACAACCGAAGCCATATAGGACCACTTCTTCTGAGCCAGAAGCCACCTCCAGAACAATAAACCCTGCAAATTGTACTAGGAATATTCCATCACCTTTTCCCCGGGAATTGGAATCCCCATTTCCATCAAGAGAGGACCTAGTTGCCAATGGAATTTACCCAAAAGAATCAGATACCAGAGCAATGAACACAGTAACAAGCTCCAGAAATACTCCATGCCCTTTTCCCATGGGAGTGGAAACACCATTTCCAAAAAGAGAAGCACTAGTTGAAAATGGGATTTGCCCAAGAGATTCAGAGCCACATATGGAGTGTACTACATCAAGGAATTCATCATACTCTTCAGCATCAGCTCAACTTGGATCAATATATGGAGACAGCTTTGGAACTTCAATTAATATGGGCCAGGGAGTTTACTCTTTTCCATCAGGAAAATAACATGAATCACTAGTTAACAGACAGCCATTTCTTCCTTCAGAATCACCATTCCAATCTGTGGGATAAAGACAATAAGTCTTAGAGGGGAGGCAGTCGATGATGATACTGTCAGTTGGGGCTTGGGCTTGGTGGGGCAGGGGAGGCAGACCTTAGAGGGGAGGCAGTCGATGATGATACTGTCAGTTGGGGCTTGGGCTTGGTGGGGCAGGGGAGGCAGACCTAGGATGGAAAACAGAAAGAACAGGATAGTATTTCATAGTCGGTTAGATAAGAGAAAGGAAAGATTGGAAAAAGGATAATGAGTAAGATAAGAACCTTAGAGGGGAGGCAGTCGATGATGATACTGTCAGTTGGGGCTTGGGCTTGGTGGGGCAGGGGAGGCAGACCTAGGATGGAAAACAGAAAGAACAGGATGAAGAAAAGAAGACGAGCGAGGACAACAACAAGATTATATGTAGCTAGTTACAACAGGTGTCACACATAGTGACCTTTCACACACATTACTCATTATTCCCATATACCGCCCCAATTTTTCATTTCTTTCATAAATCCAGCGCTTTTTCCCAAGAGTCGGGTGGTGTGTTCAGCGGTCTTGCTTCCGGTGAGATTCTTTGTGAGGAGATCAGTTTGTAGGAGTGTTGAGGGTATGTATTTGAGATTGATGAGCTTGCTTTTGATGTGGTCCCAAATGAAGTGATATCTGAAGTTGATGTGTCGAGTGCCGTGGTGGTACACTGGATTGCTGGCAATTTGTATTGAGCTCTGGTTGTCGGTGTATAGAGTGAGAGTGGGCTTCGATTGGGTGATTTCTTCGAGGACATTAGACGCCCAGAGTAAGTCCTGGTTGCATTCGGTGAGGGCGATATATTCTCCTTCCGCGGACGAGAGCGCAACGACGTCTTGCTTGTGGCTTCTCCAACCAATGGTACCATAATAGTAGACCACTGATCCCGAGTACGAGTTCCAAGCTTTTGAACCGTTCCAGTCAGCGTCGGAGAATCCCACCAGTTCATGAGGCTGTCGATTAAGATCGTTTTGCCCGAGAATGAGTAACTTTTCTCGGGTATGGGACAGGTATCTGAGGGTGTGTCGAGCGGCTTGATAGTGGGACAGCTTAGGATCTTCTAGAAATTGCGAGAGAAAACTGACTGCGTATGCTAGATTGGGGCGGGTGCATTGAACGATGTATTGGAGCAGCCCCACAACTCTGCGGTAACTGAATGGCGGCTGATCTGGGGATTCGGACGGGGTGAATTTGAGGGTTTGATAGTTGTTTGGAAGAGGGATTTGTGTGTGTTTGTCGTTATTGATTTGAAACTCAGTCAAGATGTTGCCAATGTATTTATCTTGGATGAGTTTGATGGATCCCTTGTCTTGGATGATTTGGATACCTAAAGCATACGTGGCAACGCCCAGGTCTTCCATGTCGAAGAATTTGTTTATTTTAGATTTGAATTCGTTGGTCCAGGTACCGCCGAAGATAAGGTCGTCTACGTGGGCGTATAAGAACATTGGCTTGGATTTGTCTTCTGAGAAGTAGAGGCAGGGGTCGGAGTGGCAGGGAATTAAGCCGATGTCTTTGAGGGCGGCAGTGAGGGCGTGATGCCAGCATCTGGGGCTTTGCTTGAGTCCGTAAAGCGACTTGTTTAGTTTCAACACGGTGCCCTCGCTGTCGTCCAGGCCTTGAGGAACCTTGATGTACAGCAGCTCGTCGGGTTTTCCGTTTAGGAAAGCACACCGGACGTCCATCTGATGAACTTCGAAGTTGTAGATTGCGCACAGGGTCAATAGGATATGGAGCGAGGTGAGTCGGCCGGTGGGGGAAAACACGTCTGTATAGTCGCGGCCTTCTTTTTGGAGGAAGCCCCTGACGCAAAGCCGGGCTTTGAACTTGGTGAGATTTCCGTCTTGGTCAGTCTTCCGGCGAAAAACCCACGTGGTTGACAACGGGTGCATTTCGGCTGTTTTCTTAACAGGGGTCCAGACCGAGTGTTTGTCCATGTTAGCTAGTTCTGAACCAATGGCTTTACGCCAGTCGTCTTGCTGGGGGGAGATTAGTGCTTCGTTGTAGGATCGAGGGTCCTCTTTCATGTAGGCAACGGCGTTTGCGGAGTGACCAGATCGACGAGTCCCGCTGACGATATTGGATGGGTCGATATTGCTGGTGATGTTTTCTGGAGCTGGAAGATTACTGGGGACCCAGGTGTAGTGTTTGGAGGAGGCAGGTGGCGGCGATTCAGGTAACGGTTGTGAGGGACTGGGTAACAGGGGATGGATTTCACGGTTAGGATGTTGGTTGAACAGGGCCTCTTCAAACCTGGCAATGTCGTTGGAGGACTCAGATGGATTTGGCAAGGCGTTGGGGTTGTTTTCGGGTTGAGTCGTGGGGGAGACATTTGCATTTTCAGCTGGGAAAATGAGATCAGACAGGTCAGGGCTGGGGTCATTAGAGGGGAAATTGGGGAAGACATGGTGGTTGAATTTAGCATGATGCGTGATCTTGATGTTACCTGTCTCTGCATCCAAAATCCTGTAAGACCTGTGACCCTCCCCGTAGCCCAAGAAGATCCCCTTTGCCCCACGGTTGCCTAGTTTCCCTGCCGCCCTGTTGATAAGATAGATGGCTTCACATCCGAAGGGGTGAAGATGACTAACGGAAGGAGTTCTTCCGTGCCATTTGAAGAAAGGAGTGGAGAAGCCAATCGATTTGCAGGGAGTGATGTTCTCCAAGTACACTGCTGTATTGGCGGCTTCGGCCCAGTAGGGTGATGGTAGACTGGAGTCGTTGAGGAGACATCTGAGCTTGGCGACGGTGGTCCGGTTGCCTCGCTCAGCGAATGGGTTTTCTTCCGGAGTATAAGGAGCAGTAGTGAGGTGGTTGATTCCCTTGGAAGAGTAGAGAGCAGAGAGATCGTTGTTTTTGAATTCGGTGCCGTTGTCGGAGACTAGATTGATGATGGAGACACCAGACTCATTTTCGATCTTGAGAAACAGCTCTTTTAACGTTTTGTTGACATCGCTTTTGAAGGCGAGGAAACGGATCCAGACAAAATGTGAAAACCCGTCCACAACTCGTAGGAAGTAGCGATGGCCGGAAACGGATTTGGTTGAAATTGGGCCGCATAGATCGACGTGTAGGTACTCTAGAGGTCGGCTAGGTGTAGGAAAATTACCCACGAATGGTTCCTTATGGGATTTTGACACATCGCATGTGTTGCAGGTGAAGTCGATTTTTGGCAGATTGGGGAACATACGGTAGAAGTAACTGGGGGAGGGGTGGCCAGCGGCCTGATGTTTGCCGTAGATGGATTGAGATTGGATGTCGAATTTGCACGCAGAGTGAAATGATTGGTCTATGATGAAGTTTCCATCGGCAAGAGAACCGGTAACCACGGGGACTCCTTGTTCGTCGGATAGTATGAATAAGTTTTGACCACCGGATTTGAGAGAGTAATCTTGTTTTATAAAAGCGCTGAGGCTTATGAGGTTGGAGGTTAAAGAGGGGACTAGAAGCGAGTTCTTCAACTTGAGTATGGCGTGGGGAAGTTCTATCGATGCTGTTCCCAGACCGACAGCTTTTACTCGGTCTCCATTTGCTAGGTGGACGTGGTCGTGGATGTTTTGGAACGATGGAAAGAAATCAACGGAGTTGAACATGGAAGTGGTCGCTCCAGAGTCTAAGATTAAGATGGATTTGTGGTTGGACAATGATACGTGAAGGGCCTTTTCAGGCTTATCATCTCGAGGTTTCATGTGTACGCTTTGGCATTCCTCAAGCCGGTGACGAGTTTTGGGGTTGTGGTAGCCTGGGGAACACTTTGGGCCATTGTAGGTGTATTGAGGGGGCGGACCTTTACGATAGGCAGCGAGAGCCCTGGAGCCTTCAGCAGATTCAGAAGTTTGCTGCATATACGATCGGATTTCTTCGACGACCTCCTTGATTGTAGGCGACTTCTTCTCAATCTGGCATTTTTTCAGGAGAAGCTTGCCTGAGTTCTTGTATTCGAGGGGCAAGTTGATTATACACCACATTGCGATGACGGTGTCAAGAAGCGCTGAGGGCTTGGTTTTGGCATCGTCGATGAGAGCACACAGTTGTCGGGTGTTGTAAGAAAGATTTGAAAGGGTTTCTTTGAGGTCGTTTGAGTTCAAAGTAGTTGTGAAGATTCGGTTAAGGTACGTAGCTTGGTTTTGGATGGTTTTGGGTTGATAGTGATCCTCGAGAAGCTCCCAGAACACGGCTGGGTTCCCATTAGCCTCTAGGTCAAACTGGTCGGCGATTTTGGTCTCGCAGTTGATCTTGAGGATGGCGAGAGCATCATTGTAACGGTTACGGTCAAGTTTATCGGCTTGTTCGGCTTCGTCAGCGTCTTCCTTCTTTAGGACAAGTCGCAGAAGGTGTTTCAATTGGAGGATCGACGAGATTTTGGACTTCCAGTCCAAGTAGTTAGAGCCGTTGAGCTTGTTCTTTTCGCCTAGGTCGACGGAGAACTCGACCATGATGAGTGGGATTAATCGGGTGAGTTGATGATGTTTCAGGGAATACTAGAGTATTCCGGTCTCATAATCTGTGGGATAAAGACAATAAGTCTTAGAGGGGAGGCAGTCGATGATGATACTGTCAGTTGGGGCTTGGGCTTGGTGGGGCAGGGGAGGCAGACCTTAGAGGGGAGGCAGTCGATGATGATACTGTCAGTTGGGGCTTGGGCTTGGTGGGGCAGGGGAGGCAGACCTAGGATGGAAAACAGAAAGAACAGGATAGTATTTCATAGTCGGTTAGATAAGAGAAAGGAAAGATTGGAAAAAGGATAATGAGTAAGATAAGAACCTTAGAGGGGAGGCAGTCGATGATGATACTGTCAGTTGGGGCTTGGGCTTGGTGGGGCAGGGGAGGCAGACCTTAGAGGGGAGGCAGTCGATGATGATACTGTCAGTTGGGGCTTGGGCTTGGTGGGGCAGGGGAGGCAGACCTAGGATGGAAAACAGAAAGAACAGGATAGTATTTCATAGTCGGTTAGATAAGAGAAAGGAAAGATTGGAAAAAGGATAATGAGTAAGATAAGAACCTTAGAGGGGAGGCAGTCGATGATGATACTGTCAGTTGGGGCTTGGGCTTGGTGGGGCAGGGGAGGCAGACCTAGGATGGAAAACAGAAAGAACAGGATGAAGAAAAGAAGACGAGCGAGGAAAACAACAAGATTATATGTAGCTAGTTACAACAGGTGTCACACATAGTGACCTTTCACACACATTACTCATTATTCCCATACAATCCACCTCAGGATAATCTCTGGGGAGCAAACAATAAATGTATGCATCAAACTCCTTGGGTGGGTGCCATAATCACCCTGCAGGTGGCAATCCAGGAAGCTCAAAGCATTATTCATCTTCTAGAAGCTCATTAGGGAGGGAAAATTTGTGGGATTCATCAAGGGGATTGGGGGGATTGCGAAGATCCACATTAAGTGATGCCCCAAGCAATTTCATTAGTCATAGTGAATCAAAGTATGGACCAAACTCAGTGGGCATAAATTCAGACAGTGAATTACACCATTCCTCACACATAAGATAAAATTCAGCTTGGCTAGCTTGAAAAACAAGCCAAAAATCAGAAACTACAAGAAAATACATCAAATAGAGTAATAAAAAGTAGATATTACATGTAGTATCTGCACAAACCACACATCGCCTAGTTGTGATGTAAATATTTACATACTTCACTGTCTAGGCAGAGGGGATATGAAAAATTGATGGGAGGGGGGGGGGAGCTCATTGGGTGGCTGGGGAGACATGGGTGAGGGGACTTGGGGATTGGGAGGGTGTGAGGGGACTTTGGGATTGGGAGGGTGTGAGGGGACTTGGAGATTTGGGTCGTCCCTTACTTTGCTGGTCCACCAGGGGTCAGCTCAGGTTGACGGTGTTTTGCCACTCCTGCTGTGGGCTGGCATTGGGGAGCTGATTGAGGGCCTGCAGTTGGGCTGTCAGCTTGCTGGAAATCTGACAGCCTGCAGGTTGAATTGCCAATGAGCTCACCTGCCTGTCAGATTGCCAAGAAAAACTTGATTCTGATTGAGGGCCAGAATTTGGCCTGTCAATTTGTTGGTGATCTGACAGCCTGTGGTTCAAACTGCCAGCAATTTGACCTGTGCATCAGATTGCCAAGCAAAACTCAATTTTGAGCAACTGAGTTTCTATGGTCCACCAAATGTACCCCTCCAGAAGGTGATTTACCTTTTGGCTCTCAAAGGCTTAGGTCAATGTCAACAGTTAAGTGGCTTGGGATGTGGTTAGACTGCAAACTACTTTTCAACCACAATTTCAAGATCCTGGAGGATAAAAGCCAGGAAAACTAGAAATCAGCTAAGGATTTTTGGTAACTAAAGAGGGGGAACAGGGGAAGCTGATTGGGTAAAATTGATCCAAATTGTTTTGTTTCCTAGACTTACTTATGGGGCAGCAATATGTGCTACCAACTGCAATAAGGGGAAGATCAATTCTTTAGCTGAAAATGTTGATTTACTGTCAGGAATCTTCACTCTAGGTGTTTTTAAATCCACCTCCTTGGCTTATATCAACACTTGCTCAGCTGCACCAAGATTTTTCAATCAAGTTATCAAAACAAGTTTTTGCTTTTTCTTCAGGAAAATTTTCACCAGAAAAACCAATAACATGATTTGATCTCTAATTATTTCCAGCAGAGCGGATTCCCAGAAACATCATGCTGATGCTGCCCAGACTAGTTGTGCTGTTGATGGGATTGACATGGCTTTAACCATGAACCCCAAAGTGATTCATATCCCAACAACATTCATGAACAAGTCGGCCAGAGGACTGAAATACCTCACTGAGTGATTGAAAAAGGATGATTCCATTAATTCTGTAAACTCTTTTCAAACTCAATGGATCATGAGGTGTTGGAAATCTTTAGCAATGGGCCTCATCACCCTGAAAAAGGGGGTGCTGTCTGCCCGGACAGGAATATTTACAGTGCCTTTGCTTTAGGAAACAACACTGTCATATCCAACCATGAATGTGAAGTGGTAGGGACATTAGCAGCAGTTGGTTTGGCCTGGGAGATCTGCATGTTCAATCATTTCAAAAAAAAAAATTTTACACAGATAATCAAGGTGTAATAATAAGAAGCAGGAACCCAATGGCACCAAAACCAGGTCAATGGATCTGTAAAGACAATGTCAAAGAGGTCTTGGATTTGCCAGAGGTTGCCAGGATAATTGTCAGCCTCCCTGATGCCAAGGACAAGTCCTTCTAGCTACAGGTGGTGCAAGGATAGATGGAAAGAGTTATATAAACTCTGGGTAAGGTAAAAAGTTACAATTCCCAAAAGGTATGGGGGAATTGTGACGTAAAAAATTGAGAGAAAATAGGTTAATAATTATATTAAATAAATTTAATATAATTAAAAACCAGAGGGGCCTGATAAATCAGGGGTGGTTTAGATCCCTCTAAGGTATCTTACAAATAAATGCAGAGGATTTAGGTACCTGGAACACTGGGGCCTGTTGGAACAGGGGTGGTTTAATCCCAGGAATGGAAATGGGGGAATATCTTCAAGAAAAAAGGGTTATTACTTACTAGTAATAAACCTTGAGGGATCTTGGGGATATTCTGGGTGGAACTGGACAGTTTGAAGCGCTTGGATGGATGGATGGTAGAGCTGGATGGGCACTGTGAAGTTGTTGGGGAAGACAGGGCTAAAGAATAACTACTAAGAAGCTTACCAGACTGTGTTATAAAGATGTATATATCTAATAAGAAGTGGGTAAGGTTGTTAGTGGGTATTGGGAAGCATGAGGAGCCTTCTTTGGGCGGTTGAGGAGCTCCTTAAATAGTCTAGAGTTCCCCCTGGGCACCCTGTAGGTATTATTGGCCAACTTGTGGGATCTTTGGACCACATTTTGGCCATTTTTTGCTTTCTTGGTGACGCTTCAGCAGCCCTTGCTTTGAATACACGTCACCAATTGATTTTATTAATGTATTTTTATATTTATATTGTCTTACAGTCTGTAGTACATCAGTACTGGTTGTTATAGATTTAATACTAGTGGCTTATTTGTATTTTATATAATAAGCCACAGTATTGTTTGTACTGTTTGTTCAGTCAGTATATTTTAATTATATGTATAAATAATAATACAATCTAGTATAATTAATTATTTAATCCCCAGTAACCTTTATTACATATGTAACATATGTAATGAGGTCACTGGGGCGTGTTTTTACTGATTTGGGTGTACCTGAGTGACTGTGGAGTCCGCGTGCCAAGCTGAGAGTCTGTAAGGGGCTTAATGCTTGCGCGGGGGCTTGTATCCCAACTTTGGCGCGGGCTTTCAGACACGCGGGTTGAACTTCAAGTTCTGCGGACTGCGGTACGCGGGGTTTGAGTAAAACACGGTGTATTTACACTATCTCTCCTAATTTACACAACACCTCATTTCCGTGACTGGAAATGGGGTTTAAGCATATGTATATATATATATAAGCATTTAATTACGGCAAGTACTTTTTATTTAAAAGGTACTTGCTAATTCTTCTTTGCTAATTTACATAGTGAAGGAGTGGGAATTAGGGGTACCTGTGAGTGAGGTACCCTAGGTTAAATTTAGTGTAGATTCAGAATATCAAATAATATTCCAAATATTATTTTGATATTCTATATTTTTTTATAATAATTTTGTGGGGAACTTGTGACAGGTTGCTCTGTCATAGTAGCAAGCTGACATTCCCTACCACCAAGATAAGTCTCCCGGAAAAAAGGTAAGTTTCTAACTAAAGATAAGGTTATTCTAAGGAAAAAAAATTCAAGAGGACCTCTTGGATGCCCTGTAATTTCTCAGATGAATTGCTCCATCTGGGATATTATTTTCAGGTAACCACTCATCTTTGTCTGCTGATTGGTTCTTATATCTGACAAGATAAAGTCTCATATCTTTTCCCTGTATCCTCTCTTTTTTGTCTTTCAGGATTTTATGTACTTTCAATTGTCCAGAAGGTGGGACCTCCATCAGGGGAACTGGTTGTTGAGTGACAGTTTCATCTTCAGTTCTAGATTGGTACTGTTTTACCAGACTGACTGGAAATACTGGGTGTTTTCTTGATAGTTCCTCTGTCAGTATGACTTCCACAGCATTTTTTCCATGAAGTTGTTTAATGGTAAAGGGACCTATAAAAGGGGGCTTTAGCTTCCTGCTACCTCCCAAGTTGTTGAAGTTAATAGTGGACAAAAGGACCTTATCTCCTATTTTAAACTCAGGTTCTTTGTGGCTTTTATCCCATCTCCCTTTGTTGTATTCTACTGCTTCCTCCACACATTTCTTAGCATGTTGTTGGGTCAGATCTAACATTTTCTTGAAATCTAGTGCTGTTGGATGCAGGTGGGGTAATTTATCATTCAGAGTGTCTTTGGGCATGCGTGGTATCCATCCTCTTTCCAAGACATATGGAGCTTCTTTGGTGGAGGAATGTTTACTACTATTATAGGCAATTTCCAATGCTGGTAGTAGACTAACCCAATCATGAGTGTATCCATCATGATTCTTAAATTCAAATCCAAAGGAGCAGAATCTACGTAACATATCTTCTAGAGTTTGTATCATTCTTTCTGCTAACCCATCAGTCTGAGGGTGATAAGCTGTGGAGAAAGCTAGTTTAGTACCAAGCATGTCATGTAGGTTCCTCCAAAATTCTGATGTAAATTTGGGGTCTCTATCACTAATTATAATTTTGGGTATACCTACATCAGCCATGATCCTATTCCAAAATAACAGGGCAACCTCCATGGCAGTATCATCTTTATGGTTAGGTATGAACCTGGCTCTCTTGGAGAATCTGTCTACAACTACTAGTACTGAGTTATATGAGAAGGATCCTCCTGGGGGTAAGCCTGTTACAAAGTCCATGTTTATGATTTCCCACTTGTCAGTTGGTTCAGATATTTTCTGTAGTAGGCCAAATCTTTTTCCAGTTTGCTTATTGCCTTTCTGACACGCATCACAAGATTTGATATAGTTGTGTACTTGTTCTTTCCAATTGATCCACCATGCTGTATACTTAATCCTCTCCACTGTTCTTTCTTCAGAAAAGTGTCCAGAATTAACATTATCATGGCATTCTTTCAGAATGTTATCAATTTGGGAAGGGTCACTTAGTACTAGTACACTTGAATGCCTATTCCTAAAATATAGAAGGCCATCTAGGAGGCTGAACTTTCCAAGTTTATAATGTTTAGCTAATTCTTCTGGTAGACTGGCTATTAGTTCTGGTGAGCTGTTGTCATTCCTAAGTATGTCTACTAGTTTTAACAACTCAGGGTTCTTGTCATAGCTATTCTGGACTAATTCATAAAATGCATCATCTAGGTCACACACATGAATTCCCAGGATGGGAAATATGTCCTCATCTTCTGGGTCATAAGCAGGATTATCTGGGTTATTAGGCAAGGCCCATCTACTCAGTCCATCTGCATTTTTGTGCTTGGCTCCTGACTTATGAATAATAGTCATATGTCCTCTATACTGTTGAATTGTAATTTGCCATCTGAGCATATGTCTATTAGGGGTCTTCATATTCATCAAGGTTCTTACAGCTGTGCAGTCAGTTACCACTAGGAAGTTAGATCCTTCAAGATAGTAATGTAACTTTTCCAGAGCCCATACAAGTGCTAAACATTCCATTTGGCTTGCTCCATATTTCTTCTCAGTACTCTTGATTTGTCTTGAGATGAATAAAATGGGTTTCTCTGCAGGTTTATCCTCTATTATGAACTCCTGATGAAGGGCTGCTCCTAAACCATCTAAACAAGCATCAATATACAGTATAAATGGTTTAGTATAGTCAGGTTGCGCTAAAACTGGTGCAGTGGTAAGGAGTCTCTTTAACTCTTCGTAGTTTTGTACTCTATCATAGGTCATTTCAAATATTGTATCATGATTACAGAGTGCGTAGAGGCTTTTACTTACATTTGCAAAGTTGGGGACATGTTGGCGGTAATAACTACAGAAACCTAGAAAGGACATAATTTCTGTTCTGTTCTGAGGCATGGATTTCATTAAGACTGCTGCCACTAATTTGTTCTGGTCTATAGCCAGGGAAAGACCTGAGACTACTCTTGCTAGTGCTTTAAGTTCTCCATATCCAAAGTTACACTTTTTGATGGACATTTTTAACCCTGCTTGTGTGGCAGTTTGGAGTACTATATTGATCTTTTCTAGGTGAGTTTCCCAGTCATCAGAGTAAATGATAATGTCATCTATGTATACCATCATCCAGTTTTGTCTAATGAATGAGCCAAAAATGGAGTCCATCATTCTTTGGAAGTGTGATGGCGCATTCTTTATGCCAAAAGGCATTCTGAGGTATTCAAAAATCCCTAGGTGACATATAATCCTCAGGAATTTCCTACTCTCAGGCGCTATGGGGATCTGATGGAATCCTTTCAGTACATCCATAGTGGTGATATATTTAGCCTTAGATAAGTTATGTAATGAATGGTCTATCCTGGGGATAGGATAGTAGTCAGGTCTGGTGTAATTATTCAGAGCACGGAAATCTCCCACCATTCTTGACTTTTCATTGTGCCAGGCAATTATTACAGGTGTGGTGACTTCTACCTGTTCATTATGTCCAACTTTTCTCAGGACTTTGAGTTCTTGTAGCTCTTTGATGTGTGTTTCCAGAGCTTCTCTTGATTTGGGGCTGGAGGGGTAGGGTGGTCTCCTCAACTGTGGGGGATAAGGTTTGTCAATGTTAAGTTCCAATTTCATGTCATGGCCTTTGATGTTACCAATTGGTTCTTCTGTGGTACAGAAAGCTTCTTTATGTTCAAAACAAGTTTTCAACACGTCTAATTTTTGTTTCTCACTTAATATGTCACTGACAGCAGCTTGTGATAAATATTCTTTCTGGAAAGATAGTAGATCTTGTTGGATTTCAACATTATTAATGACATCTGGTATCTTGATGTTAATGTTGCAGATTTGGAATTTTCTTTTCCAATCACCACCAATAGTGTAGAATCTATCTTTACTCTGGAAAATATCTATACCATACATACAGAAAGCATCATTACCTAGGATCAGGTAATCACATACTGCATCTTGTAACACTACAAATTCAACAGATAACCTAAGAGATCCTTTAGAGTGAGGAAATATTAGAGGTATGGATACTACTCCAATAGGTTTCATGGCTGAGTTGCAACTACTGAACTTGGCTTTTGGCATGGGCATTAAGTTATCTTTCCATGTGGGGTAACATTCATCCAGAAAGGTACTACTGGCACAAGAACAGAAAGCTCCTACGTCAAGGAGTACTCTTATTTCTTTGTTGACGAACAAGACAGTAGTATAACTAGTTTTCCCCATGGTGTAACTCATACCAGCTTCAGGTTTATTGGTGAGTAACTTTGCGTCAGATATATGACCAATTTTCATGGAGGGATCCCATTTTTGTGGTAAATTAGAATCACCATGTATAGCATTAATGGATAATTCATCCCCAATGTCAGCTTGGATAACTGAAATTCTCATCAAGTCTTCTTCAGCAGGTTCATCCATGACTATTTCAAACTGGGAATGGGTATCTTCTTCAGTTTCTGATGGGGTGTTCATTACTACCATATTTACTTTTTTACGCATATTGGTACATTCATTTTTCCAATGACCCTTTTCTCCACACTTGAAACACTCAGGAGTAGCAGTTTTCTTGGGGATTTCAGTTGTGTGGTTAACCTTGGTGGATTCTTTTTGGAACTCTTTTCTTTCAGGGATGTTATTTCTGATGTACTTTTGTTCCATCCATTAAGGACCACCATTTCATTTAATACACTGCTAAATTCTGTCAGGTCTACATCTAGTGAGGGGAATCTACATCTCATTATACTCTCAAGATTTCCTTTACATTGACTCAGTAATCTGTTGTTGGCTTCTTCATCAGAGACTCTGTCATACACACATTCAATCCTTCTTCTTTGTTTCAAACACCATTCAGAAGCTGTTTCTGTGGTTGGATCAAAGTAGTCCTTTTCAAAGGCTTGGCGCTTTTCATTTTTCCAGATTCTGGTGCCAAACTGGGCTTTGATTAATTCTTTCCATACTGACCAGGATTGGTGTCCTACAGCTTTACTTTTGGCAATAAACCAAGTACAAGCCATTCCTTCAAAGAGTACAGTAAGTCTTGAAGTGATGACTTCATCATCAGCTTGGTAAGTCCTTACTATATGATCAATGTATTCTATGAAACTCATGTGGTCATATTCTCCTTTACCATCAAACTTGGGCCAATCTTTTAAGGGGGGCATAAGTTTGTGTATAGCAGTCATATCAGAGTTTCTGTAAGGTGTGGACATTCTGGTATCTTTGGTCATAGGTCTATTCTGCATAAAAGGATTGTTATACCTGGGTTGGGCACTATTGGTATTGGGGGCGCTATGTTTTTCTTGAGGGACAATGTTGGGACTCAAGTATTGGAGATTCTTTTAAGGATTATTTTGTTTCTCCTCTTTGTTGTTATAATAATTAGAATTAATATTGATGTGAGGAGCTTCATCTCTGTCAAGATACGTGGTGGATTTACTGTCAGGTACCTTGTCCCCATACTTATTCCAATTGTTTGTTGCTTGATTAACCATCTCTTCTTCACTGTATGAGCTGCTGGGTCTATGAGGCTCGTGGTATTGTGGATTTATTTTCTCCTCTTTCAAGGATTCTATACCTGAGATGATAGTTGTTAATTTTGAAATTACATTATCTTTTAATTTCAAGGATTCAATTTCAGAAGTAAGGACAGATAATTTGTTGTTCACTTGTTCCTCTAGTTTCTCAAATTTTGTATTAAAATTGTTATTAAGATTTATAATTAAATCTTCTAATTTATTGTTATTTGTTTCATCCTTTTTGAGGGAATTAATAACATTTTCTGCCATTGTTACCTGGGAAGTTTGCATTTCTTCAAGAACATCTAAAGTGTCATTTGTATTTTTGTTGATTTCTTTTGTTATTACTTTAAGATTCTCACTGGTTTTGTTAAGTTCCATCAACATTTCACTATGATGTACTGGTAACTCAAGGGGCAAAGGTTTGTCCAATGTTTGCAAAACTCTCATGGTATGCGCAGTAATATTGTCTTTAATTTCTTCTAAGCTTGTATCTATTTTATTAATAATTATCTTTAGATTTGCTTCATTATTAATATCTAAAGTGTTTAAATTATTATTAAGGGCTTCAATAGAATCAAACAAGGAATGTATTACAGAGGGTGCTACTCTATGTTCTTGTAGAGATTGGCCGCAATCAGAAGGAGATCTGTGGCCTTCTTCCACTTGACTGGGTCGTCGAAGTTGATGGAGGAGGAGCTTTTGTTCTTCCCTTTGTCCAATTTCTTGAACTTCAGGGTTTGCTTCTTTGGAGGCGCTGGGAAGTGGATTTTCTTTTCCTCCCAGGGGTTCCAACCTTTTACATAGCCCTCTATCTCGTCGTTGGGGATCAACTTCTGGAGAGCCTTCTGACTGTCTTGTGCCGTAGTCAGCAAGGCTCTCAGCTCTTCTGTAGGCCCCTGCCTTAAGGAGGCTTGGCACTGTTTCCAAATGGAAACATGCTCTTTCACCCGGTGTCTGATCTGTTCTTCTTTCGAGAGGACCTGGATTTCCGGGGTGGAAGGGGGTTTCTGGGTAGCTGCCAACGAATCTGGGGGTCTCTCATCGACGTCCATGGGGGTTTCTGCTTCCGTTTGAGGAGGCGGGAGCTCTTGGGGCGTCACTGAGAGCTCTTGGGGAGTTGGGGTGGCCTCCGGCGTGGCTGGGACAGGGCCTTTGCGCGCTATGTTCGTCATCTGTAGATTCTTGACGCGCTGGTGCAGTTCCTTGGCCGCCGCGAGTTCTTGTTGGACAGGGTAGGAGACCTCGAAGTTCTGGTTTGGTCGACCTGGTGGATTTAGCCATTATAAGTTATTTTTATTATGTATTTTTATATGTAATAAGTACTTACTGGGCTGGTTTTCCGCGTCGACGGTGGGAACAGTCTCTGCTTGGGTGGGGTTTTCAAAGGAAGTCACTGAAAGGAGATGTGTAAGTGCGGTGGAGATATCTGTTAAGAAAAGAATGGTACGTACTTCTTTCCTGATATCTTTCCTTAGCTATCCTTTCTTTCTTCAGTTTTAATCCGCGTAGATAATTATGAAGGGTTATTTCCGCTTCAAGGTTTCTTTCTTCTCTAAGGTGAGAATGGTAAGCGGCGAGGATTATTCTTTCTTCTTCAGTGAGAAGGTCCCAATCTGTAGGGCGGTAGTTTCGTATCTCTTCCTCTTTTTTGAGGCGTAAAATTCGAAGGTAATGCTGAATGAGGGTGGCGTTCTCTTGTAGACTCACTGTACGCGCCGCAGAGGTAAAAAAATAAGGAATTGTAAGTATTTTAATACTGTAATTTTTTAGAATTTTTTATTAGTATGTATATTAATTGTATTAAAATAAAAAAATATAAAAAAACTTACGATTTTTTTGTTATTTTTTGTTGGGTTGGTTTTTTGTAAAAAAAGATAAAGTAAAAACAGTTTTTTTTTGTTAGTTTTTTTGAATTTTTTATAGGATGAGGATTTGTAAAAAAGGTGATAATTTTTATTGGTTTTTTATATGTATTTTTTTAAATAAAAAATAAAAAATTACGGGTTTTTTTATTTCAAAAATAAATTTGAAAAGTTCCCGGCCAGACCCCCAATTGTCAGCCTCCCTGATGCCAAGGACAAGTCCTTCTAGCTACAGGTGGTGCAAGGATAGATGGAAAGAGTTATATAAACTCTGGGTAAGGTAAAAAGTTACAATTCCCAAAAGGTATGGGGGAATTGTGACGTAAAAAATTGAGAGAAAATAGGTTAATAATTATATTAAATAAATTTAATATAATTAAAAACCAGAGGGGCCTGATAAATCAGGGGTGGTTTAGATCCCTCTAAGGTATCTTACAAATAAATGCAGAGGATTTAGGTACCTGGAACACTGGGGCCTGTTGGAACAGGGGTGGTTTAATCCCAGGAATGGAAATGGGGGAATATCTTCAAGAAAAAAGGGTTATTACTTACTAGTAATAAACCTTGAGGGATCTTGGGGATATTCTGGGTGGAACTGGACAGTTTGAAGCGCTTGGATGGATGGATGGTAGAGCTGGATGGGCACTGTGAAGTTGTTGGGGAAGACAGGGCTAAAGAATAACTACTAAGAAGCTTACCAGACTGTGTTATAAAGATGTATATATCTAATAAGAAGTGGGTAAGGTTGTTAGTGGGTATTGGGAAGCATGAGGAGCCTTCTTTGGGCGGTTGAGGAGCTCCTTAAATAGTCTAGAGTTCCCCCTGGGCACCCTGTAGGTATTATTGGCCAACTTGTGGGATCTTTGGACCACATTTTGGCCATTTTTTGCTTTCTTGGTGACGCTTCAGCAGCCCTTGCTTTGAATACACGTCACCAATTGATTTTATTATATTTATATTGTCTTACAGTCTGTAGTACATCAGTACTGGTTGTTATAGATTTAATACTAGTGGCTTATTTGTATTTTATATAATAAGCCACAGTATTGTTTGTACTGTTTGTTCAGTCAGTATATTTTAATTATATGTATAAATAATAATACAATCTAGTATAATTAATTATTTAATCCCCAGTAACCTTTATTACATATGTAACATATGTAATGAGGTCACTGGGGCGTGTTTTTACTGATTTGGGTGTACCTGAGTGACTGTGGAGTCCGCGTGCCAAGCTGAGAGTCTGTAAGGGGCTTAATGCTTGCGCGGGGGCTTGTATCCTAACTTTGGCGCGGGCTTTCAGACACGCGGGTTGAACTTCAAGTTCTGCGGACTGCGGTACGCGGGGTTTGAGTAAAACACGGTGTATTTACACTATCTCTCCTAATTTACACAACACCTCATTTCCGTGACTGGAAATGGGGTTTAAGCATATGTATATATATATATAAGCATTTAATTACGGCAAGTACTTTTTATTTAAAAGGTACTTGCTAATTCTTCTTTGCTAATTTACATAGTGAAGGAGTGGGAATTAGGGGTACCTGTGAGTGAGGTACCCTAGGTTAAATTTAGTGTAGATTCAGAATATCAAATAATATTCTAAATATTATTTTGATATTCTATATTTTTTTATAATAATTTTGTGGGGAACTTGTGACAGGTTGCTCTGTCATAGTAGCAAGCTGACAATAATCTTTGCATGGTTCCCTGGTCACAAGGATATTGAGGGAAATGAGCTTGCAGATCAACTAGCCAAGGAGGGGGTGGAGTCCCCCTCCACCCCTTCACTATCTTTTCAAGGCAACTTGTCGAAAATAAGGTGTAAAGCCTTGGCAGGCCTTGTTGCAAAAAGATCTCCACCCTCAGGCTCATATATTTATTTTAGTTCAATTATCAACCAGCTAGCTGTGGGCCACTGCACACTAACAAACTTCCTCTTCTGGTTTTGATAGATCAATTGATTCTCTTTTCCCAAATTGTGGAGGCAGAGACTTCATATGCCACCTAATGAACTTCTGTCCTTCCTTCAAACGACAGCGGCAAATCCTGCAACAACAACTATGACAACTCAAGATACATTTCAAAGCCAATAAGTTGGAAAAGGTTCTTCATCTACAGAAGGCTGAGGGACCCTTATCACATTTTCTCAAAACCACCAACAGATTCTATAAGCAGCTTCATGATTTTTTAAAATAAAATAAAAAAGATAAATTTTTCTGCTTGAATTTTGTATTACATTTACTTGTGCTCTTTTTCTTTTGTTTCTATCTCTACTTTTCTCTCCTGGTTGTCAGTATCTTCTGATTATTTCCATCTCATCAGCGCTTTGACATAGTTTTGTTAGATTATTAGTCTGTTTTCTCCACAAAAATGATGTTAATTAGATTCATAGTATGCAATGCCATAGGCCAAATTACACTTAAAAAAAGTTTTTTTTTTTCTTTTCCCCTTTCCCTGCAGCTGATTCCTTCCACTACCTGTCACTCATTCCTTTCCTTTCCAGATGGATAAGAATTTTATTTTTCACCTTCTGTCCCACAAATTTTCCCATTTTGTAATAGCTTAAAACATTCCATGATCAGATAGAAATTACAGCACCAGTTCTTCTGTGTCTGGTCCCTGAGGTCACTCATTCAACCTCTTGTAGAGTGTGCACTTTCCTGCCTCTAAAGATAGAAGTCTCTCCCCTCTTTGGATGGATTCTTTTTTGTTTGTATCCCTAGGGTTTTCTCTGCTGGCTTTGTTCTAAATTACTCAAGCTCTGGATTTTTGCGTGAGTTCTATCAAAAACCAAGGGACCCCCTTGGGTTTATAATTGGTTGAGATCAACCTATCTTAAATTGGTTGGGTTGGGTTCATCCTATTTTAAATTGGGAAGACTTCAATCTAGGTATATGTGGGCAGTGAAAAAAAACAAAAACTATGTGGATGAATACAAATGGTCAGCAGGTGGAAATTTCCACTAAGAAGTTAGGACCCAATAAAACAGAGGACACAACACAGAAATTAGGACTATACCAGTGAAGTATGCACTCTTGGGAGGGAGTGTTGGAGCCAGTGTGGGAAAAGATCACAAGCTTAAATCAATACATAAATTTCTAATCATCATTGAGAAAACTATGTACTTGAACCAAATACTGCAGCACATCATTTGTATTTATTGGTCATGCTGGGTACTGGTTCCTTTCTTTCTCTTCTGCAAGATTGGAGTCTGTGCCTAGCTTCCTTTGTCTCAGGCTGACATTCTTATATCCTCCCCCAAGCAAAGCTGCCATGCATGATAGACGAAAAAGGTCTTTGAGGATGATGGGCGCGTTAGGACACAAGCGAATAGCGGTGACAGAACGAGCAGATAGCAAACCTTTGAGGATGATGGGCGCGTTAGGACACAAGCGAATAGCGGTGACAGAACGAGCAGATAGCAAACCTGAGAACGGTTGAAGTGAGCGGTTTGAAGTGAACAAAAGATGTATGTTGCTTTCTTTAGGAATACCTTTGAGGATGATGGGCGCGTTAGGACACAAGCGAATAGCGGTGACAGAACGAGCAGATAGCAAACCTAAAGAGAAAATGAGATGAGACAAAAAGATTTTTGAGAGACATGAAAAGCTGGGAAACGGACCTGAGAACGGTTGAAGTGAGCGGTTTGAAGTGAACAAAAGATGTATGTTAAGGAAGCGGAAACTAGATAGCTAGACGACTACTTAACAATACAACTTAGGTTTCACTGATGACTATGCGGACTGCGGAATGGAACTATCACTGGATACAAGCAGCGGAAAGAAAAGAAACCGTTCAATACCCCCCCACACTTTCTAGCTTTGAGCGTCGGAAAATTTCAACTTGAGAAAGTGGACCATCGCAAGATGCTTGACTTTGTTGAGCGATTTGGTGAAACCGTCGGCCGGCATAAGATTGGTGGATATGTATTCGAGGTTGACCCAACTGCTGGAGACTGCCTCGCGAACAAAATGATATTTGATATTGATATGCTTGCTCCTGGGATGAGTAATCGGATTGTTGGCTAGAGCGATGGCGGCTTGATTATCACAGAAAATCGGAATGGGATAGTCGGGTAACAAGCCGATAGAATCAAAAAGAGAGCGAAGCCAAATTGCATCTTGAATACCGGCATACAAAAAACGATATTCGGCTTCAGTTGTCGACGTCGCCACCGACGTCTGCTTCTTCGTCTTCCAGGACACAACAGAATCACCCCACATAACGACATAACCGGTGTAGGATCTTCGAGAGTCGACGCAGTTGGCCCAATCAGCATCGCAGTAGACCTTGAGCTTCCCATCTCCACCACCAATCTTGAGGGCGAAGGACTTCGTTGATGCGAGATAGCAAAGAAGATGCTTTACCGCCATCCAGTGCTGAATACCTGGATTCTCCAGATGTTGAGAGAGTTGAGATACCGCAAATGAAATATCTGGTCGAGTCGCACACGCAATATAGTTGAGTGACCCGACAGCACGACGATAGCTGATATTCAGAGCATTGAACTGATCAATTTCCTCCTTCGAGGCACATGGCAGCCGGGTATTCGGAACCATCGGGGTGGCCACCGAACGACAATCGGCAAGATCGTACTCTTGAAGAATTTCATCAATGTGGCGTTCTTGAGAGAGAGTGAGATGATTGGAGTATCTGGTGATCTTCATACCAAGAAGTGACGATGCCGCACCAAGATTGTCCATGAGAAAGTAATCCTTGACGAGCGATTTGAAGCGGTTGGTATCATGACTAATGATAACCATGTCGTCGACGTAAACATGAACAAAACATCTCCAAGTCTTTTCCTGCGACACGAAGAGACATGGATCCGCCGGAGATGGAGTGAAATTAATCGAGGAGAAAAATTTTGAAAGCTCCTTGTACCACACACGAGGGGCCTGCTTTAAACCGTAAATCGATTTTCTTAGTTTAAGACAATGACCTTTGGGAATGGTTAGGCCAGAAGGACATCAAAGATAGATTACCTCGTCGAGATCACCGTTGAGAAACGCGTTACGAACATCCATTTGCTGTATGTCCATACCCTCATTAACTCCCACAGCAAGAGCCACACGAAGACCAGACGGACGACCAGTAGGAGCGTGTGTCTCATTGAAGTCGATCCCTTCAATTTGAGCACTGCCTTGAGCGACGAGACGAGCCTTGAACTTGATCAAATTACCGTCCGCATCGAACTTCTTGCGGAATACCCAAAGCGTCCCGAGAAGCAAAACATCGTCCGGCTTTGGAACCACATCCCAGACATTGAGACGGGCCATTGCTTCGAGCTCGACTTGAACAGCTTGTTGCCAATGATCGGCTTCAGGCGATGCAATAGCTTGTTGATAAGTCTTGGGAATGGAGGATATTTGCGCAGCAGACATGGCGAATAAGGAATCGGAGAACGGAAGAGAGTTGGTCGAAGAATGAGATAGATGGGCGCGGCGCTTGGTCGTCAGAATATTCGACTGACTGATATCTGAAGAAATGTCTCTAGGGGCGGGAATATGGGCAGGGATGTATTCAACGCCCGGCCGGACCCGATCGGACTTACTAAGTGAGACTGCGGACTCAGAGTTGGCCGCAGCAGGAGTATCGGTTAGGTCTGAAATTGGATCCGCGGACTGTGACGGATCAAAGAAAACATCCTCCTCGTCTGACTTAAAATCCGACGGACTATCGCCATGGCCAGTTGGAAAGGCAACCGGAACCTCACTCTCATCTTCAAAGAGAGAAGAATCCAAGGTATCAGCGGAGGAAGCAGGGGAGATTCCTGGGAAGACAGTCTCGTCAAAAATGACATTGTGACTGTACTCTACCCTTTTCCCCGCGAAAAGTATCCTCCAGTTCTGGATACCTTGCCAATACCCAGTTAGGATTCCCCTCTTTGAAGTATCGCCAAATTTTCCCTTTCGTTTCTCCTTTGGGATGTTCACATAAGCACGGCAACCAAACACCCGAAGTCGAGATGTTTTGAAGGCAAAACCGAACCAAAGTTCATGAGGTGTGACCCACTTGATTCGGCGCATCGGAGTAATATTCTCATAGAGAACAGCTGTGTTCACAGCCTCACCCCAGAGAGACGCAGGAAGACTAGCTTGCTTGAGAAGAGCACGGGCTTTTTCACTGGTGGTACGATTGCCTCTCTCAGCTATAGAATTTTGCTGAGGAGTGTATGGCGCGGTGATGTGATGAACAATGCCGTTGTCGGTAAATAATTTTTCAAAGTCAGAAGAGCAAAACTCCCCACCGCCATCGGTCACAACATTTTTAATTCTAGAGTCATGTAAGTTTTGCACTTCATTGAGATATTTGGTGAATTTTTCAATAGCTTGTGATTTTGCTGAGAGTATATACACGTGTTTGTAAGATGAAAACGCATCGGTGATCTTGAAATAATAAAGCCCACCACCTATTGTTGGTGGAGTGATCTTTCCACTCAGATCCATATAAACAAAATCTAACAAATCACGAGGTTCTGGGAGAGTTCCAGAAAAAGGTAGACAAGTTGATTTCGATATTCGGCACGAGTCACACGATAGTGTTTTAAACTCGACACCAAACATAATTTTTAAGGCCTCGGTGCCAGGATGGCCGGCCCTCCTGTGAATTAACTCGGCATCAGCTGGTGAAACTTGAGTAGATTTTGAAGCGATGGACTGACCAGAAGAAGCAACTGGCACCGCATCGATTGAAAAGACTTGTCCCTCGATGGAACCGTCAAATAGCTTAGATCCGTTAGATTGATCGATCACCGAGAATGAAGAAGTACCGGCTCTCACTAAGTCACAAGAGTTGACGAAGAGACGACCAAAGCTGACCAAAGCGTGAGACAATTCAGGCACGTGAAGCGCCTTAAAGTGAAAGATTTTTCCATTTGAGTTCTTGAGCTTAACAAGTCCTGAACCGACGATAGGAATGTTTTTGCCATCGGCGATAGAGACTGATGACAAGTACGGCTCGTAATTAAAGAAATGTTCTTTGGTAGGAAAGAGATGATCTGAACAGCCACTGTCAAGAAAGATTGACTTTTCGTAACGAGTAGCAGCCAACGCAGAATGAAGCGTAAAGCAATGATAGGCCTTCGGCTCGGATTGATCCGTTGTGGTGACTAGATTAGCTTTCTTCTTTTGTTGACTCTTGTGCTTCGGATGACCCACAGGATAACCGTGTACCTGATAGCAGTTCGATTCAGAATGTCGGGATTTAGGATTATGCTTGCCCCTCTCGCAAAATTCTACATTTACTTTCATTGCGGTTTCGGTTTTGATGTTTGGTACGGCATCGGATTCGGAAACTTCCATCATCTTGGCTTCCAGAGATGTTCTGATGATGTCAAGCGTCAAAGGTCGCTTGAGAAATATGATATCTTTAGTATTCTCGAATTTGTCCGAAATCTTACTCATGATGCTTTCAGCAAGTAGATTCTCGTTGATAGTCGGTTGATCACCTATAGGAACACCGATAATCATACCGACTGCTCTCATTTTTGCGATAGCTTTTTCAACCTGGATCATGTATTGATTCAAGTCGCCGTTGAAAGGTATTTTGAGGAAGGACTGATAGACTTTAGATTGATTTTGAGATGTTTTCGCCTCGTAATGGCTGCACAGAAGCTTCCACAATTGATGAGGTTCAGATCGATTACTATCATTGACGAACCGAGATCAATTATCAGACCCCATGTATCGACAGACAATACCAGCGGCGATGCCTTTGCGATCGGTCCAAAGATCCTTTTGTTCCTCGGTTGCTGTTGCTGCTTTGTCCGACAACAAATAGGCCGAACATGATTTTTCTCCGCAATAGGAGAATACGATGTCCTTCCAATCCGTAAAGTTGGTTTCGGAGAGGAGAGGTATGGTGGCCGATTTATTTTCGGACATAACGAAGCGAGACCGTGTAACTAATCGAGCTTGTGAATTGAAATTTTCCAGGGCTTAAGCGCAATCTGGGCTCATAACCTGATAGACGAAAAAGGTCTTTGAGGATGATGGGCGCGTTAGGACACAAGCAAATAGCGGTGACAGAACGAGCAGATAGCAAACCTTTGAGGATGATGGGCGCGTTAGGACACAAGCGAATAGCGGTGACAGAACAAGCAGATAGCAAACCTGAGAACGGTTGAAGTGAGCGGTTTGAAGTGAACAAAAGATGTATGTTGCTTTCTTTAGGCATACCTTTGAGGATGATGGGCGCGTTAGGACACAAGCGAATAGCGGTGACAGAACGAGCAGATAGCAAACCTAAAGAGAAAATGAGATGAGACAAAAAGATTTTTGAGAGACATGAAAAGCTGGGAAACGGACCTGAGAACGGTTGAAGTGAGCGGTTTGAAGTGAACAAAAGATGTATGTTAAGGAAGCGGAAACTAGATAGCTAGACGACTACTTAACGATACAACTTAGGTTTCACTGATGACTATGCGGACTGCGGAATGGAACTATCACTGGATACAAGCAGCAGAAAGAAAAGAAACTGTTCAATAATGCATTCATTTACAGCTCTGCAACTATAATTTCACAAGTCCAGCAGCATCAGGTTACAAGGACTTGGGTCCAGATTGTTTGATATTTGCATGTATCAGCACATATGATGTTCCTTTGCTGTTCTGTGGGACTAAGAATTAATCAGATTGATCACTTTGGTGTGATTGATTGATTCTATACCTCCAAGTCAATTCAGGTTTGACCCTATCTGCCTACTGGAAATGTTACCCTACTAAGCATTGCATCAGAAGCTGTGTTAATAAGTGTGTTGAGCTTATGGACCCATGCATTTTATTTTGAGTACCACTGTACTACTACTGGCATATTAGCCTTAGAGTCAAACAGAGATTATGTAACAGACATTCAGCAATCTTAATTATGATCTTTAATATTATTATTCTCTTTTCTCAAATAATCGGGATTTTCATCACTTCAACAAACAAAAACAACTAAGGAAAAAATACTCCAGTGAAAAGGGGCTGTTCTCTCCAAAAAAAAAAGTGATGGACAAGAAAGAAAAATCAACACTGATACGAAGTGTGCCCCTTGACGCCTAAGGTTATTCCAAATACACGCGCAAAAAAGGTAGGCATTGGTCGTTTGTTACAGGTAAGTTGATTTCTAATTTTGTTCAGTTTCCCTTTCTCTTCCTGCTTTGTTCCCAGGTTTGATCGGCGTACATGCGTAAAGTTCCCAAGGACGTGAGACAAACTGAAGGGACATTTTGGTAAAAAAAAAGGTGAAACGAGAGGGGCAGGTTAAGAATATCGAGCCTTTCTACCGCTCCAGCCGGAGTCGCTTTGACGAGGAGCGTGTCGGGGGCGATGGTTTCCATTAGACGGAGGGGAGTGGTCGAAAGACGCACGGAAACCGGAGATCCTTTCAGATATGTGTCGGGCGGCGGGCGGGTCTTGGTCGGGCCTCGCCCGGCCATGATGAACGTCTGGAGGGCGAGTGGCTTTCTGTATGAAGCAGCCAATGGAGTCAACGCCCGACCATGAGAACCGGCAAAACATCTAACATCTTCACTCACCGATCTCATCCAACCACCACCAGGAGAAGTTTGTTGGGATGGGGGCCGCGATTGAACTGGCGCCACTGGTGTGAAAGCAAGGTCTTGAATTCGATCTCGAAGTGAGCCATTACCAGTAGGGATCGTCTCACGTTTGCCCCTTCCTTCGATCTGTGGGCAGCTTGAGCGGTTCAGCTTTTCAAGTTTAGCATTACGACAACCTCATGACAATAAAGCTCACCTGCGGCCTGGGCATTTCAGCGACTTCAGTGGGCGCAGACTTTCGTCCCGCCCTCCCTCGAAGACTGATTACCTTGTCTTGATGGGTTTGGGAACTCTCGGGCATTTGCTCAGTCTTCGGAGGTTGTTCAGTAACCGCCACTTGATTTTGATTTTTTTCGTTAGAATCAGGAGGACTAGATGGGACGTTTTGTTTAGATGGACTTATTTCTTCCGTCAAGGGATGGAAGGCTTTTGTTTCGTCAGCATTATCATTCAGCGCATCGTAGACTTCGATTCGATCAACTGGGTTTCGTCTGGACCTTTTGGCGGGTGGTGAGATCTTATCAGGCTGTACTGAGCAGTCGGTCATAGGCCCAAGCCGTTTGGCCAGAGACACGGGCTGTTTGGGGGTCTCAACATCAATTTGTGCAAGTTGTGGCGGGTTTATTTCAACAATATCCGATGATGCGTTGGCGCCCTGTTCGCTAATATCTTCGGGTTCAATGCTGCGTCCACGCGTTCTAATCTTATTTCTGCTATTAGGCTGTGGGATTTCTAATGATGCCTTTGATGGTTCGCTTGCAGTATCCATCACAACCTGGTTTGTGTTAGCGATGGAAATTTTACTCGTGTCGATTCTTGTATTGCTCGGAGGGGTTTGAATTGCGTGATCTGGAGGGGTGTGAACCGCGTCATCCGTGAGAGGTTGCCTCGAATCGTCTACAGGATGTTCCTTTGGAGCGTCTACTGGAAACTTGCCTAGATTACCCGAGGCCAATTTGCTTTTATTGAGATCTTGTGGTCGAACAGATTGTTCCTGAAGCGATGGGCCATGTGCTTTACCAACCGGGTCAGTGGTATGAAGTAATACCTTAGCATGTCGGGCAGTCGAAGGTCCAGCCACAGTATCATTTTTATTAGGGATCTCGTCCAAATCAATGATTGGATAATATGGGGTGGGTTCGTTGCGGCGAGGAGAAAGCCTTGGGGCGTGTGTGGGGCGAGGAGGCCGATACAAGTCAGCTTGACTCATGCCATTCCGGACCCTGGGTGGTTCAGGTAAAATAGGCGAGTGTTGTACTACTTGGGATCTTCTAATATCTATTAGGCTAGGCTCTGTACGATGAGGGTCTGTAAAGGTCGCGATAATAGAAATCAGGAACGTTTGCTTTGTAGCGAAAAATAAATAAATAGCCGCTTACCTTGGTCACGTGGATAATAAGCGTCGCCACGCCTAGGGTCGTACAGGCGGGGTGCATTGGTTTCCGAAGGGAGCGAAGTCGAAGGTCTGTATGCATCGTATCGAGAAGCTGTATTGCGACGCGATGCTTCGCTCGGCTCAGGTGCCCGGATTGAGCGCTCTGCTATTATCAATCGGCTTGAGGCGGGGGGTGAACGGGTTCGTTCAGGAGGATACACTGGAGTAACATTGGAGCTCAATAGGGACTCTTCTCGAATCTTCCAAGAATTATTCAGTTGCAAAAGTTAAAAGATTTGGGGGGATAGCTCACAGTCGGGTTGCAGGGGAGCACGCGAGGCATGTATCAAAGTCGGCACACGTCGAGGTGGCGGAGATGGCGATCTAGGCCGCAACATCAGGGAATGACGGTGTGGCGGATGAATTGGAGAGATCGGGGCAGCTTCTTGGCGCGTGTAACTAGAGGGCCTACGATGCTGTGAGGATAAGTCACGATCTGAGAGAACTGCGAGTTTGTTAGAACGGAAAGAAGTTTCAGCTAATTTGGTCGGGTAGAAGTTTGGAATCTAACCATGTGGATGATCGAGTCCTCGTGGATGATCGAGTCCTCGTGGGTGATCGAGTCCTCGTGGGTGATCGGGTCCTCGTCGCCAATCAACATCCCGGTAATCTGATGGTTGACTCATCTTTGCTGGGATAGGATTGATGTAAATTTCATGAGACTGCAAGGGCATTGTCGAATCTGTCGGATCAGGAAAACAGCGACCTGGGGCTGTGGGTATCCCGTTTGCACCAGACAGTTGGATGTCTGTGCAAATAAGAAAACCATCAACCCGCATTAAACGATAGCGTCAAGGAATGCGAGTTGTATAGCCATAATGCATCTTGATTAATCGAATCAAACGTACGTTCTCTGTTCTCACGCCTTCCAGCACGATGAGAGGAAACGCGACGAGGAACTGGTGAAACTGATCGAGGCCTTGAAATCCCAATAGAGCGGTGAGAGATAGAGTCATGAGGATGGCGAACTGGTAACCGGTGAGGGGGGATATCCCTGTTGTTGCTGTCGGGTGGGGGTGGGAGGTCGCAATCTATACGTGAGAAGGAAGGAGGGAGGCGGCGGAAAGAGATGAGTTACGATACAGGTTTCGGTATTAGACTTCATTGTTGATTTAAATCGCTTTTTCATGAAAGTTGACAATGGCTGAATCGAAATTCGCGACGAGCTCATTCGACATGTCAATCTTAGAAATGTACTCTGTACGAGTGAGATCCATGTTTCCACAATGCGCCAATGCTAGCTCCATAAGAATGAAAACCGCAATGAAACAGCTCATTGCGGAAATCCACGAGAGCCATTTAACTCTTCTGGACGCTAAAGCGACCGAGAGTAATACAATGGCTCTTTTTAAAAATATTCGACGAGGGCGATGTAGATCATGTGAACGATCCATGCTACTGATATCCATCCACAAGACTGCGAACGAAGCCCAAAACCGAGATTGGTGAAAATTGAGGGGCACAAATATGATTGAAGCTTACGGAAAGAACCGACAATAACGGCTTTCGAGGGTTCAGGAGCTCTGACCCGTCCTCGGTGTGATTTCGCAGTAGCAATCTCTTGTCGGCGGTCGGGATGGATTGCAGACGCAATCTCTTGTCGACGATAAGGATCGATTGTGGATGCAATCTCTTGGCGACGGTCAGGATGCATGGTTGACGCAATTTCCTGTCGACGGTCGGGATGGATTCGATGATCAAAGCAGGGTTCCTTTGTATCAGGTTGCAGTTTTTCTTGGTGTATGGATCGGCCGTCAATGTCGCTATCTGAAGCATGAGTGGTCCGAAGGTCCACGAGATTGGATTGGCGGTGATGGTCATCTATCGTCGACTTGCCACTATCGTAGCGTTGCGACGGTTCTTGAGGTGTTACAATCTGGTGGCGGTCGTGTGATATTGTTTTGCGAGAACGCTTCAAATTCAACGACGGATCATCCAAAGACTGATCATGGACGCGAGATTGAACATCAGACCCTTCCTTTTGGGGCCTGCTAATCAGATGAGAATCTATGGATGAGCCCACGACATCGTGTTTCGAAAGATGGCTTCGGCTTGGAAGAGTGCAGCTTGCTGTTGTTTCTTGAGTAGGTTGCTGAACTTCGGCCTTGGAAGCCACCTGTGATATCCAGAACGTAAGCATGACGACAAATGGTAGTATCCCAGGCTCAAAATCACACCTTGGGAGTGGGTTTGGTTGGTTTGCCACTAGCTGGTTCAGTGGGGCGATTCCATTGGCTTGTCCGAGTGAGAGCATTGACGTAGTAAGTCTTCTTACTGCCTTTAGAAGTCCTGGAAATCCAACCTTCAGGGAGCTCAGCGGAAGCTGGGTCAACGGCTGGTTCAGCTGGTTTTTTAACGTATTTAGCTTCCTCAAACTTCTCACGCTCAGTGGCTGGTTTTGATGTACTCAAAGGGTTTGATGATTTTTGGTCAGCATCCCGATCGTCGGTTGTTATTCGCGTCGATAAGCTTGTCGCAGGAGGGTCTAAATGGGGTTTAGAACTTGGAGGATCACTAATGCGTGAAGCAGTTGATACAGCTTGGAGACGGTCGGGTGGCATGTACGAAGCCCTTTCGCCAGGTCTTGGACGATCGATTGGCGGCTTATCACGAGGTGGGACGGGCACAGACGAGTGGTCGGCATTTCGGGATGCATCCTGAATGCGCAAACGCCGTTCTGGATGCGGGGCTGAGGGATCGGTGGAGCGCGAGACGGGTTGATGGTTACGCTCACGTGGGGGTGGATGAAAAGGATTGGTTGTTCGATACACAGATCCATGGTGTCGCCTCTCCGGTTCGTTGGGGTGGGTGTGGGATGCACTCTTGGGATGGCGGCTGTGAGGTGGGGGAGACGGGCGGGGTTGACGGGTGCTGCGACTGGAGAGGGATTGAGGAAGCTTAGAAGAATGTGTCTGATGAATTGATTGAAAGCAAAGAGAGAAGATAGCACTTACCTGGTAGTTTCTGCGGCGGTGGAGCTCGACCGGTTTGAGACAGGTCGCCCATCGTGATCGGAACCACCTAATGAGATCACATCCAAACCGTCATCTGGGGGAAGAAGCTTATTAGTGCATGAGAGGTATAGGAATGGGGGTCGTTGGAACTGCTTACCGTCTTCGCCAAAGTCAAGAACATCTTCTGGGTCCATGAGATACCAGGTGGATGACAGTCACCGGTGACTCAGTTAGAGTCGGTAGACTATACTTAGGTGGAGATCACTCGGTGAGACCGGCGGTATGTATATCAGTCAAGGAAGTTGTGAGAAGTCGATGAAGGAAGCAGAAAGGGAACCAGGCTCAACGAGTCAGGTCGAAGCGAAGGGGAGAGAGTTCCAAGATATTTTTTAATTTATTATTGATTTGGTTGTGTTAAGTATGAACATCTGTAAATTACCGATCTACATATTTATTTATCTAAGTTTACATAACATGCAATCAGCGATGACGTCGACTAAGTTCATCGAGCCCTGGGGCTGGCGGACGTCGACTGACATGAACCACATAATGTATGTCGACGCAAAAAAGCATTTTGGAATCTACACCTCGAGAGTACCTCGACGTGGGCATCACCGGGAATCCTCGAGGATTCCACGGTGAAGCCCCCGCCAGGTTGGACGTGCGATTCTCCGTCCGCAGGTCCTTGTGGACTCCACAAGGAATATCCCTAGCGGTCCCGAGGTTCTGAAACTTCCAGAAAAACAGGTTCCGGATGGAGTGAGAAAAAATGAAAAAAAAGTGTGAGAATAATGAGAGTTTCACTGTTTAAGCTGTGACAGGTCACTAGTGACACCCGTTGTATTTCTCTCTTATCTACTGATCAGTTGTATTCTCTTTTCCCTTTCTATTTTCTTCATCCTGTTCTTTGTTCCTAATCCTAGGTCTGCTCCTCCCTGCCCCACCAAAGCCCAAGCCCCTTTACTGACAGAACCACCATCATCTGTCCATAAAGCTTATATTCCAATAAAAAGTCTGTCAAAAAATATTCTCAAAAGTGGGATCATGTCTTACAAAGAGGGGTTCCATTATATACTGTTAGAGCAACAGTGCATGGCTCTCTTTGTGCCTGGTGTCTCATGTCATGGGTGTAACCCTGAACAGTACTTTTACACTGTCCTTATTTATTTTTTTCAATGGCTGGCTTCTGCCACCCACATGGATTCCTCGCGGAGAACTCGAGGTCTGAGCTGGCCCTTTTTTTTTAATGAACATTGTCTCCATGTGGTGGAACCAATGTGGGCATACCTGTCCAGTGGATTCCTGGTGGAATTAATGGTGAAAACAATGAGCCCATTGGTTCCACAGGGAAAAGTGCTGATTTGTAGAACCAATGAGCTTACCAAGCACTTACCAAGTCCAACGATTTTGGTTCCACCAATTAGCCCGTATTTTTTGGATCCACAATCCCTCTTGGTAGGGAGTAAGATTTGAAAGGGAAACTCCCTCTTTGCTGACAGTCACAGCACTCAACTTCCAACAGTTGAAATTCAAGATTCTCCATCAGAGCTGTGGTAACTGCATCCAACTACACAATGGGACTTTTTTTGTGCAGACTACAGTGACTGTGAAATATTCACAGTGATTTTACATTGAAGCTTTTTTGAAGCAAAATTTGAGAAAGTTCCAAGTAGACTACCAGCTTACTCAATGTCAACTGGTGGAAATTTCAAAAAACTTTCTTGGGATTTTGATTTCCCAATTCTCCCAATGTAAACAAAATAAGTCCCCAATATAAGAGACTTTCAATTAGACACAAGTCAATTTTGCAATAAAAAAAAAGTGGTTTAGGTTACTACATGTTTTGAAAATTTATTCTTGCAAACCAGTTGCTGAATGACACAATCTTTTAGGAACTTGGTTAAACAACTCCTTTTTTTGGAGTATTGACTCCCAAAAGAAGCAGATGTTGCTGCTACTGCCTTACAACCAGTAACAGACCCACGCAGGACGTAGCAATGCTGTGGCGCAATTTTGGGAGTCAATGCTCCAATTCCGCCACGCATGTTGGGAGTTGGATAGATACTTTTCAGAAAGAATAAATAATAATAATTTTGGGAGTTGATGCTTCAATCCAACCCCTCAATTTGGGAGTCAACCAGATTATTATTAAAATTACTCATAAATTGATCAGATTCATGTGTAAAAACTGATCAATTTAGATTACAGCTGATGAGTGAAATGTGTGGGGGACTGAGAGGCAGATTAAAAAAGATAAGATCACGTAGAATAAGATAAATAAAAATCCAGAGAAGAAAAAAAAAGAAGAAGGAAAAATAAACAATGAGACACAAATGACTAATAATTTTTATATTTATCGTTGGGGGCTGAAGCCTTGAGAGTATCTGTTAAAGCAAAACATTCAGCATATTTTTTCTTCCACTCCAACACCTGAGGGTCAGCTGCAACCTCCCAGTCAATCTGGACATTGGGAGCAGGAAAGAGCAGAGGATTTTTCAGCTGAACAAAAAAAAAATGTGGAGTGGAATAGGCAAGGAAGATGGGGGGATTGTTGTTTGGGGGGCACATGGCAGGAAAAAAAGATTGGAAATTGATTTTGGAGAAAAAGAAAACTGGGCACTTGAAGGCCTTGGCCAGTGGGTCACCCATGCTTGCCATACACATCCAGTTGGGTGGATTGCATTTCTTCTGGATGTCTGGAAAATCTATTCTTCTCAGCATGGTGTCAATGTCTTCAAAAAATATATTGACTTCATAGAATCTTCTGTTTTCAACAATGTGTCAATAAAGTTCTTCTTGGATGCTGGGAAATGTGTTTTGACCTTGTCCAAGACAGTGCGTGGAAGCTTGAAATCCACAATGGCCATCTGAATCCATGTTGAGAGCGGTTTTGATGTAATCTAGAAGGATCCCTGGGAGGTCAGTCTTGTATCTAGAGTTTTCCCATGCTTCACGTAGTGGTTGAATTGATTCTGGGGATTTAGAATCTGGGGAATCTGGCGCAGGTGAAGAGATTGGGAGGGGGCTGGCAACTTGGATGGCGCGGAGCTTCTTTTTTGGAGGTTCAGGAACTGGATCAGATCTTGCGGTGGCTTTTCTCACGGGTCTAGTGCAGGTGGGTGGGGCGGATAAAGTATTTTTATTCTCAGCTTTGTCCTTTTCTTTGTTTTTCTTTTCTACTTAATCTTGTTTCTTGAATTTTTCTTCTCTTTCTTTTTTGTTGTTTATCCACACCGCAATCAGAGCTTCCCTCTTCATTTTTTTTCCACATATTTGAATGCTGAAGGGTCCCTAGTTGTGGATTTGGCCTTGTTGGTTGTGCTAGCCGTGGATTTTGGTTTGGAGGTTGCACCAGTTGTGGTTTTAAGGGATTTGGACTTGTTGGTTGCGCCTTTGGGTCTTCCACTTCCTTGAGGCGCCTTCTTGGGAAGCTTGATGTCCACAAAAGTCCCAGAGACGGCGGGAAATAGCATCCAATTGAACATTGCCCTGCACAGGATTCATTTGAAGTATTGTTTCTCTTATCTCGTCAAGTCTTTCTTCCACAGTGGCATCAGGTTTTAGCTGGGTGCGTGGCTGGGTCTTTGTATGCTTAAAAGTGAAAAAAAGTCAGCATATGACTTTTGATTGGTTTGGGAGATTTGATTGTGTTTTTTGAGGGGGGTAGGGGTGCCGAATCCCTTTGGGAGTTTTGTCGTGAGATGCTTTGGAGTGGCAACTCCCATTGACTCCTAAATAGATAATGTAAATACTGATTTTTGCTTGCCGACTCCCTGATCTGGCAACTCCCAAAAATGTGCCTTGACAACACCCAAACCAAGATTTTGTGCCAATTGTTTTAGCCTGCTGACTCCCATCAACACCCAAAAAAAACAAAAAAACAAAAACACTAGCTCATCAACTCCCATTGCCAATTGACCAGGAAGAATGAGGCTTACAACTCCCATTGTAAAATTTATTTCTCTCCAATTTGTTGGCCAACACCAATTGACACCCAACAGAAAAACCAAAATAAATAAATTAGTGCCCCGACTCCCATCTGTGCGGGTCCAGAATGACGACTCCCAAAGAGAAAATAATACATGCAATATTATCCGGCGGACACCCAGCAAAACCCAAACACACACATTGCAAATTCCGGATTAGATGGCCGACACCCATTGACTCCCAAAATAGTCTCTGAAATTGGGTTTTTTTGGTGACAACTCCCAGTGCCCCCCCTCAAAAAAAACCAAAAAAAATAAAAAAGGCAAAGAGTAAATAATAAAAAGTGACATACCTGAATATGCCATTGAGGATGGAATTCATCTGGATCCACCAATGTGCCCAAATCTACCAATTCAGCCAGATGGTGTTTGCAAGGGATCTCTGTCCGTTTTTTATGGAAGCCATGGCAAGTGTCACTTTTGTGGAGGGATGAAATGGCTGTTAAATTTGGGCATTGATAAATGCACGCCCCCCCCGGGCACGCCCACACCCAACGCAAGCCGATAAAAAAAAAGGCGTGCTGCCCGCACGCCTTTTTTTAGTGGTGTGCGACACTTCAGGCGTGCGGTTCACACGCCCTGTTCAGAAAAGGGCGTGTGAACCGCACGCCCTTTCTATGTGTATAGGCAGGGGCGTGCCCCTGCCTATATACATAGAATCGGCGTGCGGCTTGCACGCCAATTCCATGTATATAGGTAGGGGCACGCCTCTGCCTATATACATGCTGATGTCATGCGTACACATGAATGTACGCATGACATCAGCTCCGGTCAAGGAATACAGCCTCCTCGACCGGGAGGCAATCCCTCCCGGTCGAGGAGGTTGTACAACCTCCTTGGCCAGAGGGATCCCCCCCGGTTGAGGATGTACGACCTCCTCGGCCGGAGGGATTCCCTCACCCATTCAAATAATAACTTCATATTTGAAGTTAGCTTTGAACTCCTTTGAAAAATCTTCAAAGAGTATCCTCAACTTCTTCTCTGGTTCCCTTGCGCTTCAATCAGCCAAATCCCCCTTTGCATGTTGGGTTGGTTGCATGACAGTATATTAATTAAGTCTTACAAAAGGTTTATAGACCTTTTCTTATCTATTATATCTTGTTGCTTCAACAGTCAACTTCTACAACTGTTGATCTCTTTTGGTGATGCAACATACACCAGTTTGAACTAGGTTGCAGCACCCTGCTGAAAATTCCCTGTACCCTGATATCAACCAATGCCGAGTTGCTGCACCCCCATTGGCAATCAACCTCTTCTCAAACAAATTCCTCCTTCAACCCAAAATCAGAATGTGCCTATTGATCCACTGGCGCAATTCTCTGATTTGGAGGAATATTTCCATCCTGCAGAACCAGCCGCTCAAGGGAGACCTTGGCAACAGGACCAAACTCAAGGACCCCCTCCACCTTCTTTGGATTACAAAGAACCCAACAAGGCAGCCAATGAATCACCTACTTCAATTTTGGTGTCCCTTATCAAATCCTTGAAGAAGGAAGGAGGTAGTGGCCCTCCAAAGTTTTGAACTCCCGGAACAAAAGCCCCAGACAAATTTGATGGCAAACATTCCTCAAAACTTAGAGGTTTCTTAAAATCTTGCAAGATCCTCTTCTCCAAAGACCTGGCAACCTTCTCCCTTGATTGACAGAAGGTACTCTACACTTCTTTGTAATTTTGCGGTTGAGCCTCTCAATGGTTTGAGCCTTATCTCAAGATGCTGACCAGCACAAATCCGGACTGTATTTTCAATGACTGGGAGAGGTTTGAACAAAAACTGTTCACCTTTTTAGGTGATCCAAACAAAGTTTTCAATTCCAAATTTGAACTCAACTCTCTCTCAATGAAGGAGAAAAGTAAAGCCTTGACTTACATAGCTCAGTTCTGAGTATTAAAGTCTCAAATTGACTGGAACAACACAGCCTTGATTTTCCAATTTTGGAAAGGCCTACCTTATTGAATCACCAATCAAATCATGGTCAGTGGTCATTGACTTTTGAAACTCCAACAGCTCATCAATTGAAAAATCAAGTTAGAAAACTGCTATCATGACCGGTTTGATCCAAGAAGACCAACTCAACTCCCTTGATGCACAATCAACCCTTGAAGAAACTTTCAAGATCAACTTCAAAGAAAACCCAACCCAGTACTTCAAAACCATCCACCTCAACCCCAACCTTAACCCCCTAACACTGCCAGCATAATTTCCTAGGATGAAGTCATCCCAGTTAAACTGGGATGCATTCAACCAATTTAAACTTGGTTGAAATAAACTGATGAAATATAAATCCAAGGGACCTCCCTTGGTTTTATATTTCATTGGTTGAGTTCAAACTAATTCAAATTGGTTGTTTGCATCCTAGTTTAACTGTGATGAACTCAACCTAGGCAATTATGCTGGCAGTGCAACCTCAACCCAAGATTCCTCAAGAAATCTCAAAGGTACTTGGTACTGACGGCGGCCTCAAAACGGATGAAGAGGCAAGGAGGGAAAAGCAGGGTCTTTGTATGTATTGCAGTGGGAAACATCAATTGGATGATTGTTCTAAGAGAGCAGCCCATGAGGCAGTAAAGCTGTCAAAAAAATAAGTAGTAGTTTTCTTATGATTCACAAAGAAAACTACTTATCTTCTACTTTCCCGCGACTCAACCTTTGACCTTTTGAGATCACTGAAAGTGTTCCAAGTTTTAGATTCATTGTATCTGATTCTTCAGATCAATCATACAGGGTTCTTCTTGACTCTGGTGCTAATGTGTCTTTTATTAGTTCTACATTTTCCAAACAACAGTCCCTTCAGCTTATTGAGAAATCAAGATTCCCATCATTTTTGGTAAGTTCTTTGAAGGAACCCAATTTCTGGGTTTCGAAGAAGGCAAAGTGTACATTCCATTTCAAATCTTTTCGCAGCTTCAAATGGGATCTCTTGGTCTTGGATGCCCAAGGAATGGATGATACCATTCTTGGCCATGACTCTCTAGTGCATTGGAATCCAGATGTTAACTGGAAAGAAGGATTAATTAACCTTTGACCCAAAATATCTCCATCTGCTAAGTCTTCTCTCCCGGTAAATCAAGAATTAAACAACTTAGCTGACTACTTCATTCAGTTAGGTGACACTTTTCCGCCAGGAGAATTTGAATATCCTGATTCTCCCTCTTCCATTTCTTCAAAAGATAATGGATTAATTGCTTATTGCTCTAACTTACCTCTCCCTTCCTTCTTTGAAGAGAAGGAATCACCTTTATTCAAAGGTTTTCTGTACTCCCTGATCCTCTCACATCCTCCTTTGACAACTATTCCCAGTCTCAAAGAATATGATGAGATTGAAGACCTTGAAACCATCCAAAAGACTCTTCTCCCCATCTACCATGAATTTTCTGATGTTTTTTCCCCTTTGAAAGCGGACACACTCCCTCCTCAAAGATCTTACAATCACCAGATTGAACTTAAAGGTCTGGGTCCTCCGCCTGGCCCAGTATATTCTTTCCCAAAGCAAGAATCTTACAAACTTTGAGACTACATTGCAGAAAATGTAGAAAAAGGTTTCCTTCAACCAAGCAAGTCAAATACAGGTTCTCCTGTACTTTTTGCTCCCAAGAAGGATGTTTCACTTCAACTCTGTGATGATTATAGGAAGCTGAATAATGTTACTCAAAAGAATGCTTACCCAGTTCCTCCTATGTCTCACCTTCTTACTCTCTTTCATGGAGCTACTCACTTCTCAAAGTTCAATCTTTGAGGAGCCTATAATTTGGTTCAAATTGCCAAAGGCCATGAATGGCTCACAGATATGCAAACCAGGTTTGGTAGTTTTGAGTATACTGTAATGCCTTTTGGGCTTTGCAATGCTCTCTCAACTTTTCAAAACCTTGTCAGCAATATCTTCTCTGAGATCATCAAAGTGTACATAGTTGTTTACCTTGGTGATATGTTGGTTTATTCAAAGAGCCTCAAAGATCACACTATTAAAGTAAAAGAGATGGAATTGGTAAAAGGGGGTTAAGTGGAGGAAATTACTGGGCCTAATTAGTTTATTGTATTTAGCCTACTACGTGTATTTCCTTTACTCTCTTTTTCTGTTCATCGTCTTTTTTTTTTCTCTGTCACCACACAGGTATAGCTCCTCCTCCCATCTCTAAATTCTCCAGTGGTCCCAAGAACTCATCCTCTTTCTCAGGTTTTTACACTTTTTCCTTTTCTTCTCTTTATCAGTAATTCATCTTCTCTTTTGTTTCTCTGTCACCAC